>CM067372.1:685000-709000 GCA_034401795.1 Chaetoderma sp. LZ-2023a | reverse complement strand
GTCAATGCAGGCCTTGATTGGTAGGATTCCCACCAGACCGTAAACAGCTACTGTGGTAGGGATTGCAGCTTTCTCATAGTGAATGTCTGAAACTGTTCCAAGCTTATTAGACTCTTAGACCTGTGTTCGGTTGTTCAGTCCTTACATCTTACAACAGACCTTGATCCAGCTGCGCTGTCGAACTCCATGATGTCAATTTCTCGAAATGCGACATGCACACACTGGATAAGAAGAATGTCCCTCCTACATATGTACGTAAGTTAGGCTACATTCGACGAAATAAATCTTCGCATATAATGGCTGTCTATGTGGGGATCCTAGTAATCAATATATGATCAAGTGCGATGAATGCAAAGCTTGAATGCACTACGCATGTTCATGGCTGCCCCCCCCCCCCCGTACATTTTGTCAATTTTAACATCATCCACACGGAAATACACGTGTTTTGAATGTTCACGTATTACTGACCACGTTAAAGAGTTTCTAGCTTGGTATGTCGCAGAACATAGACGCACATATTACCACGATCTATCACAGCATTACATGGCATCATCTGGAAATAATATCCCTCCAGATGCTGACAACTCTATAAGTATCGTGCATCATGACACCCATAAGGATTCTCTGAATGCATCATCAGCATCCAATGTCTCACTGAGTGATGATGTGATCCCGGAACCACAGGTTTAACTCCTAAATTACAGGATATTGGTGTAACCACATGCAATAAAGAAAAACAGTCAACATTTAATAATGTTTAAATACTAAATGAAATTTTGGATGAAATACAACAAATGAAAAAGAATCACACTGCTCACACTGGCAACATTTCTGCCAACAAGGCAGGGGAACAGTTCACCCCATTAGCTATACCTGACAAAACCCGCTATGAAGGGTTGCCCATAAGGCATAGGCCCATAGGTCATGACCTACATGTGCCTGCATCTAACATGCCCAACCATGTGCCTGTACCTACTAAGATTGCGGAATCTAATACACCCAAACATATTATACAGCCTGGAATCAGGTCCTCCAGAGAAGTTCTCTCAAACCAAACTTGTCCTGATAGGCCTAACTCTGGGGTTCGACACTAAGGAAACTCAGTGGAAAATACATGTCAAATGAATGTATCAACACAACAGTTCGATCGTACAGTGGAGCATGTATAGATGACATTACAAACCGAGTAACTGACTTCCTTAGCCCAAATCACTTTGATGCTGTAGTCATACACGTCGGTAGTAATGATATACGTAGGCAATCCACCACTGACATGATATATGATTATGATGGTTTAATTGACCACATCAAGGCACTAGCACCTGGCATTACCATTAGCCTATCAGCTCTCTTGCCACGACCCACCAGCATATATGCCAATAGGAAAATTATGCAGTTCAATCACATGTTGCACTCCCTTGCCACATGGCATTCTGTAAATTTCATAGATCATAATAATCTCTTCTACCATCCAGATGGACGCATTATGCAAGAGCTTTTCCATGACCACATACACCCAAACTACGATGGTATGAGGTTATTGTCAAATAACATTATGAGTTGCGTAGAAAGCATATCTTATTCAACTGTAGCTCAAAGCAAACCATCAAAACCTAATAATTTTTTATCCACAGCCCCCAGGACGAGTGCGTTTGTTCAACCATGCTAAATATTAATCCTATAAATGCAACACAAACCAACACAACAGAGCGCATGTATTTTAATCAATCTAGAACAAAAACAAACAATAATGAATGTTCAAAGAACCAATTAAAATTATCCAATCGTTTTAAGATCCTTCCAGATTTATGCAACACTACAAATCCAGCCACTGATATGGATGCTGATGGAAATTGTAATGATAAACATAAAAACACAACAAATCAATCAAGATCAATAGCCAACAAAACAGAAACAAACAACAGTAACAAATCACTAAATAAGCACCGTCGCAAACCGTATATTACTAATGTTTTAGAAAAAGATTTCAAAATTATATTTACAAATGCTGACACTTTGAATGCAGATAAAATAAATGAGCTTAAGTTACGACTGGAACTTATGGACAGCAAACCAGCAATATTAGCTATCTCAGAAATCAAACCCAAGCATTTCCGATATGAAAGAGTATTAGCTGAATATAACATAAACGGCTATGATACTTTACCTTTGAACATATCTCAAGGGACAGAAGGCATGGGAATGATCATTTATATAAAATCATCATTGCCATACAAACTCATAGACACTGACTTAGAATTTTCTGAATTTATCAGCATTGGAATTGATTTGGGTGTTGGAAATAACCTGTTGTTCACATGCATTTATCGCAGCCCAAATTCAACATTAGAAAATAACAAAAATTTACAAATACTTTTAGGAGACCTAGTCAACAAGCCATTCTCCCACTGCATTATTGTTGGAGACTTCAACTTTCCATGCATCAATTGGGCCAATAACTCAACTACAAATGGGCCAGGCCATACAGAATATGAATTTATTGAGACTGTAAGAGATTACTTCTTGTACCAACATATTACAGAACCAACAAGATGGAGGGGAACAGATAGATCATCATGCATTGATCTACTATTTACAAATGAAGAGGGGATGGTATGTCAAATTGACATTGGCGCACCCCTTGGAAAAAGCGATCATGCACTAATAACCTTTAAGTTTAATGCTGAAGTGGCAGGCTTGCTAAAACCAAAAACAAGATATTTGTATGAGAAAGCCGATTATGAGAAAATGAAACAAATGCTTGATATGGATTGGGATGAGATGGTTGGAGGATAAGGAAGTAGACGATAAGTGGCACATTATTACATCAGAATTAAATTCGGCTATTCAGGAATGTGTACCACAAACATGTATTGAGAGAGATTTTACAAACTTCAACAAACACAAACTCCCATTCAGTCAGAAAATTTTGTACAAGATTCACCGCAAGCGTAGACTATGGGCAGAATATAAGCTAACAAGAAATGATACTGTGAGGATTAAATACAATAAAGTACGAAATCAAGTCCATCAGGAAACTAGAAAAATTGTTAAGTTACATGAGCAAAAAGTTACAGAAAAAATTAAAATAAACCCAAAGAAATTCTGGACATATGTTCAAACTAAGAATAAAACTAGATTGTCTATACTAGACTTATATACTGATAACAATAAGAAAAACCTTACTACTTCTAACCATGAAAAAGCAGATGCCATTGCAAATTTCTGTTCATCTGTATTCGTCTGCGAACCTGACGATATGCTACCAGGGCGTGAAAGACTATCTACCCTGCAGCAAAATATCTTACAAATAAAGCAAAATGATAGCAAAAAGAGTTTAGATAAATTAAAAATATCAACGTCACCAGGTCCTGATGGCATCCAACCGCGTATCCTAAAAGAACTTAGTAATACTTCAGCCCACCCGCTCAAAATATTTTTTCAAAACTCATTGAACTCCAGTAGATTACCAACACCATGGAAGCAGGCCAATATTACTCCTATATTTAAAAAGGGAGACAGAAAAGTCACAAGCAATTATAGGCCAATAAGTCTGACAAGTGTCGTCTGCAAAGTACTTGAAGGTTTAATTAGAGACAGTATCATCCAACCTCTTATAAGTAAGGGGTAAGGTTATCATCCAGCATATGAAAACGGAGGGTTTATTTAGTAGATGTCAATTTGGTTTCATCCCAAGTAGGTCCACCACACTGCAGTTATTGACGGTAGTGGATAAATGGTTACAAATATTGGATAGTGATGGTGGTGTGGTGGACGTTGCATATTTTGATTTTTGTAAAGGCATATGACAAGGTTCCCCATCGTAGACTTGTACATAAACTGAATCTATATAACATCAACCCACAGATTATTAAATGGATAGAAAGCTTCTTGTCACAGCGTAGCCAGAGGGTAATCATTAGTGATGAACCCTCTGAATGGAAATCAGTATTTAGCGGGATACCACAGGGATCAATTTTAGGACCATTGTTGTTTGTTTTATATATAAATGACATACCTAATGTGATAGCTAACAATAGTGAAATATACCTGTATGCGGATGACACAAAACATTTTCATGGCATAAAATCCAATGATGATGCTAACGAAATGCAACAAGATATATACTTGTTAAACGAATGGACCAGTAAATGGTTGCTCCAATTTAATGCTGATAAGTGTAAATCTATGCGCACTTGCAAAACCAATTTACAAATTCATAGCTATATTCTCGGTAAAGACACGTCCCCTATTAATCCAACCGAGGATGAAAAGGATATAGGTGTTATTATTGATGATAAACTATGTTTCGAGAAGCACATAATAGATAAAGTTAATAAAGCCAACTCCATTATGGGTGTAATAAGGCGCACATTTGTATCCCTTTACACAAACATATTTAGAACACTGTATGCATCATTGGTGCGGCCACATCTGGAATTTGCTAATCAGGTTTGGAGCCCCTATCTCAAGAAACATATAGAGCTGTTAGAAAATGTTCAGCGAAGGGCGACAAAAGGTGTCTCAGGACTATCAAAACCAAATTATGAGACTAGGCTCAGGGTCCTTAATATACCAACTCTTGCATACCGTAGAGTACGAGGAGACATTGTTGAAGCTTACAAAATTATAACCAAAAATATGATCCAGAAGTGTGCAACCTTTTTGAATTTCGATCAGACTCAAGAACCAGGGGGAACACAGGCTAAAACTATACAAATCCAGATCACGTTTAAACATACAAAAATACTCCTTTAAACATAGAATCGTGGACTTATGGAACAGTCTTCCGAACCATGTTATAGAAGCAACAACCATGATATCATTTGAAACAAAATTAGATAAACTATGGGATAACCAACCCATATACTATAACTATCTAGCTGGCAATATAAATCCCATTTTTTTTTACCAAATTGAAAAAGGAAATTAGGAATCTGTCATTACAGGCTTTTAGCCTTCTCAAAGAAATAGAATATGATTGATTGATTGATGATTTCATCATGTATAAATTAATATACTTTTTTAAGTTGTAAATTTGAATTAGGGGCTCGTGCCTCTCAATTTCACAACTTAAATTTTTTTATTAATTTATATGGAATGAAATCATTATATGTTAAGATTTATTTCGTTTTATTACATCTAGGCACATAACTTAAGCCTCTAAAAGTATAGAATTAAAAAAAAATTTATTTTCAGCATTCAGCATAAAATAAATAATCTTGAATCGTGACGTTAGACTACACGTGACGTTGTTGATTATGACGTCATATGATTGCTCGATAAACTGGATTCCTCTATTAGTTTGTGTACGCTCTTTGGATAAGATAGGCGCTCCTAGGATCAAAAGTCTGCCTCTGGGGCCCCACTAAATAATAATTATATATAATAAGGTGGAGTAAGGGAAAGAACTCTTTGGGGTTTATTGGGTTATTTCTGCCATTTGCTGTGATGTGTCCCCTGATGGTATGTTGCCAAATCCAGTGTCGTAGCCAGCATTGATTATATAGATGAGCATCTGATATGGGAGGACTTGGCAGACCGCTGGTGAAAGATAGCTTGAATAGGAAGCGGGAGGCTGACAGCGTTTCGCAGTTACTTTGATGCTGCTGGAATATTGCTGAAATTTTTGCTTCTACAAAATTTCTATTCGGGTCATAACAGTGTACAAGTGGAGTCGTTGGATGTGTATAAGTTGCTCATCATTGCGCGTCATTATAGAACTACAAGTGAGTTATCTGGATGAAGATTAGAGTTTTATATACAAAAAGCATGATGAGTTTATGTGTGTTTGTGTAGCAAAAACGTGTTTTGCAATAATATTGAGAATTTTTAATACTTTTGCTGTGGCGCGTGTGACTGGGTGTGTATACACTGGCGCTAGCAAGCGCTCAACTGCGTGCAGTGTGTGTGTGTGTGTGTGTGTGTGTGGGGTGCGTAGGGTTTGTGCGAAATAGAATTGTTCTCACCACAAACGATGAATTGTGAAAATGGCAATACTTCGGCAAATAAACAGCTGAAGGAGACATTGGAGATATGCAACGCGTACATTTTCTATTTAAATTAAATTGCATTTTCAATTTTTCATTTTCTAAATTAGGCCTAGAAATAAATGACTGAAAAATGTTGTCGAAATCCACACGCAATTAAATAGATAAGTTATAACATCAATGAGCTGCTTCTATGCAGTTGTCATGTCCCCGACTTTCGCAGGGATTGCGTGTGTAAGCAGGTAATTTATAGTTTCGAGTTCCGCGAATTGTTGTAATTTCCACATCAGTCCACATTAATTAATTTTTTTTCTTCATATATAAGCTCAAGAGTTCTACTTTATCGGTGTATTTGCAGGTCAATAGCAGCAGCAGTAGACGCGCAAACGGACAACGGCCAGTTAGATAGAGAATCTCTCTAAATATGCTACGTGGTGTAATTTTCCTAATTAATAAACTCGCGTGTCCCGGGGAAATAGTTAGCGACAGAGCGTTGAGAGGCTGTCTTCAGCGACCTCAGTGAGCGTCAATCACTGTCCCAATCGATTGATTGAGAATATAGAACCTACTACGGTCAGCTATCTATATGCATCTTTACTGGTCATTCTGACTGATTCAAAGCAACATATGTCACTCGGCGCTATTCTTCCGGGTGGTATTTCTCAATATTTCTTTAATATCTCATCGTTAAATTATGTTATTATTTAACCGTCGTCCAGTGGGTGGGCTTTAGATGTAGTACACCGTCGTAAATTTAGTGGTGTGCAGGAAATATAATTACTGCAGACCGAGAACATGTCACGACCAAAAGCTAACATTATTAAGCCTTTAAAACGACCAAGAGGCCAAACACCTGTAGCAGGAATTAACGCGAGTACTCGGAGCTATGACGACAGTGATGATGAAAGGCTTGACCTGAGAATTGACCAACTTCCTATGAAAGCGGCACCACGATGGTTCGTGTACTCTTTGACGTTTTTCGGAGCTTTGGGCGGGTTTCTGTTTGGTTACGACACTGGTGTAATATCGGGAGCCATGATCCTTCTCAGAAACCACTTTCTCTTGTCATCTGTCTGGCAGGAGCTGGTTGTCTCCGTAACCATCGCTGCTGCGGCTGTGTTTGCTGCTATAGGAGGAAGTATAAATGACAGGTAAGATAAAAGAGTATAACCCTTTCACAGACACCGGAAAAAAAGTAAATTCTTTTAGTCAAATTAATTTCAATATATTCAACAGTTTTCCTGGGTAGGGTTGCCTTGAATATGAGATATGGGTTTGTCATTGGTGAAAGGTTAACCTGTATACTCCTGGATAGTTATCATTAGTTCAAATTAACCCTTATACTCCTGAATTGTTAACCAATTATATCTAACCCTTATACTCCTGAATTATTAACCCATTATAACTAACCCTTATACTCCTGAATTGTTAACTTTCTTTCAAATTAACCCTTATATTCCTGAATTGTTAACTTTCATTACAATCAACCTGTATACTCCTAAATTGTTAACTTTCAATTTTAACCCTTTACTCCTGAATTGGTAACTTTCAGTTAAATTAACCCTTATACTTCTGACTCCTGAAATGTTAACTTTCGTTCAAATGAACCCCTATACTCTTGGAGTGTTAGCATTCATTGTAATGAAAGCTAACAATCCAAGAGTATAAGAATTAACCCGTATACTCCTGAATTGTTAACATTCAGTCAAATTAACCCTTATGATCCTGAATTGTTAACTTTTATTACAATTAACCAGAATTTTTAACTTTTATTACAATTAACCCGTACTCTAATAAATTGTCAATTTTCAGTGCAATTAACCCTTATACTCATGAATTGTTTTCGGGGTCAGGGGTATATGGGAGAGAGGGCCAAAAAGAAATTGGGACTGGTTTTGTCCTCTGGCGCCAGTATTGGGTATGGGAAGGGGGGGGGGGGGGAGGGTGTGTGTGTGTGGGGAGTGCGCCAAAAGGCTAATTTGTACCCAGGTACCAGACACCATCACTACACCACTGATTGTTGACTTTCGTTACAATTAACCCTTATACTCCTGAACTGTTAACTTGACTTCAAATTAACGTGAATTGCTAGCTTTTGTGAAGATAAAACCTTATACTCCTGAAACTTTTTTTAAATTAAGATTAACACCTATGCTGCTGTATTATTAGCTTTCATTACACATTTATACTGAAACATTACATTTATGCTGAAAATGGCTATTTTTCAAAATTACCAATTATACCGCTGAATTGCTGCTAGCCTTCCTTATCATACCTACTATACTGTCCTAAATGGACATAAGCTTTTAAACTTTCATTAACCCTTTAACACTCGGCTAAGAAGGGCTTTTGCAGTGGTCTTGATTGATGTCCATTTGCAGACCAAGAGAAGACTGTTTTTGGAAATTTAGAACTGGAATGACTGGCTCGATAGTGGTAAATTAAAAAAAAATTATCTCTTGATCTGCAAATAGACAATATCGAGGAAAAGAGCGAAATTTTCTTGAACAAATTTGAGGCATAAAGGGTTTAGACTGGCCTTTATGCTGCTCCATGCTTTCGACAACCCTTACCACTGATGTAAATATTCTATCTTTTAACATGTTAATAGCAAAGAATCTGTTGTACCTTTTCAACAATTTTGGTGGACGATGTTGCTGTCTTCGACAGTACCAGCTGTCTTCAACAGCACCATCTTCAACCAAATTTGTTGAAAAATGCACACCATCTTTTAATTTAATTTGAATATTTCAAAATCTGACATCAGCATGGTAAGGGTTAAGATTACTCCTAAATTGTTAACTTTCATCACAATGAATGAATCCGGTTTTAGCTATGCCCCGCCCATCTCTAACTAAGCTCAACCCATGCTTTTGCCCATTTTGGGATCGATCGAACCCTGAACTCCCTGAATCTCACTTAAGAACTATACACGTAAACTGTTGAATATTTTGAAACTAATTTGACTGGGTGCTGTTGCTGCCATACAACAGAATGTGACAGACTATTAAGGATTTATGGTTGACTTAATAGCTCATTCATGACATAATTCATTAATACGTCAACCTACATGTGACATAGTTGATTATGACGTGATCTGATTGATCGAAGGACTGGATTCTTCTATTAACCCTTTTGCTCTGAATTATTAACATTCAATAAGATTAACCCCTATACCGCTGAACTGTTTACTTTCAATACAATTGACCCGTATACAGCTGAATTGTGTGCTTTTATAAGATTAAATATTTAGAAATTCTGAAGTATTGCGAGTTAGGTGAGCTTATACAATCACGCTTTGTCTGTCTGTCTGTCAGTCATCTATCTTTCTCTCTGTCATCTGTCTGTCAACAATGGTGGCACGTTTTGCAATGTTTTGATGGATTGAAACCAAATTGGGCAGCTATGTTCCTTTTGGCAATATATACTTGGGCTATGAAGATGAAGTGGCCACACCCTCAAATAACACAGTTATGGCTCTTGCTATATTTTCAAAGTAGGAAGCCTCTTGGTAAAATACATTTGTGGAACATTTCATCATTTATTGCTAGATTAAAACCAAACTTGGCATATATGATAATGTTCCTTTATTAGGCAAAATCTATTTGAGCTGCAAATATGAAGTGGCCATGCTTTTAAGCAAGGGACATAACTCTGGTTCATTAAGGCGCTTTTAAGTATTGAACCCTCAATTGTTGATGGATTAAAGCCAATTTTATCAGATATGTTTCGTCAGTCAAGATCTGTTTGCGCTATGAATATGAAGAGGCCACAGTATGAAACAAGAACCATAACTCTTGTTCTTTAAGGTACATGTTTAAATATTAAACCGTATGAGGAAAATACCTCTGTGCCGTGTTTCATCAATTGTTAATGGATTAAAACAAGATTTGGCAGAAATGTTCCTTTAGCACACTTTAACCATTTGACAGTAGTGTCAGGGATGGCTGTCCCATTTATCAATTGTACTTTTCCTATTGGTCAATAATGTCAAGGATGCGATTATTCTTGTATTTCTTCAAACAATTCTTTTACTGTGACCATTAGCCCTTTTGTAAATATCAGCGTTGGGACACTTGAACCATTGGTTGATAGTGTCGGGGATGGCTGCCCCATCGGATAATGGTACATTTTTCATTGGTCAGCAGTGTCAAAGACACCAATATTTTTACAATTCCCACTAAGATTTTTGCTTTTGACCATTGCCCCATTGGTAAATGGCATCTCTTAGTATACTTGCAACATTTGACAATGATATTAGAGATGGCTTCCCTACTGATCAATGTTACATTTCCTGTTGGTCAATAATGTCAAGGACGCCAATATCCTTGCATTTCCTCATTCAAATTTTCTACATTGACCATTGTCCCATTGGTCAATGTCATCTGTTGGGACACCTGAGCCATTGGTCAATAGTAACATGGATGGCTGCGCCATTAGCCAATGGTACATTTCCCATTGGTAAGGAGTGTCGACTGTCAAGGACACCAATATTTTTGTCTCCTCTGCGAAGCAGAAAGCAAGGCATATGTATCACTAATCCGGCAATGATGGCAGCAGCAACGGCATCAACAATGCAAAGCTTCTCAGCTTCAGGATGAGTTATTCCTATTGCAACTAAACTTGGCTATGTGGTTGTCTATGCTATTAGAAAGCAGCATGATGATAATGCGGTCAATGGTCAAGGTCACTATGACATGGACAATAAACTTCGAAACATTGTTATGTATAATGCTAGGAAGTAGCATGCTGACACTGAAGTCACAACATAAAAGGTCAAGGTCATTCTGACCTCTACAAAACTTTGTTATTTTTCAATGTTAATTTTTTTTTTTGGCGTAGCAAATCTTATCAGGTTATATCAGGATTGCTTAACCCTAATAGCATACAACTTGGGTACATGGTTGCTTACGCCAAGAGGATACATGATGGTGACATGGAGGTCACAAGGTCAAAGGTCAAGGTCATTCTGACCTTGCTATTTCACCTCTACTTTTTTAACTTTAAATTTGTCCTTTTAGCACATCATATACGTTTATATTTCAGAATTACTTAACATTACCAGAACTAATCTTGAACACATGGTCCCCTATAAAATAAGGAAGCTGCATGCTGATAGTGACATCACTAGATCCAAGGTCAAGGTCATCACAGCCTTGATATTTGACCTCTGTCATGTCTGTATTTCCAATGTTAATTCTTTTTGTTTGCCTATGTTTTAGGATTGCTTAATCCTACTGGAACCAAACTTGAGAATATACTGTTATAATGTATTCATATACCATACCGAGGCAGCATGATCATAGTGAGCTCATTAGGACAAAGGTCAAGGCTAGTCTAATATTGCTAGTTGACCATTGCTTTTTCAACCTTAATTTTCTCCACTCAGTAAACCATTTATATTTAAGGATTGGTTAATCCTATTGGAACTAATCTTGAATACATGATTACTTATAATATTAGGAAGCAGCATAATAACATTGATATCACAAGGTCAAAGGTCAAGGTCACTGTGACAAACAGGAGACGGGTGAGACATGTAATTCTGTGGAATTCTTGTTACATTTCCCGCTCAAAGTTTGGCTTGTTACCATTGCCCCATTGTTAAATGACATCTGTTTGTCCACTTAAACCATTGTTCAATAGTGTCATGGATGGCCCACTGATTAATGTCACTTTTCCTGTTTCTCAATAATGTCATATTTTTTACTTTGACCATTTTCCCATTGGTAAATTGCATCTGTTGATCCACTTGAACCATTTGAAATTAGTGTCAGGGATGGCTGCCCCATTGATCAATGGTACTTTTTATATTGGTCAATAATGTCAAGAATGCCAATATTCTTGTATTTCCTCTCTAAGTCTTTGCCTGTGACCATTACCCCATTTGTAAATGGCATCTGTATGTGTTCATCATGAGCCAATGGAGCTTTCTATGGTGGCTAATAGTGTCAGGCATAGAGACTTTGTTTTTCCCGCACAAATGTTCATATTTTCTGCCCTCTTGACCCATTGATCATTGACATCAGTTAGGGGAGAGCGGGGATTGCTCAGACAGGTCTCACAAAAATCATCATACTCATTAATCAACTGAGTAAATGGATTTTAAAATTGTATCCCGGTAAAGCTTAACATGTTGATTCACAGTATACAATTATGTTATCAAACTTCTGCCTGTCTTAGGGATCAGTATAATAGTACTTGGGTTTTTGTAAGCTTCTAAATTGTCCGACAATCACTGATGGTAGGGGTGTTTTGGACAAGCTGTGGTGTACTTCCAGACAGAATCCATTTTGCAGTCAAATTGAATGTTATTCTCATTACAGAAAAATCACAAAGATTATTGGACAATTAATAGTCAGGATTTATCTGAGATACTGTTGAGTCATTGATTCTGAAGGCAGAAAGAAACGGAGTACGTTTGTCCATTGGTTCCAAGTGATTTTAGCAAGCTCTACACTTCAGTTCATTTCTGATATGATGTCTGAGATCGATGTTGTTAGCTAATCATGGGGTTAAATGTAATATATTGGAACTTCTGAGAGGAGTTATTAGCTAGAAAAAAATTGTTAACACCTGACGCTGATCTTAGTTTTGATTGAGTCCAGGATGCCAGGCCTAACTAGTCTGTGTTTTATATATAACACTTGAGGTTTGGTCATTAGATGAGTTGTATGGATCATCCCTTTGTATGAACCCTTGCCGCTCCACCCACAAGGTTTATATACATGTGCCTTGAACATCCTTTACTATGTAACACTATGCTTAATTCAACATATACAATGTGTGACTATGCCTGAAATACTAATGCTAATATAATGTTGCATTCCATGAACTGGTCAATGGACCTTTCCCGTTTTAGCTATTCCCTGCCCATCTCTAAGCTAAGCTCCACCCACAGCTCACTTGTGTTGGTATCGATCGATCCATGAACTCCCTTACTATCAATTTCCAGAAAACTATAAAGGTAAGCGCTTGAATATTTTGAAACTTCAAAGGTCCATTACATCAGAAGTGCAAAAAACAGGAAGCATTTATGTAACCAATTACCTATCCAAACAAATGCCACATTCCAGGTAATTTACAATGTGCCATTTCGGATTGATTGTTGACAGTATATTCAGCCAATCACAGAATTTGTAACATGTGAGGTTTGGGCAGTGGGGGGGGGGTGTCTGAACTATCCCTGTGTCAGACCTATCCTCTCTCCCCTACGCTTTCCTTTTTGACAACTGCTGCTTGTGTCTCGATGGTCAATAGTGTAAATGATACTTGATTTGTTGGTCATGAGTATCAGGGATGATTGTCTCATTTGTCAATGATGCCAAGGACCCTTGTCCATTTGTCCATGCCATCAGTTGCGCTAGGCACATTGACCAAGTGTGTTTGATCCATTGGCCAATTATGTCTGACACTTGCCTCATTGGTCAATAATGTCAGGAACCTGTGCTCTTGTTGGTCAGTAGCATCAGCTATGCTTACCATGTTGGTAAATTGTGTCAATGATACCTGACTCATTGCCCAGTAAACCAAGGACCATGGTTCCATTGGTCAGTTGCATCAGTTACCCTTTTCCCATTGACAAATTGTCCCTGTCCCATTGATTAATAGTGTCATTAGAATTTATACTTATACTCGGAAATTGTTAACTTTCATTGAGATTATACATTATAAGTGCTATGGAACCGCTAGCTTTCATGAAGATTGACTCTTAAACTATTGAACTGCTAGCTTTCATTAAGATTAACTCTTAAACTATTGAACTGCAAGCTTTCATTACTAGCTACGGGTAACTCTTATACTATGAAACTGCTGGCTTTCATTAAGGTTATCCATTATACTGCTGAATTGCTATTTTTAGCTCACCTGGCCAAAGTGAGCTTATACCATGGCGACCATCCATCGTCTGTCCGGTGTCCGGCCATCAACCTTTGTTTAAAAACGCGACTTCATTAACCGCTTGACGGATTTCAAGCTAATTTGGCATGAATGATCCTATATGGGTAGGTTTTAGAACTTGTATACAGAATTGTGATTAGTCAATTTTTTCAGTGGCCATCTTGAATTTTCCGAAAAATGTTGGGAAATCATTTAGAACACTACTCATTAACTGCTTGGGCAATTTCAACCAGACTTAGCTAGGAGGATAGTACGCTGGTATGTTTCAGAACTTGTATACAGAATTTTGATTAAAATCACTTAAAAGCCTACTCCTCATTAACTGCTTGAGCAATTTCAACCAGACTTGGTTGGAAGAACCCTAAAATGGTATGCTTCAGAGTTTGAGCACAGAATTTTGATTGGTCAATTTGTTCGGTGGCCATCTTATATATTCCGAAAAGTTGCTGAAATTCGTTTAAAATGCTACTCCTCAGTAACTGCTTGGGAGATTTCAACCAGACTGGCTGGAATGAGCCTAGAGCAGTAGGCTTCAGAATTTGTGTGCAGAATTTTGATTGGTTAATTTTTCTGACGGCCATCTTGAATTTTCTAAACATTTTGGGAAATCAGTTAAAAGGCTACTCATAATTAACCGTTTGGCCGATTTCAACCAAACTCAACTGGAAGAACCCGTTCTTCAGAACGTGTTTACAGAATTTTGACAGCTTGATTTTGATGGTGGCCCTCTTGGGTTTTCCAAAAATTGGAATGTTCACTGTTACTCCTCATTAATCGCTTGGGCAATTTCACCCAAATTTGTCTGGAAGGATACTATTGTGGCAGCCATCTCTGATTTTCTGAAAGTATTCCGGAACCATTTAAAAATGGTACTCCTTCGATCAATAGCCCAATGTCAACAAAACTTGGATGGAGCAATCCTATGACAGTAGGCTTCAACGTATTAAATGACAATCTTGATTGGTCAACATTTTGGTGGCCATCTTGGATTTTCCGAAAATCATCCATCAGGTCTATTTAAATACAAATGGTTTAAATGGCAATGGTCCAGGTGAGCGCCACAGGCCCTTGGGGCTCTTGTTATTAAGATTAGCCAATTATCCTATTAATTACTAGTTTCCATTCATCTTATTATTCAACTACGATGATGATGGTAGTGGTGGTGGTGGTGGTTGTGGTGGTGAGATTGATGATGACGGTGATTGCAGTAATGACGATGATAATGGTCTTGATGATGGCAGTGATGATGATGATAATGAAGTGGATGGTGGTGGTTGTGGTAGTGGCGATGATGAAGACAATGAGGAAGATGATGATGGTGATGATGATGATGATTAAATGATGTAGTATGTTTATTCTTTGTATGCACGTTCCATGGTTATCTACGTGTGCTTATGATCTTGTATCGTTAATGCTTGTATCCAGGGTGGGTCGTCGGCCGGTGATTATGATGGCTAGCCTGGTGTTCACTGCCGGTGCCCTGTGTATGGCTCTATGTCAAGACAAGTATCTTCTGTTGACAGGCAGAATTATTGTTGGTGCTGGAATAGGTAAGAGTTTTCATATTTTGTGAAATAATGTGCAGTTGCAGCAAAGGTACACACTCATACCTGCATACACATGCATGCATTTGCGGGACTGCACACACGCATGGGCATGCACGCACACACACACACACACGCACGCACACACACTAAGATTATGTGTTTTAGTGATAAGGATGACAAAAGCAGAATATTCATGAATGTTTAACAGTTTTGTATGAGTATTGATGATTAGCCCTTTAACCCTCAAATTTAATCAAGAAGATTTTTAATTTTCTCGCATATAATGTCCATTATCATATTATTATGTACAGGAGATTATTTTTTTTAATTTATCACTGGAATGACTAACTGAGCAGTTATCGAGCCTGGCTTTGTTATTGAGTCAGTCATTCCTGTGGTAAATTTTTTAATGTAGTCTTCTCATCTGTGAATGGACCTTTCTTAAGACAACTGCAGAAGCCATTTTGTGCTGGCTTGAGTCTTAGAGGGTTACCTTATCTACATCTAATCACTGAACATGTCTGATTTCTAGAAGTCTCTGCACTTCTATTAATCATTAGAGGGTTACCTTATCTACATCTAATCACTGAACATGTCTGATTTCTAGAAGTCTCTGCACTTCTATTAATCATTAGAGGGTTACCTTATCTACATCTAATCACTGAACATGCCTGATTTCTAGAAGTGTCTGCACATCTATTAATCATTAGAGGGTTACCTTCTCTACATCTAATCACTGAACATGTCTGATTTCTAGAAGTCTCTGCACTTCTATTAATCATTAGAGGGTTACCGTATCTACATCTAATCACTGAACATGCCTGATTTCTAGAAGTCTCTGCACTTATATTAATCATTAGAGGGTTACCTTATCTACATCTAATCACTGAACATGTCTGATTGCTAGAAGTCTCTGCACTTCTATTAATCATTTATGAGCATGAGTTGAAAAGAAAATGTATTTTTTGTTTAGTAAATATACAGTTGCAGGCTAAGAGAAGACAATTTTTGAAATTTTAAATAATTAGAGTTTATGAGTTTATGATGCGAGGAAACAACCCGATCCATGGTAGAGTAATGGTCAAGCCAGTCAAATATAGCCTTGCATTGCATGCACTTGGATTGAGAAATGTCCACCCCTACCAAAAATCAGTCCTTTTTAAGTCCCTTAAGTAAACTAAAGACTAAGTTTTCTCTTGGCCTGCAAATTGGCATGCCTCAAAGCCATCATAGAAGCTGTTTCTTACTGACATGGTCATAAAACAGTTAGACATATTGCATAGCCCAACTGTTGATGGTGTACAATGTATATAGACACTCATTCTACTAGTAAGTTTTAAAGACTATTAATCTTCTCTTGGAATGCAAATGGACATCCCTCAAAACCACTGCAGGGGATGGTTTTTGTTGGCTTGACCATTTTAAAAAGGGTCAACTTATCCCGATGACCTCCACATTCAGAAGTGTTCTAACTGTGTTGGTTGGTTAATAAGATTCAATGGTGATATCCTTCAAGATTTTAGCGTATTGATCATTGCCGTCTTTCGCCTGTGATTTGTGATTCAGTCATTCAGATCAGTGAAGCACATGTACATGTGAAATCTTGTCCGGCCAAATCAATAAAGTTACCCTGGAACTTAGATCCCACCTTCCTATCGTGTTACCTTTGAAGCTTACACCATCCATACTTGTGAGTCGCAACCTTTCAGCAGTATGCCATCCGTGTTCAATGAAGCATAATTATTCTACTCTCTATCCTTATTATAGTGTGTATATTACCGTGCCTTCACTGAATAAACCAGTCATGCATTAAACGCAATAAAACCTTTGCGGTGTATATGTATTCTTGAGGTAATGCACTCATGGAAAGTTGTTGGCTAATACAGTCAAAGCTGTCTAAAGCAACCACCTTATCAAGCACCAATAAGCGGTCACTGAATGCAGATAGCGGTCACTAAAGCTTCTGCAGTGAAGTTGAGAAATGTCCATTTGCAGACCAAGCGAAGACTATTTTGAAAATTTACCATTGGAATGACTGGCTCAATAACCAAGAAAATTTAAATTTCTTGAGTAAATTCGAGGGTTAAAGTACTAAGTGATGACATACATCCAGATTTACCTTAATTGTTAACCCTTTAACCCTCATATCAGTCAAAAACGGCTTCTGCAGTGGTCTTGAGAAATGTCCATTTGCAGACCAAGAGAAGACTATTTTTGAAAATTTATCACTGGAATGACTGGCTCGATAACCAAGCCAGTCATTCCAGTGGTAAATTTTCAAGAATAATCTCTTGGTCTGCAAATGGACAATTTCTATGAGAAAATTTGAATTTTCTTGAACAAATTCAAGGGTGTAAGGGTTAAACGTTAGCAACAAATGATGGCATTATAAACACATCAATAACTATGCCAAAATAAAAAGCAAATTACATACTTCAGGATTCCTATGCTAGTGTATGATGTCAGACTTAACCTTGAACCCTCAAATTTGTTCAAGAACATTTAAATTTTCTCATAAAAAACTGCCCATTTGCAGACTAAAAGTAGATTTTTTACCATTGGAATGACTGGTTCGGTTATCAAAATTTCAAAAATAGTCTTCTGGTTTTGCAAAAGAACATTTCCCAAGAACACTGAAGAATCCATTTTTGGATGTATTGAGTGTTAAAGGGTTAACAAGCCTATGTCAGTCGCTCATCATTGAGCATTGCTTTATGGGTTAAAAGATGGCATTTAGCTATGGTCTTATGACCACCTGTCTTAAAGAACCACCTGTTTTTGTTCCGCACAATGCAGGTGGTTTCTTAAGCAGGTTTGAGTGATTCATGAATCAACGATCTGTGTCAGTGAAGACTGTACATTATAATCGAAGAGTCAAATGTGTATGAGGGCAGTGGATATAAATGTAGAACTCTTGTATGTTCTTCTTCTTCTTTTCGTTAACTGATCATACCGCCAGTCCTGTAAGTGACTATCGACATGATCATAAGCGTTAAGTGCATGGATCCATGGTTTATTAGAGTGCGCCGTGCGGCCTGCAACCTCCGTCTTCAGCACTCGAGGTTTCTGTCAGGGTTACCTCACCCTTACCTCCTTTAGTCGCCTCTTACGACACGCAGAGGATACGGAAGGTGTATTCTAAGCCCCACCTACAGGGCAAACTCTTGTATGTGAAAGCAGCGAATATTAATGTAAGACTCTTGTATGAAACTTCAAGGCAGTGAATATCAGTACAAGTTTGGCGTTTGAAGGCAGTGACTTTCAATACAAGTCTTGTGTCTGAAGGCAGTGACTTTCAATACAAGTCTTGTGTCTGAAGGTAGTGAATATCAATACAAGTCTGGTGTCTGAAGGCAGTGACTTTCAATACAAGTCTGGTGTCTGAAGGCAGTGAATATCAATACAAGTCTGGTGTCTGAAGGCAGTGAATATCAATACAAGGCTTGTGTCTGAAGGCAGTGACTTTCAATACAAGTCTGGTGTCTGAAGGCAGTGAATATCAATACAAGTCTGGTGTCTGAAGGCAGTGAATATCAATACAAGTCTGGTGTCTGAAGGCAGTGAATATCAATACAAGGCTTGTGTCTGAAGGCAGTGACGTTCATCAATACAAGTCTGGTGTCTGAAGGCAGTGGATATCAATACAAGGCTTGTGTCTGAAGGCAGTGACTTTCATCAATACAAGTCTGGTGTCTGAAGGCAGTGAATATCAATACAAGTCTTGTGTCTGAAGGCAGTGCATATCAATACAGGAGTCTTGTATGTGAAGACAGAGGATATCGATACAAGAGTGTTGTGTCAGAAGACAGTGAATATCAATACAAGTCTTGTGTCTGAAAGAAGTGAATATCAATACAGGAGTCTTGTATGTGAAGACAGAGGATATCAATACAAGTCTTGTGTCTGAAGGCAGTGAATATCAATACAAGTCTGGTGTCTGAAGGCAGTGAATATCAACACAAGTCTTGTGTTTGAAGGCAGTGAATATCAATACAGGGGTCTTGTATGTGAAGACAGAGGATATCGATACAGGAGTGGTGTGTCAGAAGACTGAATATCAATACAAGTCTTGTGTCTGAAGGCAGTGAATATCAATGCAGGATTCTTGTATGTGAAGACAGAGGATATTGATACAAGAGTGTCTGAAGGCAGTGAATATCAATACAGGAGTCTTGTATGTGAAGACAGTGAATATCAATACAAGTCTGGTGTCTGAAGGCAGTGAATATCAATACAAGTCTTGTGTCTGAAGGTAGTGCATATCAATACAGGAGTCTTGTATGTGAAGACAGAGGATATCGATACAGGAGTGGTGTGTCAGAAGACGGTGAATATCAATACAAGTCTTGTGTCTGAAGGCAGTGAATATCAATACAGGATTCTTGTATGTGAAGACAGAGGATATCGATACAAGAGTGTCTGAAGGCAGTGAATATCAATACATGAGTCTTGTATGTACAGACAGAGGATATCAATACAAGAGAGTTGTGTCAGAACACGGTGGATATCAATACATGAGTGTTGTATGTGAAGACAGAGGATATTGATACAAGAGTGTTGTGTCAGAAGACAGTGGATATCAATACAAGAGTCTTGTATGTAAAGGCTGTGAATATCAATCTAAGAGTCTTGTGTCTGAAGGCAGTGAATATCAATACAAGAGTCTTGTATGTGAAAGATAGTGGATATCAATACAAGTCTTCTGTCTGAAAGGCATTGAATATCAAAGTATAGAGTCTTGTGTCTGAAAGCAGTGGATATCAATACAAGAGTCTTGTGTGTGACCGCAGTGAATATCAATACAAGTCTTCTGTCTGAAAAGCATTGAATATCAATAGAAGAGTCTTGTGACTGAAGGCAGTGGATATCAATCTAAGAGTCTTGTATATTAAGGCAGCCGATATCGATGTAAGTGTCTTGTGTGTGAAGGCACTGAATATCAATCTAAGAGTCTTGTATATTAAGGCAGCCGATATCAATGTAAGTGTCTTGTGTGTGAAGACACTGAATATCAATCTAAGAGTCTTGTATGTGAAGGCAGCAGATGTCAATGTAAGTGTACTATGTGTGAAGGCACTGAATATCAATCTAAAGTGCATCCCACACTGAGGCAGCATGTCAGTAGCCCTGTAGCAGCACATCGACAGTGAGGCAGCATTTATGCCCACACTGGTGCAGCAAGTCAAGGCAGCAGAATAAAAAAAAATGCGAGAAAATGTAATAGCAGTAGTAGTAGTAGTAGTAGCAGTAGCAGCAGCAGCAGCAGCAGCAGCAGCAGTAGTAAGATGATTGCTTTTGGAAATCATGATCAATTTTTAAGAAGCATTAGGATTTTACCATGTATCGAGTTGTAAAAATGTTCTTCTGAATATTTTGAAATTGATCCGACTGCCTGGCACAGCAATGGCTTCCATTAAAACCAACTACAAAACACTCAACATATTTCCATATTGTAGCTGTGAAATTGAGATACGGAACATCTGGGGTGAAATGGTTATTTAATCACTTCAACCAATCATAACGATAATAGTAAGACCAATCGGAGTGGATCCCACACTGACGCAGCGCTGTAGCAGTGCATCGACAGTGAGGCAGCATTTATGCCCACACTGGCGCAGCAAGTCAAAGCAGCAGAATAGAACAAAATCAAGTGGATGCAAGAAAATGTAGTAGTAGTAGTAGTAGTAGTAGTAGTAGTAGTAGTAGTAGTAGTAGTAGTAGTAGTGGTAGTAGTGGGAAGTTGCCGGAGGAGGGCCCAGGGCCCAGTCATCAGGCGATTTCTAATACATATTTATCTAATTTAGCGTTTTAGTTCCGATGTAATGTGTTTCCGGGACTCGCGATTGGACGTGATAAGCGCCTATAAAACTGGTTTATTTCTATATGGCACTATGAAATACTAATTTCTTTGGGTTTGTGTCCACAGGTATCTATCTATGATTGAAAAGGACAGCACATCATCAGAGGGTTTGTTTTTCTCTCCACCAAGGTTCCATTTCCTACTAACAATGTTAGAATGAACTAATCCAAAATCTATGCCCAGTGAGTTGGAGGCCTCGTAAAAAGGTCTTCTCACTTTGCCCTCTAGGTCCACTTCGTTCCTTTAATAGTGGAGAGAGTTAAGAGGTCATAGAGTTTGGTGGAGCTTCCATTGCATCAGATCGTATGGTGTGTCTATGCTAAAGATGCAGGTATTCTAGTTATGATATTAGGCAAGTCAATTATTTTAGAAAATATTTCTGAAATATGCTGCCGTTTTATCATTGTATATCTGATGTTTGCATAGTCTGTCTCTACTATCCTTTCCAGTTAGATGTTCTGGATATGAATACAATTCGTCCGTACACCTGAATATTGTTTTTGGGTCGGATTAACTTCTTATTTTTGAAGTTATGACATCATAATCAGCCTTGCACTTTGCTAACTTTTATAAAGTTTTGTCCAATGCTGGTTGATTATTAGTTAGTGGTCTTTATGGCCACCTTCACTCTCTCTTATTTTGGTTTTGAGTTACTAATTCATTAACTAAAAGGCTCATTGTCTTCGTCTTCTAGCCTTTTTCAGAAGCCTGGTTGCCCTTCTTGTAGAAGGTTTTTGAAAGAACGTTGCACCCCACACTTATGCTTCCAATGCAGTCCTCCTTGTGGACCATTGCTGATGTGACATCTGTAAACAGAGGGAGGGGGGGGGGTTGAGCTAATGTCTGAGTTTTTATCATTACAGACCAAGGAGAGGGCGATTGAGGAGGAGAGAAGAATGAGGAAAGAGGTTCTTGGTAAGAAGGGTAAAAGGAAGGCCTCATCCACCATGGATATGGAGGCCTTCTGTGTTGAAATGATGGGAGAGATGAAGAGGACAATTAAGGATTTGGTTCCAGAGTTGCTTCATTGCATGCTTCCTGAACCAAATTCTTTATTGTCGTCTTCTGCTCTGGAACAGATAATCCCCCACCTCTGAATCGGTGCTCTGTAGGAACTTACCAGTTTTCGTCCAAGATTTAGAGGTGGCCCCATTAGAGAGGGCAGTCCACTATGAGGACACTGGCAGCATACTTGCCGCGCCGGTTGTTCCTGGACAGGTGTCGCTGGAACCTGGTGCCTGCTTATCAGGGCAGGATTATCCGCACCCTATAGGTATGACTTCCTCCTATGGTACTTTTCCTGGCCAGTCCGGGTTAGCATTCTTCGCTGACCTGAAGTCTAATCTTTCTGGCCAGGAAGAAGAGGATTATCTGCTGGGTTCTCCTTCTGGCGCCATGACCATGGACATTTACGTACATGCACCCCTCGCGGGGAGAACGGGCGACATTGTCCATGGAACTACTCACACAGGAGTAGTGTTCATGGCGCAGAAGGCAGCCCGGGCTGGATCTGATGGCCAGCATTACTGCATACCTTGACTTGCTGATGGTGTAGCAGGTTCTGGCTAGGGCCGTGGTGTGGCAAAATTTTTCCCACGCAATACCATGGCGCCTGCTGGTCAAGCCAGTAAGTTTAGTATGCCTGGTCTTTCATGCCCGCATGCTTTCTCTGGCTTGCCAGGAGTATCAGTTCCTCCAGCCACATACATGCCTGCGATTGCTCAGAAGGATGACGAAGGTCCACGCCTTGTCGAGCATTCGCAGGAGGCCACAGAGGAAGACTGGTCTGACGCTTGTCATTGGCTAGTAAACGCAGTCCAGGTCTTGCTGTGGAACAGTCAGCCAGCCAACGGGACCAGCGCCCATGGCTGGCAGGTAAGCTGACTACTGCCGTTATGCCATCTCTGCCGCTGGTGGAACATATTGTAGATAAGTTTACAGAGGCAGAGCCGTCCATCAAGGTGCATGAACATCTCGCGAAGTGGCGAAATAATGTCTCATCGTACCTGAGGAGTATCAGAGGTATGGTGTGGTGCATAAGCCAAGCACGGATGACCATGCTGCACTAGGCGAGGCTGACACAGGAGCACTGTGCTCGAAAGATTTGCATTCGGCAAATACCGCATCGCGATGTGGAGGAGAGTTCGAGAGCGTCGATTGCAGCGCTTTCGCACATCTCCCATTTGTTACAGGGGGTAGGAACAGCATCTGCATCGCACCAGCCTAGTCTGGTAACAGTTCAGAGAGCCATCCAGAATGGAATTAACCTGGCTCTGGATTGTTTAACCGGGTCTGTGACCAGGAGTGTCCAGGCACGACGCACGTTTGCCTAAGGCAACTTGTGTCTATCCCAGGACCTGTATAATAGGCTGCTGCATATGCCTATGACAGGTCCTGGTCTTTTTGGAGGTGAGGGATGTAAATACCTCCAGGAGACAGTCACCCTGGTCAATAACCAGAGGGCGTTGCACGAGCAATTTGAAGTGCTCCGCAGAAAGCGCATTCGCGCAGCTCTCTCTGCATATCATCCCCTGCAGCAGGTTGAAGGTTGCAGTGACCAAGTCAGAGGCCAGCCACCATCGCAGCACCGGCCATGGCCATGTGCACTTCGGCTAGCAGCGAGGGGGGAGGGGGTGCACGCTCCTCCAGCACAGCCAGCCAGGCATCTCGGTGCACGGCTCGGGCCATGGCGTACGAGGATCTG
>CM067372.1:659500-684500 GCA_034401795.1 Chaetoderma sp. LZ-2023a | reverse complement strand
CAATGTAGCTGAATAATTTGTTTAAGTATCTATTCTATTAGTAATAATCTAGCCTATTTTCGTTTCAGCCCCATATGAGCACTGTAGAAGAGATACAGCATTTAATCGAGCCTCCAGTGTACCATGATGAGACATCGTGGAAGCGCTTCCTGCCACCCCTGCCCATGCATAAAAGTATGACGTAATAATATTTGTTTAGTAATCGCTAACTTTCTTAAAAGACCACCTCTCATTTGGAACTTAATGCTGCTGGTTCTTTAAGCCAGCTTGTCAAAAGAGCACCTGTCTTAAAGAGCCACAAAAGTCATAAAGGCTAAATTAAGGGATGTGTATTAAGTCACCACGTGTCTCTTTGATGACTAATCATTTGTGTTCCATCAGGTGGTCACATAAGACAGGTTTACTGTATATGTAACCCTCTAATGCTCAAGTCAGACCAAACAACCTCTGAAATTTTCTTGAAAATGTTCATTTGCAGAACAAGTGGACTATTTTTGAAATTTTGCCTCTGAAATGACTGGCTCGATAACCGACCCAGTAATTCCAGTGGTAAACTTTTAAAAATAGTCTCGTGGTCTGCACATGGACATTTAAAGAGCAAGAATTTGTATTTTCTTGACAATAAATGGCTAAATCACATTGGTGTCCAGCTTGTTGTCAATCAATTTTCTATACATTTATGTGGACATCTGTTGTTCAATTTGCATGTTCTTAGTTGCTACTACAAAGATTTTGAACTACTATAGTCTATGAGTTTGTGAAATATCAAAATGACTCGGGCTGCAATATGAGCACTGACCAGCTGATGAATAACATCTGTATTAAAGAATTGCCATTGCATTGTCTGAATGCATTTACGATGCTGACTGACATGTATCTACTCTGTATGGTCATTATTTATGATCAGGCAGGCTATATCAATGGATGTCCACAGCTATTTCAAAGGTTAACGGTCATGCAAATGGCTGTGTGACAGTTGTAGGAGAAAAGGTCATTCAAATGACTGAGTCACAGCTGAAGGTTAAATGTCGTGCAAATGGCTGTGTGACAAGGGAAGGTTAAAGGTCATGCAAACAGCTGTGTGACAGGTGAAGTTTAAAAGCCGTGCAAATGTCTGTGTGGCAGGTGAAGTTTAACGGTCGTGCAAATGGCTGTGTGGTGGATTATAGCAATATGTGTCCAGAGCTATTTCAAATGGCCGCGTCACAGTTTACGGTTAAAGATCATACAAATGACTGTTCCACAGCTGAAAGTTAAATGTCATGTAAATGACTGCTCCAAAGCTGAAAGTTAAATAGCATGTGAATGACTGGTCCACAGCTGAAAGTTAAATGTAGTAGTTATAAATAGGGTGTTTCAAAACAGAACGTGGTGGAAGCTGCCGATCCACGATCCGCGGCTACAGGAGGGAAGGTGGCAGGTCAGAACAGAGGTGATATATATATATATATATAATTATATATATATATATTTATAATGTAGGAGGCCGACTGTTGTTAGCCTGTTTTAATCGGTGGGAGTCACGGATCGCTGATCGGCGGCTACAGGAGGGAGGTGGACTGTTAGAACAGAGGTGACATATATATATATACATTGGCTGCGATGTGTTTTATAACGTAGGGCCCACCCCAACCCCCCGGTGGGCCCCATCCATTGTTCAGACCATCAAAATCCCCATATTAGTGAAACGCAACTGTATAGGTAAATATCTGCTATGGACATTGATGACTTCAAAATTTGGCGAGATTGTTGCAGCAGGGGCTTATTAGCCATACCACTTATGTCGAGACCCTGGGAGCTCTCCTTTCCGTGAAGTCAACCCCAGCCCCACGCAGGAAGCTGCCACCCACTTCCGAGAAGCCAACCGAACACCACGCAGGAAGCTGCCAAATACTCCCGAGAAGCCAACCCCAACACCACGCAAGAAGCTACCAACCACTCCTGAGAAAGCCCCCCCCCCACCCAAAGCTAAAAAGCCCACTCAAGTTCACAGATGAGGAGATCGACAGTTTTCTTGATGCTTCATTCCAGGAAATGAGGGCGGGTGGCTGGACATCAATCTCCCTGCATCGATTAAGCGAAAATGTGCCGGGGTTAATGTCCAGAACAATGATGACCACTGTCTTCGCTGGTTTCTCTTGGCTGCTGCTTATCCTGCAGACAGTAATCCCCAACGGACATCAAAGTATTTAGGGCACGGGGACACCCTTGACTTCAGTGGTGTAGACTCCAACCCCTCTCCACCAGCTTAAGCGTGTTGAGTGGCAGAATGGCTTGGCCATTAATGTATTCGGTGATGACAAGGGTGTCTACCCACTGCAGCTGAGTGAGGCTGACCCAGACATTCTGAAGACAAATCTGCTGCTTATTGAGAAGGGCAGCAAGCAACACTATACCTGGATTAAGGACCTGAATCGTCTGCTCCGTGACCAGAGTCGGCATAGCGAATGTAAACACTGTGAACATTGCCTACATTGCTATTCTCGTGAAGACCTCATTAAGCACAAACCGGAATGTTGTGGTATCAGTGACGGACCAATGCATATAAGAATGGCTACAGAGGACAGGAAGATGCTATAGTTTACCAACTACCACAAGCAACTCAAGGGGCGTTCATCATCTATGCCAACTTTGAAGCCCTAACAACCAAGATTGAGGGGCCAAAGCCGAATCCGGCTCAGAGCAGCACAGAAAACACACCACCATGAGATCTGTGAGTTCTCATACCTTGTGGTTCGCTGTGACGGTGTCAGTGAACCACTAGTGCTGTATCGAGGAGAAGATGGTGCTAAGCACTTCCTGAATCGTTTGGCGGAGATGACTAGAGAGGACTGGCGAGCTCATAAAACCGCAGTCAGTTGCCATGTGTGCGACAGACCATTAACTCGTGACAGAGTCATAGATAGTGTCAGAGATCACTGCCGCATCACTGGTCTCTACCGGGGAGCAGCACACAATGTGTGTAATCTAAAGCTGCGCCTCAACTCGTCAGGACGACAAGCCACCACCATCCCAGTCATGTTCCACAACCTGTGTGGGTATGATTCTCACCGCATCATGCAGGTCATCTCCCAAACAGAGGGACAGATCAACTGCATCTCCAACAATATGGAGAAGTACATCTCCTTCAGCCTCCGTCGCCTGCGGTTCATCGACTCGGCCCAGTTCCTCTCGGCATCACTTGACAAGCTGGTAGCTAGTTCCACAACGTTTCCACTTACAAAACATTATGAACCTAGCACTGCCAAGCATGAGCTCTTGCTCCACAAAGGTGTATACCCCTATGAGTACATGGATGGGTGGCACCGGTTCAATGAGACCTCTCTCCCACCTCAAGCTGCTTTCTACAGTAAACTCTGGTGAGGGAATATCTGACAGCGACTACAACCACGCACATACTGTCTGGGCCCAGTTCGGCTGCCAGACCATGGGAGACTATCATGACCTCTATCTGCGGTCTGACACTGCTCCTTGCAGATATCTTTGAGAACTTCCGCATTACATGCCTCCAGCAGTATCATCTGGAGCCAGCACACTATTACACGAGCGCAGGGTTGATCTGGGATGCACTTCTAAGGAAGACAGGTGTGGAGCTGGAGCTCCTCACTGACTACGACATGCAGCTCTTCATAGAGAAAGGACTCAGGGGTGCTGTATCAATGGTCAGCAAACACTATGATAAGGCAAACAACCCATTGGCCTGCAACTTAGCTGGCTATAATCCACAACAGCCGACAAGCCACATCATGTGTCTGGATGTTAACAATCTCTATGGCTGGGCAATGAACCAACACCTACCGACGGGGTGGGGGGGGGGGGGGCCAACAGTGACTTTGAGAAGAATCTCTACAAGCTGATGCATAACACTGTCTTCGGTAAAACCATGGAGAACTTGCGCAAGCGAATGGATGTCAAGCTAATGCGGCCATCTGAGGAGGACAAGCTGAGGAGGACAAGCTGCGCCGCCTAATAGCCCAAGCCTAACTTCTCCCGGGCGAAGGTGCTCGATGATGATCTAGCTGCTCTTCACATGTACAACAGTGACTTTGAGAAGAATCTCTACAAGCTGATGCATAACACTGTCTTCGGTAAAACCATGGAGAACTTGCGCAAGCGAGTGGATGTCATGAGGAGGACAAGCTGCGCCGCCTAATAGCCAAGCCTAACTTCTCCCGGGCGAAGGTGCTCGATGATGATCTAGCTGCTCTTCACATGTACAAGATGAGCCTGCTGCCGAACCGCCCTGTCTATGTGGGAGTGTCCATCCTGGATCTCTCAAAGCACCAGATGTATGACTTCTACTACAACGAGCTGAAGCAACTATATGGTGTCAACTGTGAGCTCCTGTACACAGACACCGACAGCTTCCTGTTGGAGATCCAGACTGAGGATGTCTAGGCTGATATGGCTGCGAGGAGCGACCTCTATGACACAAGCAACTACCAAGTAACACCTGCTGCACAGTACTGCCAACAAGAAGGTCCTGGGCAAGGTGAAGGATGAGTGTGCCTGGGTGCCAATCCAGGAGTCTGTTGGCTTGCACCCGAAGATGTACTCCATCAAGCGGTCGGATGAGCCGGAAATCAAGAAGGCAAAGGGTGTGCACAGGCCTGTGGTTAGACAGATTCACCATGAGCAGGTAGCTGGGTGTCTGTAGGGATAAGCTGGAGCTCCTCTCGCACAAACGGCCGCCTAGGACTGCTCCGCACTCTGTGCTGGCGTGCCAGGTAGTACAACATGTTCAGCCATATCCACATACCTGTCAATCTTGTGTACATCTATTGGCCAGTTGGGGTCAGTCGCCGGCCTACGTCCACCCTCCAACTCGCCAGGCTCATACAATTACCGAACCAGGGAATCTGACGGAAGCCTGTCCTCAGAGCGGCAGCCGTCTGACCTGCGGACTTATCCGTGAGAGGTACTGCTGCATTGTATCTACTGGTGACATCGATGATGGTGAGGGCGTACTTGTAGGTCTTGCATGTTCCTCTGGAACAGACCCAATCATGTGGAAGGAACAGCACATCAGCCAGATGGATCATCGAAGTGTGCATACCGAATGTGCCGTGGACGAAGTCTGTAGATCTGCCACATCGCCTGCCTAGTAAGCCACTGGCTAACCATCTTCAAGGGAATCTATGACCTTTGTGACATGCAGCCTTGAGCAGCTGGTAAGGCTCGTGATAATAGCCGTCGGGATGGTAATAGAGATCTTCAAGAGAGACTGTGGGTGAACTCTCGGACTTCATCACTGACGTCGACACCTGTCCTCTCCTGTACAGCTCTGGCAAACTCTAGACAGATGACCGTCGTTCATCCGACAGCAGTCCCCGTGGCTGAACACCTCTTTGAATACCTGCTGTCTAATCTCTGCAGCGCTGGCGCCGTCACGGAAGGGTAGCTTATCGACAAAGGCTTGCCAGTTAAGGGACTTGACCAGGTCATACAGAGAAGCATATATATATATATATATATTATATAGCACGTCTTAAATGTTCGGCAGCCCAGATGACTGCGAGTGCTATCGCAACATATGGGAGCTATGGACCGGCAACGCCAAAGAATGTGCCTACCCCCGAGGTGATGGCTGGAATAGCCTCAGAGATCTCCTCAACTCCATGGAGAGGATTATTGGCGATTTTGCAGACCGTCTCACCAGCCTTTGTCGTGAACAGAACAATCAGAGCCCCAACTGCTGCTAGTGGGCCAAGAGAGCCCTTCACATAGGTACAATAAATTCCCTTGGCTCAGTGGATTAGTCGGCGGGATTCTGGCTCTACATCATCACCATCATAGGCATCCTCATCATAGGCATCCTCATCATTG
This sequence comes from Chaetoderma sp. LZ-2023a, assembly GCA_034401795.1. Lineage (NCBI taxonomy): Eukaryota > Metazoa > Mollusca > Caudofoveata > Chaetodermatida > Chaetodermatidae > Chaetoderma > Chaetoderma sp. LZ-2023a. The sequence goes on along the minus strand of CM067372.1, from coordinate 678,674 downwards.
TCCTCGTCTTCATCATAGTCATCATCATCGTAGTCCTCAACAGGATCCTCGAAAGCTTCCGGTTCATACATTGCTTGTAGTTCCTGCTGACTATATGGTGAATTTAAACTCGCTATTTGGCGCTATAGACATGGCATCTGCAATCTTGAATGCAGACGTGTTTGCATTGGCGAACTGGGGTCTCAGCTTTGCTGACCATAAGGCAGCGGATGTAGAGAGAAAATGTCATAACCAGGCGATGGAGAAGCTGTCTAAGGAGAAGTTTGAGTACAGCATGGCACTTGAGTATATGCACCAAAGGGAGGCACGCTGATGGCAACAAAAGGCTCAAGCCACCCAGAACATCCACGAGGCCGATGAGAGTCTTGATCAGTACTACAAGGCTGTAAAGCTCTCCGAGTCGACGCTCGACTATGAGGCATCAGGAGGTCAGAAGACGGCCCAGGCCATAGTGGCTGCCGTAGAAGCTGTGGCTGCTGTAGCAGCTCACGGAGCTACAAGCTGAATATCTCCATTTTGCGAGAAGTGAACCTTGCTATATCCAAAGTACAACACCGTTACTCCGACCAGGCGAGTGCCCCCTCGCTCTCCGTACAGGTTCCCAATATGAAAGCTGAGCTGGGTGCCATGGTTAGGTGGGATGTCCCTTCCTCCGAGGTGGCACTGACCCACGAGTGCCGACTCGAGATCCTCGTGGCCACTGGTCAGGCGGAGTAACGCATACAACTTTGTTTTCTGTCGAAAGACAGCAATCAGCCATATCACGCACCTCACCGAGAATGTTGGTCCCAGCCACCACAAGTTTAAAGTCATCTAGGTCTCTCACCTCCTGGACCACCCCTCCTTTCTGAACCAAGACTGCTACGGCTACGCAATCTGAGGCACCTCGTTGCAATGTCAACTCTAGATGCTGGTTAGCCGTGGCTTGGACCTGCTGATGCTCTCGCTGTACATGTAGGATTCGTTGTCTAGAGCCCACACATTTTAGTTCCTGGTCATTCTCATCATACCACACCTGAAGTCGTGGAGAGGTCATCGTTACATCCGGAAGATGTTCAGTGTACACCCGGAGGAACAGCTTGTCCTGCATCAAGGCCGGTTTCACGTGTGTTCTTGAGGAGGGAGAAGACATCCGGAAGATGTTCGGTGTACACCCGGAGGAACAGCTTGTCCTGCATCAAAGCCGGGTTCACGTGTGTGTTCTCGAGGAGGGAGAAAAGTGGCCCCGCGACCAGTGTTTCTACGTCTGGTTGTAAGTCGAATTCTGTGAAGCCTTCATTACATCCGACGGCATAGTAACTTTTCCCATTTGTGTAATAGGAAGGTCCATGAGGCAGTGGAGCCAGGACCCGGTAGTCATCATTCACGTAGGTGGTGTCCAGGGTGTTGTTGCTCTACATAATCTCCCACCTGCTCACTACCTGCGGGAGCTCTACCTCCTTTGCCACTGTGCTTTTGAGCTTAAACTTGAGCATCATGCTCCTAATCTCATGGACCTTTCCCGAGAGGGTGAAGTCGATGAACTTCCCCGCTGTGGATAAAGGGTTCACATCATGTATACTAGGTGGAATGACTGTCAGGCAGTCCTTCCAAGGATCAGTGTGGTGCGAGGCCATGGGTTCAACTGCCCCATCCGAATGCTGTACATACTGCTGCATGTTTAAACACCTGTATATACAGGTTTTAAATGGTGATGTTTGGTAAAGTTCTCCAGCAGATTGTCTTTGGAAGGCAGAAACCAGTTGGTGGCCACACCACCTCCAGATGGTGGCCACACCCTGCTCCCAAAGAGCATGCCGATTGACAGGGTCCAACGACTACTTCGTGATGTCAACATTATCCACGAACGAGCCAAGGTCCCACCTCTGTCTGATGCAGAGATACTGACTGCCATAGAGGAGACCACACCGGCCTGTAGTACGAAGGAATTATTGACTCGGATGCGCTACTGGAAGTTTTACAGTGCCCAGGGAAGGTCACTAAATCTCCCCAGGACACCCACTAAGAGTCCTGTAATTCTAGCTCTCCAGAGGGCTAGGGTTGATCCCAAAGATCTCCTAACGGTAGCGAAGTGGGCTGACGTATTCGAAATCCACACTGATGATGAATACTGGATGTTGGATGATATACAGGCTGGGGCTATAGATTACTTCCGAGAGGAGATCGGTACACGTGTGACTAAAAGCCGTGAGGCTGGGCATGCCACTGGGTTGGCCGCCGGCCATACCGAAAGTAGAGAGATGGGGTTGGTCACCGGCCACAAGGAGGCCGTTGAGCACATCTTCAATGAAAGAGAGCGCGAGCAGATAGAGAGTAATCTGGAGGAATTTAGAATATTCCCCGAAAAGTACTACCAGGACTAGATCATCAAAACTTGCCTCACGGCAAATGCTAAGAAGGCATGGGCGAAGTGGATCTTCCGCGAGAAGTTTCAGAGGAACAGAGTCATAGCATCTGATCCTCAGTGGATAGAGTTTCAGAAACACCTACCCAAACCCTCGGGGGCAGCGGAGTCTATGTGCGTAGCAGGGGAAACTGTGGACGAAGTTCCACAAGTAGCGGAGACCGCGGACGAAGTTCCTCAAGCCTGAAAAAACATCCCGGTTGACATCAGCGCCGCTGCGCATGTCGACTCGACTGACATGTGAGCTTGCTGGCGGAATTCAACTTGTAGCTGAAGTTCTGAGCCTTCTCCAGTGAGGGCTTGAAGTGTGCGAACTCCCCTGTTTCCTTGTTGCTGAAGATGAAGAGGTATAGATCTGTGACCTTCTGCACGCCTGCGATGAAATCTTGCTTGGTCTCCTTGAGGGTCAGGCTGTCGTATATCGTCTCAAGCAGGGCACGACCACTCTTTGAGCTAAAGTACAGGAGCCTCGCATTGTGCCGGATATCTGGTGATATCTCATGGGTGTACTTCTGAAAGAGAGACAGTGATCTTGGTGTGCCAAATGCGTCTGGTGATGTTGCTGAGGTATGTGACTGTCTTCTGGTCCATCGCGGGGTCATCGATAACTAGAACAAGTGGTTCAGTTAGTCAAGCCACGAGCAGCTTCTCCATCAGTGCTTGCAGGTCATGCGTCTTGGTGATTGGACCATTGTACCACTGATCGTTATTGTCGACCACCTCAGCGGCGGAGTCGGACACCAGGAGGATGTATCGAGACTGAAGATGTTCAGCGAGCAGTGCCCGCAGCATGATGTTTTTCCCATGTCCTGATGGGGCAGTGCTCAGCACCACCTGACCGGCATCATTTGGTCTACTACTGTATGGCACTGACATGTTGCACGTGCGCATGAAGGATGGCGAGCACCTGTTTGGCTGTAGCCTCGTCTATATCTGGGAGATTAAATGGCAGTACTTCCTGTACCAGCTCTTTTGCCGGCTGTGTGGGTAGCGTTGTACCGCCGGCGAATATCAAGGATGCGATAGAGGCGTCAAGCATGAAATCCCAACAACAGCTGAGAAGGTAACGTAGAGGGCCTGTGTCAGTACCCGCAGTGTCTAACACCTCGAGTATCCTTATGATGCAAGCTCGAGCAGCCATGCTTATTATGTGATCTTAAACGGCAGGTCAAAGAATCCCGACTTCTTCATCTCGGGTAGTTGGAGCTTTGCTGTTGCATTCGCTTGGCCATCCACCGTGATATGGCTCAGGCTGATGGTGCCTACCTTGTGGAGCTGGGCGGTTTGGCCTAAAAGAAATCCGGTGACGGTATCACTAATTAAACCGGTATTAACGAAATACCGGTTTAAGGGGTTAGAATGATCGAAAATAATTCAAAATATGAAAATATGCCGTTTTCATTAGCTACAGTACATGTGTTTTGCGATTTGACAACTGACATAAATTGCCACGAAATTAGAGCGGTAACTACGTACGACTGCTCACTTCGACGCTATCTATCTCAAAATAGTAGTTAAAATAAATTAAATAAATAAAGTCTGGTTCATGTGATGTCGTGAAAATAACACTATAACTACTAAAATGTTGATTTTCAACACTGTTATTAGGTAACTATTTTCCAAAGCGTAGTAAAATCTAACGCGTGTAAGTAGGAACCCGGATATGAGAGCGCGTTTAGGCTCCTAGTAGAGTACTGCACATACGGTTAGAGTTCGTATAACAACCTACAGTATGATCTAGTCTAGTAAGTCATGTGTTTGTATTCGATTACTCTGTATTTAGTAATACTCCTCAATAAACTGTGATTCAAGCAGGTGAATGTCATTCAGCACGTTACTAAAGAGTAGTCATTTCCCGGAAATCGCGCCTCACGAATTCTTACAAAAAATGTGTTTGACTATTTTTCGAGGTTCATATGTCATATAATAAAGAGATTATGATAATTTTACAATATAAACGCAATGATTCATGTATCTAACTTAAATCTACTTAAATCAACACCCCGTACTTGAAGATATACGAAGACGAAAATGACCGGGCCGTAAAACAAAACGATGTGATTCTAACACCTATCGAGCAGAAAAGTCACGTGATAAAAAATACTACAAATTTCATTCATAAAATCGATAGTAGTGAATATCCCGGCGGAAGAATTTGTTAACAACCAATCACATTACGCCTGCTCGTATTTGAGAGGCTAAGAGGTGTATTTTACTTGTAACTACTCCGCCAATGTAAGAAGCGACTTAATCGTTTTCATTTCTCAGGCGTTCAAGCAATTTGTCTCGTATGTCTTAGTCCGTGATGGATCATTTTATGTTTGTCGAAATCTAAGGGAAATAATGATTTGTTTGGATTGGGAGTTCATTGTATAGCGTCGTTGTTTTCGCAGCGCATTTCTTGATTTTTTTTTTGTATCATGTCATATTTGGAATCCTAATTAAACATAGTACAAACTCGAATTGAAAAATGGATTATTTGTTGCAAAGAAATTTAGATTTTCGAATTATTCAATCTTACATTGAACCCGCAGAGCTTACGTCATGTAAAACTCATTGCTGGCAAATCAAATCATATTTGCCGATGGTCGTCCTCGGCCGATTTGTTGGGATTTCACCAACACCCTTGCTTTCCCACGGATAATAGTTATAGATGACTGTATTTTATGTCTCTAGTAGCAAATGGTTACCCTAGATGATAATATTAAACTGCAAGTCAAGAACAAACTAGTTTGGGACAGTCACCAGATTTTGCGCAATGTCGATCTTACGGATGGTTTTTCGGTTTTTTAATTTTCATAATGGTTTTTAAACCATCGCCATAAAAAACTGTGAGACGGTGTGAAACCGTTATACCGCCCAGCCCTACTACCTTGAGATTCTCCCCATCTTGATGGAATGAGCTCCGTGGTTTAAGGAGATCCTTAACCAGGTCCTGTGCGTAGGACTCTGCCATAACTTTGATGGCACCAGCCTCATCGACTCCGAGCATACCGAGCATCACTGCCCTGTCTTTGATGCCCATCCCCTTGTATAAGTCTTGGCCTTGTTGATGGATGATTGTCCTACCGTGTCTGTTTCTGATGAGATCTCTGCCTGGGATGGTACCTCGGATCTCTCGAGGTTCTCCCTTCTCATCGAAGTCTAGGAAGGAGATGTGGGCAACAGTCTCATCTGAACCGAGGCGTGCCTCGCCCAATTGAGCGAGATCACCTAACTCTTTGCTCTCTAGGTCTGTGAGTGACAGAGAGATACATTGTTGGTGTATACATATGTCTTAAACCTAGTCATATCCAGCGGGAATAGGTGGGCATAGGTAGACCATGCGATGGACCAAGGAAATAGGTGGCAGTTCTCAGGATACTGGCCGTCCCTGCAGGGGCATGCCTTGTGGGCTAAGCACCATTTCTGGGAATTGTGGTCGACTATGCGCTACTGACTCTGACATAGCCCGCCATGCCTCATAGGCTACTGTTGTGTCATGGACCTGCCAAGCTTCCATTATATATAGCATCTTAAAGCTAGACATAGGCGACGATGATTTCGGCCATAGCACTCGTCGCTAGCCCTAGAAACGTGGCTTCCATTAGAGGGATGCATTCGCCCATGATCTTGGCGGCAACAGTATAGGAGGCGCCACCAATGGCGATGTTTGGGATGGGATGTGTTATTCCTAGACAGTGGTCGACAACAGTACTCACCACAGTAGCGAGGACAGTGGCTCCAACGGCAGGAATAACCTCATTACCACCTGTCATCTTCACCATGGCCACATTCCTGGGTACGTTACTAGCCACATGAATGGCCAGGGGCTTAGCCTGTGTCAGTAGCTTCTGGGTCTTGCTTTTGCGCAGCTTCTCCACCTTCTGGAGATTCGCCTGGCTCTCCGGGAGTTGCTTTGCAATCTGTACCGTTGGCGTCATCATTTAAGCGTTGAGTATACAACGCAGTTAAACGTGTACATTCTACCTCGAGGGCGCTAAGCAGATCTACCCGGTCTGCATCTGTTAGCTGATTAGATTGGTACTCGGGAATATTCATACAGTTCTGTGCTATACATAGTGGCTTAAACCATGGACGTGCTAATACTAGGTACTATGACGTCTTCCGCACCGAATTGAAGGACTATAAGAAGAAGTCACCAGATGAGCTCGCCCAACTCTCTGATGCTGAGGTAACAGAGGAGCAGACAGCTGTGAAACTCTACCTAGGATTTGGTACGGGGCAGATCTGTTTCATCGAATACCTCATTATGGGTGGCAGTATAGTAGAGCAGCTACTGCGTGCTAAGGGATTCTACAAGGATCAGGATTATCTGTCGGACGTGTTCCAGCAGTTGCAGGCATCCATGGCATCCCCGACTCTGAGTTGAATAAGGCTCTGTGCTACTACAAGCTGGAAAAAGGCTGTACCACCAAACCATACAGTCCTTGGGTGTGTATGCTGACAGCGTGTTTGGGGCTGTCGGGCAGGCCAAGCTAGTTCAGGCAATCTCAGCCATGACTCCCGCACAGGATGATCTCATGCTCTACGAGCAGAATCTACTAGCGGCGGAGAAGACTGGTGACGAGCACAGCAATAGCCAGACCTGACACCACTCGTAGGACTATTGTCCTGCTGGCAGTGCTAACACTGCTGGGCGGGGTGGTGGGTGTCAGCGCGAGTCGCCGTTTGTCATCCAGCACTCCTGCTGTTCCAGTCGGAATGACAATCGGAACGACATGCGCGGCTGAGTTGATGTCAGTATTAAACCCAAAGTGCACACATGGGGAATTCCCCTCAACTATCATATTATTGTAGCCCCTAATCTTCAGATCCTCGACATTCACGATCATATTGCTCGGAATAAGTCGTAGGTGTGGCGATATAGCGAAGTCGAGCTTACGACGGGCCTTCTGTAAGGCTTGCTGGAACTTGGCAATGATGCTACTGGTATTTGCAACAATGAGACTGCTGAACATGGCCTGCACCTCTTTTCCACTCACCCCATCTATGGAGTGGCGCAGTTTGGTCTGGGCTGTCAGGAGACAATAACATAATGCTTCTAAGGACTGGTTGATTCGAACGATCACTGCTGCTGTGAGCCCTGATGTTGTCTGTGCGACAAAGTATTTCCACGCCTCTGGATGGTCCTGCCTGATTCCGGTGATATGCATATTCTGCACCAGTGCCCCGGGCTCTGAGTCTGGATCGAATGAGAACGTTGCTGTCTTCCGACAGCTGATTTTTCGGGGTGTTTGATAGGGGAAGCCTGAGTAGTCTCGTCTCGGGTTGCCATACATAAGACCTAGGCCGCTGTTGTCTCCACCATGGAAACGATAGTCTGAGTTGGCGTTGAACTCTCGTTGGAGTCTACTGGCTGCTGAGAGGCTGTAGCTCATCGTGCTGATGCCCGCGGTCTGCGGATCGAAATCATTCATATCAGGCAGGCTTGCGCCCAGCTCTGGAGGATTCGTCTCACCGTGTAGTACACATGGAATCTGAGACAACTTGCAATGAGCACAGCTTCGGGGGTACCAGAATAGGAGTGCGACAAACCCGCGCCGACACCGTGGCACACCACACGGTAAAGTTCAGCTGTTGGTTCCAGAACGAGAGATTCGGGCCTGCCATCCAGGTATGAGCTTTCTTCGCATCCTTGATGGTGATTTCAAGGTTGGTCAGTGGTCGTGGATTGATGGAGAAGCTGATGCGGACAGCCCATCGACTGTGGTCGAAACAGGTGTTAGATCCGGTATGTCATCCAGGAGACCACGTGTCGAGCGGGTCCAGAGTGTACCCAGCTGCAGATGCAACATACTATTTGGTACCGTAGAGATCTTCGATGCGGCCCCACCGCAGCATCTCGCTTTTTAACTCCTCCATGTCCACCCGCCTGCTGGAGCCTTTGAGGTATTGCTGGCGCACATTGGGTTTCTCTGTGCGGTACAGGGTTTGGAGCTTCAATATATGATGGTACTCTTCATCACTGACCTGCCCATCCTCGAGAGCTTTGCTGACAGACTCGTCAACAGCCCGTAGGCTGCTCTGTGCTAGTGTTACATACTTAGCATGCTTCTCCAGCTTCCTGGTGATCTGACGCTGTCCAACTGCCAGGACAGTAGCGACAAGGGTCACACCACCCAGCGGGATAGCGATGATAGCACCCACCCCTGTAGCAAGGGTGGCAACAGTGGCCACACCAGCACTGGCTCCAATCACACCCATAGCTGTGGTTGTGTGTGCTAGACTGTTGTAGGCTGTTTTATATCGCCTGCGTGTTCTGCTGTACTTTTCTGTCTCTAGTGTCAATCTGCTGGAGTCGCCAGCGGTGTACTGTACCACCCTCCTCGGGTGCTAATGCGGGATATAGTTCAGGCTGCTTTCGCCACTCCGATTTAGCCATAGTATACCTAGTTCTTAAACGTGACCTAGCTGTAGGATTTGCTGATGAGTCATTGTTGGATTCATCTTAGAAAGCCATGCGAACCAAACTAGCTTGTTGGTGTGGAGACATACCTCCCTCAAACACCCCTCATCCAGCATAATGTCAGGGGCCAGTTGCTTTCGCAGCCGTGACATCTGGAACTTCACCTTGCCACTCTAATAGTACGCCCGCCATTGATGGAATTTCATGGATTTATACTTTTGCACCCTCTCCTCTTCCCACTGCAAAACTTCTACAGACTGATCACACTCATCATCCAAGTAATCATACAAGTTTGGTCCTATGATGCGCTCCTGCCGGATGAGGCTCTCATATTCTTGGACAGAGTTATAGTCCCTTCGACTCCTTGCCTCTCTGGCATTCTGTTCATACCAGCTCACCGCTGCAGTCGCTCACCTTCTTGTCGACAACGCATTTCCTGTACTGCTATATCTGCCATCCCGGGGAAGGTGTGTGCCTCCTCTATCGCCTTTTTCCACAACTCAGCAAATGCTTGATAAGTCTGATATGATATCGTCATGATGGGGATATGTCAATAAGTAGTAGCAGCGTAAACTCTAAATGGGCATCCAGCAGACCATCCGTGCTGGCATATAGACTAGTGGTGGAGTTGTCAAACAGGTGATTTATGTGGGTGAACATGTTGGGGCTGATCGCTTCCCACAGTTTGCTGGTGGCTCCTAGCAGATATTCTATCACGTCTAGCCCTACTTCAGTCAGTGAGCTGTGGTAGGTACTTCCCGGTAGCGGATGTAACACATCGGCGTGTACATATGTGGTGGAATGCTGAGTTACCTTCAAGAGAACCCATTCTATTCGATACTGAACCACACGTCTACCAACTAGAGATGGTCTGATGACATTCTCCCCATTTTGGAGTAGCAATCGGCATGGCTATACACTCCGTTTAAACCCTATATATATTTATATATATATATTATATATATATATATATATATATATATATATATATATATATATATATATATATATATATATATACACACACACAATGGAGCCCATATTTGCTCACTCGACTGGTCTAGCTGATCTCGTGGACGTGTACAACGTTGATGCCGCCAAGGTTAAGGAAAGCGATGGCAAGTCATTCGTCCTCCAATATGGAGCAGACTCCAAGACATTCTCCCTCCATCCCGTCTGTGGAGATGGTGTAGATCTGCTTACTGACCTAAAGGATGTCTCGAAGGAACGTCTGGGCAGAGAGAGAGAGATGGGAACAAAATAGTGTTCCACTTTGACTTCCCGAAGAAGAAGACGTCCTCCACCCCCTGATAGAGCCGTCACCAGACAAGGTTGAGGATGTTAGCAATTTGGATGCTGATCTCAGCTTTCATGTTTTAGAGCCAACTGTGAAGCATGCCCCACCGATGTCACATGATGGTGTGGTGTTAACCCTGGCGAAACAGCTGCAGGTAGTCTTCGAAACGAACGTGGCATGGTATCACGCTGGACCTTGTGGTAAGTGGTGAGCGTGGGTGCCACTATATAGACCTCAGCGGTTATTGACCTGGAGGTCACCCTACTCTCCACCGTTATGAAGAAGGATGGCACAGTCCGGAAGCTTTATAACCGGGGGACATCTTTCCTGACGTATATAGGACAAGGCACAACCCTAGTTGCAGTGGGCCATAGGATTGGGATCACTGGAGGATAACTTGCTGCGCCACCCCTTTGATGGACCAGAGGAAGCCATCAATATTCAGGATGGTGTCCTGCGGATAGAGGGTGTGTCGCACTCCTCGAAGCTCAGTGAAGCTGCTCGAGCATGTCGGGCAAGTCCGCAAACAACCCATATTGTGCTAGAACTGTGACTTCTAGCTGGGATGAAGATCAGCATCGAGGATGGCACAGGACTCGATATGACACAGATATTTCTCGAGGGGTTCACCTTGTTCAGTTTAACCCTTCATATATAGAGCCAACATGCTAGCACCACTATTACTTGTATCTGTTCTCGTCACAGTACTGAGTGCGGATGTCAGGACGACTGAGACAGCCATGATATTAGATGCTAAGTGGGCCCACTTCTGAGACGAGCCCCAATACAATCCGTTCTGTGATCATCTGCGAAAAAATATCTACAACTGATTTCACCCACGTGAGGAAATTGAGTCTACCTGCCACTTCTATGGTGTAGAAAGGGTAGGGCGGGTTGTCTGCTCCCGCTACAACACCAGATTCTCTGTGTCACATGTGAGAATGCTAGAGTCTGCAATGGTACAGATGGTAGGCACTTTAGCGTTCTGCCAAGTGAGCATTGCCAAGGCAGCTGGAAGGGCCTGTGGGTAATCCCCTCATACCGATGTGACACTGGGTGTGACTATGTATTTGTTTGATTAGTTTTCATATGGAGACATGAGGCGTGGCATGTATTTGTGATCCAACATTATGTCTATCATCACCAATCATCTATCATCAATCAATCATCATCATATCAAAAATCATCATCATCATCAATCATCAATCATCGTCAGTCAAAATCAATCAGCATCATATCATCATCATCAATCATCATTATCATTATCATCTATCATTATCATCATCATATCTTCATCTATCATCATCTCGATCATAATCATCATCATCATACCATCAAGTTGTCGACCGTGCTCTACTATCTGGCAATACTGTTTAGCATTTACTAATAATACATAGCGAGACTTGAACCGGCGATTTTAAGTGTATCTCGGTTATGCATGCATTAATAAAAAACAAACTAGATTTAGCTGATAACCTGTTATAGCTATTTTATGTGCTTAGGTGCCTTGCATATTTTCTCGGGACATAATCCTGAGTGGGAATGTGTGGAATGTATGTGCATAATTGCTGTACAGCATGAAAATGTATTGTATGTAATGTAAATGTAATGTATTGAGGTCGTTTGGCTGTTGGGCCAGCCAGTGTATGATAGGGGTGGCCCAACATACTGTGGTCCATTAAACCAACGTGTGCATAGGTTAACGGTGTAAACACTGTTCAAACTATGCTATGTAATTCAGCTATATACACACACAAGCCAGATAAGCTCGCTCAGCTCTCTAGTGCTGACTATACAGACAGAATGACCTATATCTTGACAAATAGGTAGCTGACAGTAAGCGCTGGCTTATAAAGTAATAAATTATAAAAGTGAGCATTGGGCTGGGCATGTATTTGTGATCCAACATCATCATCATCATCATCATCAGTAGTTATATAATGAGTTTTTCAGAACAGAACGTGGTGGGAGCCACCACAGCCGGCCGGGCCGGCCGGGATAACCGAGCCAGTCATTCCATTAGTAAATTTTCACAAATAGTCTTCTCTTGGTCTGCAAATGGACATTTGGAATGAATAATATTTTGAATAAATTTAAGTGTGAAGAGGAGGTCAGCGCCCTCTCACAATCTTCCCCGGGGCTGGGCTGAACAAGTTTACCTCCGTGGCGAGGAGTTAGGAAAGTCAGCTATGTCATATGCTTTTCTTTTAGGAGGATATTCAATGATGTCTACCAGAATTTTCATTGGTAAACTGATTCCCATACTTGAAAGTACAACTGCTGAACCTTCAATGATCCTGTCATTTTATTTCCGTGTATCGACCCGGACATGCAGACTTGATGTATATTCTCATCAGTCACAGATATCTCCTCATTATTGTTGGATTTATCATAGTATTTACCTGTAGACTTTCCAGCTTCATCGAATTTATGATGTATGCGGACCATAGGGTTACCTAGCAATGCCCCACCATTCACGAATGCTTTATCTGAGATTTGATCCTGAGTCATGTTGAATACTCTCAAGTTAGGCATTGTAATTCATGTGTTGGCAATTCCAATACGTTTTTCATGGATCATCCGATGGACCTCATCGGAGAAGCCTTTGTTTGTATAGTTAAACAATGTGTATAGATTACTGGTTTTCTCATCATGCTTAGCAACCCTTTCATACTCTAAGGTTGGATGTTTCTGAACTTGAAGTTGAGGAGAGGAATTCTGGCCATGGGATGCTGTTAAGTGGCCTACATGCTTCTCTCCCTTAAAACAGTAACGTAATGGCAACGATGTCCATCTATCACAATAAAGACACCCGCATACTTAACGTTATGTTTCCCGGCTCGAATATGGGCCCAGTCGATTTGTAAAACATTACTTAACGGAAGACCTGATTGTTCAGCTTTTTGAAAAGCGGAAATAAAATCTTCAACGCAGAGGATAGGCATTTTGTTTTGTAAAATGTTTCATAACATGTCTCATAAAATAGCTCCTAAAATATCTTGCAAGATATACTTAGGAAGTCATTTCTCTAATACAGAATTATAGATGTTCATGTGTCCACCTGGGTCAGATAAGTTATAACGAGCTGCTGCAACATTATCACGTCTCTGTTCTGATAACCCACCTCCCTCCTGTAGCCGCCGATCCACGATCGGCAGCTTCCACTGATTGAAACAGTCAGCCTCCTAGATTAGTGGTTATATAGGGTGTTTCATAACAGAACATGGTGGCAGCTGCCGATCCACGATCGGCGGCTACAGGAGGGAGGTGGGTTGTCAAAACAGGTCAGAACAGAGGCGGCATATATATATATATATATATCATGTAAATGACTGTTCCACAGCTGAAAGTTAAATGTCTTGTAAATGACTGTGATGGGTGAAGGTAACGCAAATGGCTGTGTGATAGGTAGCAGTTAAAGGTCATGCAAATGTATGTGTCACAGCTGAAGGTCAAATATCATGCAAATGGCTGTGTGACAGGTAATGGTTGAGGGTCACGCAAATGGCTGTGGTGCAGGGAAAGGTTAACGGTCATGCAAATGGTTGTGTGACGGGTGAAGGTTAAAAGTCATGCTAATGTCTGTGTGACAGCTGAAGGTTAAAGGTCATGCAAATGGCTGTGTGACAGCTGAAGATTAAAGGTCATACGAATAGCTGTGTGACATCCGAAGGTTAAATGTCATGCAAAAATGACTGACAGCTGAAGGTTAAAGGTCATGCAAATGGATGTGTGACAGCTGAAGGTTAAAGGTCATGCAAATGGCTGTGTGACAGCTGAAAATTAAAGGTCATGCAAATGGCTGTGTGACAGGTGAAGGTTAAAGGTTGTGCAAAGGGATGTGTGACAGGTGAAGGTTAAAGGTCATGCAAATGGTTGTGTGACAGCTGAAGATTAAAGGTCATACAATGGCTGTGTGACAGGTGAAGGTTAAAGGTCATGCAAAAAGTTGTGTGACAGCTGAAAATTAAAGGTCATGCAAATGGCTGTGTGACAGCTGAAGGTTAAAGGTCATGCAAGTGGTTGTGCACAGGGAAATGTTTAAAGGTCATGCAAATGGCTGTGTGACAGCTGAAGGTTAAAGGTCTTGCAAATGGCTGTGTGACAGCTGAAAGTTAAAGGTCATGCAAATGACTGTGCACAGGGAAAAGTTTAACGGTCATGCAAATGGCTGTGTGACAGCTGAAGGTTAAAGGTCATGCAAATGGCTGTATGACAGCTGAAGGTTAAAGGTCATGCAAATTGCTGTGCACAGGGAAAAGATTAAAGGTCATCCAAATGGCTGTGTGACAGTTGAAGGTTAAAGGTCATGCAAATGGCTGTGTCACAGATGAAAATTAAAGTTCATTCAATTGTGGTTCAGCTGAAAATTGAAGATCTTTAAATAACTATCACAGATGATAGATAAACGTTAATCAAATGTGTGTATCACAGATGTCTATGTATCAGCTGAAATTTAAAGGTCATTCAAATTGTTGAATCTCAGATGGGGATTAACTAGCGTTTGTTATTTTTAAATACAACTATCAGAAGATAAGAGATGACGCTTTTGTTTCAGGTTCTTGCCAATTTTTAGCTCACCTGGCCTGAATTATATTTGGCAGAAAGCATCCTTCGGGCATAGGGATCCACGTTTGTTCAAATGAGGCTGATGCGGCCATCTTGAATTTTGGCCGATTTTTAGAAACATCTTTAAAAATCTTCTCCGAAACCGCTTGAGGGATTGAAGGAAACCTCATGAAATATGATCTAGGGCAAGAGCTCAACCAAGTTTGTTCAAGGGAACTTAATTGGTCAAATGGTTCAGCGGCCATCTTGGTTGACCTAGTTTTAGCAAAAATAACTTCTCCAGAACCGCTGAAGGGATCAGGCCGAGATTTGGCAGATATGATTATTGACTAAGGGACAGTAAAGTTTGTTCAAGAGAAGTTGATCCGTCAAAAAACATGGCCGCCGTGGGCCAATTAAAATATAGCATGTTTGGCGGCCATATTGGATTTTTTTATTTGATGGATTTTGAGGCCGAAATTGTTTTTATATAGGTTTTTTGGGTATTCTGATCTCAAATTTGCAATTTTCGAATCTGTTGGATAAATGGTTTGGCGGCCATCTTGGCTAATCTTTCCGCCAAATGCTCCCATACTAAGGCAATGGGAAATTTAAAACATCTTCTTTTCGAGAACTGCTGGGCCAATTTCAATTATATTTGGCATGTAGCTTCCTTAAGGCATAGAGATTCAAGTTTGTTCAAACGAACCCGATCGGCTAATTTGGTCGGTGACCGTCTTGGATTTTGGCCGATTTTTAGAAATGTCTAAAAATCTTCTCCAAAACTGATTGAGGAATCGATTCAGAACTCACGAAATATGATCTAGGCCAAGAGCTGAAGCAAGTTTGTTCAAGGGAACTTGATTGACCCACTGGTTCAGTGGCCATCTTGGATGACCTAGTTTTCACAAAAACGAGTTCTTCCCCAGAACCGCTGAAGCAATCAGGCCAAAATTTCTGATATATAATTAGCGACTAAGGGCCATTAATGTTTGTTCAAGAGAAGTTGATTCGTCAAAAAACATGGCCATGGTAGACCAATCAAAATATAGCGTGTTTGGCAGCCATATTGGATTTTTTTATTTGATAGATTTTGAGGACGAAATTGGTTTTATATAGGTATTTTGGGTATTCTGATCCCTAATTTGCAATTTTCGCAATTGTTGGATAAACGGTTTGGCAGCCATCTTGGATCATTTTCCCGCCAAAGGCTCCCATACCAAAGCAATGGGAAATTTAAAATGTCTTCTTATCGAGAACTACTGGGTCGATTTGAATTATATTTGGCAGGAAGCATCCTTAGGGCATAGAGATTTCATTTTGTTCAAACGAAGCCGATCGGCCAATTTGGCCATTGGCCATCTTGGATTTTGGCTGATTTTTAGAAATGTCCTTTAAAATCTTCTCCAAAACCATTTGAGGGATCAATTCAGACCTCATGTAATATGATCTAGGGCAAGAGCTCACCCAAGTTTGTTCAAGGGAACTTGATTGACCTAATGGTTTAGCGGCCATCTTGGATGACCTCATTTTCACAAAAACAACTTCCCCAGAACCGATGAAGCGATCAGGCGGAAATTTGTGATATATGATTATGAACTAAGGGCCATTAAAGTTTGTTCAATAGAAGTTGATTCGTCAAAAAAACTGGCCACTATTGGCCTATCAATATATAGCGTGTTTGGCGGCCATATTGGATTTTTTTATTTGATTGATTTTTTTGCGTATTGTCAGATAAATGGTTTAGTGGCCATCTTGGATCATTTACCCGCCAAAATCTCCCATACTAAAGCAATGGGAAAGTTAAAATGTATTCTCACGCCATCTTGGATTTTGGTCGATTTTTTGAAATGTCTTTTAAAATCTTCTCCAAAACCGCTTGTGGGATCAATTCAAAACACATGACATATCATCTAGGGCAAGAGTTGCACCAAGTTTGTTCAAGGGAACTTGATTGGCCAAATGGTTTGGCGGCCATCTTGGATAACCTGTTTTTTGCCAAAACAATTCCAGAACCACTGAGCAGATTTAGCCAAAATTTGGGAGATATGATTAGGCACTGAGTGCCATTAAAGTTTGTTCAAGGGAAGTAGCTAGTGCTCCAGGTGAGCGACACAGGCCCCTTGGGCCTCTTGTTTAATGTTTTGTATTAACCCTTTAATAGTCAAGGTGGTCAAACATGGACTCAGCAGTAGGCATGAGCAAGTTACCTGTTTGTAAGCCAAGTGAAGATGATTTTTGATAATTTACCACTGGAATGCCTGGCTCAATAACCAAGCCAGTCAATCCAATGGTAAATCTTCTCTTGCCATGCAAATCGACATTCAGTAAGCAAATACTTTGAATTTCTTGTCCAAATTTGACTGTTAAAGGGCTAATCAATGGAAGTATATATGAACATTGACCTCATGTATATATAACCTTTAACCATATGTTTGAGGTTTTACCTCAAGTTTGACCATTGACTTCATGAATCTGAATGACACTTGAACACTGCTCAATGTGGTCAGATCACAGTAGTTTTATATGCCCATTGCATATTTGTTCTTTTGTTTTTGTCTCGTCACTGTTATCTGTTTCTCATTACTGTTAACTGTTTTTGTTACTGTGATCTGTTTATTGTCACTGTTATCTGTTTATTGTCACTGTTATCTGTTTTATTGTCACTGTTATTTGTTTATTGTCACTTATATGTTTATCATCACGGTTATCTGTTCATTGTCACTGTTATATATGTTCATTGTCACTGTTATCTGTTCATTGTCACTGCTATATGTGTATTGTCACTGTTATATGTACATTGTCACTGTTATCTGTTTATTGTCACTTATCTGGTTATCATCACTCTTATCTATTTATCATCACTGTTATTTATCTGTTTCTCATCACTGTTTTCTGTTTCTCATCACTGTTATCTATTTATTGTCACTGTTATCTGTTTGTCATCACTGTTTTCTGTTTCTCATCACATTTCTGGCTACCTGCTTTCTTGACTATACTTTTGTTTCCAGAGTATTTTGTTGAAGGTTCTTCAGGAGTGATGGGTAATCAGTTCAGTTGAATTCTTTCAGATATTTGTGTCATATTCTGTTAGACAGTCTAGATTTTTAAACAATTCAAAAGTTATGTTTATAATTTTATCTTTGTCTCGCTGTGAAATCATTAGCTGAGACACGGACTGTATGTTCATTTTGTTATGTTTGATAAATTGGTATTATGCTTAGAAACATGTGGATGTGTAATTCATGTATGTTCAAGCGTTAGTGTGTGCGTGCATGTCTGTGTGTTTGTGAGCATGCATGTGTGTGTGTACGTGTGTGTATGCATGCGTGTGTGCGTGCATGTCTGTGTGTTTGTGAGCATGCATGTGTGGAGGGCGTGACTACGTGTGTGCGTGTGCATATGTGTGTGCATGCATGTGAAATATCTGAAATATATGGATGGAATGTGCTGTACAGTTGGTATATGCTTATATTCCAGTCAAATTATTTAGAAAATATTATGATCACCTATATGTTTATTTTCAAATTGAGATCCTAGCTATGATTCCAGGCCAGAAAACATTAATTCTGTCATATTAATGTAATAAAAACATTATATTACTAATTATAATTCTACTGATCTTAAGATATTCTTTATGAGTTATAATTAATTCCTGGAAATTATATGAGAAAGCTGTGTATGCATTTAGGTGTAAGCTAGCAATAGAGGGATCCCGTTCTAACTATGCCTCGCCAATTTCTAGCAAAACTATGCTCACTTTACCTGTGTTGGTATCGATTTTAAACTTTGAAATCTGAATTCCTAGAATCTAAATTTCAAGGTAACTATAAGCTGTTGAATATTTTGAAATTAATTTGGCTGGGAAGATGTTGCTGCTTATGACAACCAGAACTCCCAGTCAAATTACTTTCAAAATATTCAACACAATGTTTATTAAATTGTATATTCGTCAAAGACATACAAGTCATACATGTCCTGATGGACTTTGTGATTTTCATAGTGGAGCTATGTTATTTCGATTGTGTCATCAGCTAACTCGTGATGTTGTGACATCAGCTAACTTGTGATGTGATGTCAGCTAACTTGTGATGCAATGACGTCAGCTAACACGTGATGTGACGTCGGCTAACTCGTGATGCGATGACGTCAGCTAACTCGTGATGTTGTGATGTCTACTAACTCGTGATGCGATGACATCAGCTAACTTGTGATGTTGTGACGTCAGCTAACTTGTGATGCAATGACGTCAGCTAACGTGTGATGTTACGTTAGCTAACTGGTGATGTGATGTCAGCTAACATGTGATGTAACGTTAGCTAACCGGTGATGTGATGTCAGCTAATGTGTGATGTAACGTTATCTAACCGGTGATGTGATGTCACCTATCTCGTGATGTGACGTCAGCTAACTCGTGATGCGATGATGTCAGCTAACGTTTGATGTAACGTTAGCTAACCGGTAATGTGATGTCAGCCATCTCGTGATGTTGTGACGTCAGCTAACTCGTGATGCG
>CM067372.1:569000-659000 GCA_034401795.1 Chaetoderma sp. LZ-2023a | reverse complement strand
TAATGACATTCAAAAAGCAAAAATTTTGATTTTCTTGACAAAGTCTGATCATTAAAGGATTCCTCAATAATATATTTATTCATTCCTGTTTTAGCTCACCTTTACTGAGTATGACAGAGATACATTGCCATTGTACAATTCTTGATAAATATTTAGCTCAGAAATAACTTAGAATGTTTCCAAAATGATATAAAACGCACTGTTGAATATTTAACGTAAGTTGAATAGAAGCCGTTTTTGCCTTAACATTGCTACTTAAGGCAGCAATGGCTTCCAATCAAATTAAATCAAAACTCTTTAACGCAACATCTCTTACATTTTGCTGAAATTTCTACTAACTACCATGTTTCTGTTTCTGTTTTGGAAACATTTTAACTTATTTATGAATCACTGTATCAAGTCTCTTGTGGCAAAATCTTATAGATATTGCATTAACCCTTTAATGCTCAAATTGGTCACGAAAATCAAAATATTTGCTTATTAAATGTCTATTTGAAGGCCAATAGACTACTATTTTTGAAAATTTACCACTGGAATGACTGGCTCGGTTATCCAGTTGTAAATTAAAAAAAAAATGGTCTTGTCTTGGCCTGCAAATGGACATTCCTCGAAACCACTGCAGAGGCCGGTTTTGGCGAGCTCAACCCCATTAAGGGGTTACTATCACCATTTAGTTGTCAACAATGTCAATAGACAAGAACAAATTCTGCTTCATGAAAAATGGTTAACGAGCCAGTTGTTCCAGTGCAAAATTTACAAAAAATAGTTGTGTCTTAGTGTGCAAGTGTTCATTTCTCCAGAGCACTGCAAAAGTTGGGATTGACACACTTGACCATAACACTGATGACCTGTTGATTGATACTGTAGAAATATAGATGAATATCTGGTGGCCATAAGCTTTGCATTATATATATGTAGATGAATCCTGCTGTCTGTTCTTACAGGTTATCCTCTAGGCTGGTGCTTATTAAGTGATGTGTTACTGGGCCTTCCGCTGCACATATTCTGTCAGCTCATCAGCATACCATACCGGGTAAGTCTCTCTAAAATGATAACAATTGTGGTAGTCATATTATTTTGGTGATAAGACTCACAAAATTTGTCATATTTTGACATCAAATAGCCATTGGCCATCATCATTGATAAAAATCATGTCACCATGCATATTTAAGGATTCCCCAGTTTAGCAAGTGATAATCAAATCAGATGCTCTTGGACTCATCAGACTAGCGAACCATAGGTAATTATAGTGTACTGGATCGCAGGCTGGATAGCTAAGTAGCTAATTAGCTATAGTTTACCAGCTGCCCCCCCCCCCCCTCTCCCATTCACTTGACCTGGTTAAATGCACATAAACATCTAGTTATTTCACTAACTAATAAGTTTGAAGACATTATACTTTGTTAACATATGTCAATGTTCTCAATAACAAATGCATTCCCATTTTCATTCCATTGGGTTGTTTTTATTGTTGCGCACAAAAATATCCCTATTTAAAATCGTGTTAAAATATGAGATTCCAATACTCAGTTAAGTGTTAATTTGAACTGTTACCCTCTCCAAATGATCTGTAATGATAATGGACCTTTCCAGTTTTAGCCATGCCCCGTCTATCCCTAATTAAACTCCACCCTCGCTTCGCCCGTGTTGGGATCGATCGATCCCTGATACCCTGACTATCAATTTCCAGAAAACTGTACAGTTAAGCTGTTGAATATTTTGAAACTAATTTGACTGGGTGCTGTTGCTGCCTATGACAGCAACAGCGCCCAGTTAAATTAGTTTCAAAATATTCAACAGAATGTTTATTAAATAGTAAAGACATCAATTCATACAACAACACTTAGTCCGTCTTCAATTATGCATTCGTGATGTACTTATCTACGTCATCCATGACGTCATTCATTATGACATTATCCTACACATCATGTAGTTGATTCTCACGCCATATGATGGATGGATAACTGGAAAGGTCCATTCAATCGTTAATCAGTACAAGCTAACTATAGTTAACTGTACTGCATTAGTCTCCGCATAGACAATGTGCATGCTCAATAAACAAACTAACTGTCTATGGTTCACCAATTGAACTTGCTCAGGCTGTTTATATCATCAGATGCCATTCCGAGCAATTCTTATCACATCCAGGTATTATGGTCAAGTCGCCTTCATCCATTGTGGCCAATCTAAATATGATTACATCAATGTACTCCACTTTGAACTTCTTGTTGTTTGTTTATCTGTAGATTCCAGGCTTAATGGAGATGCTGACTGATCCAATCAAGCGCTTTTATCCTCTGTCATGTCTGCCAATCAAACTCATGCAACAACTTCTTTATGGCCGACGTTACATCTTTGCGTTTCATTCCATCTGTGTTCAGCTCTGTCATCTCGGTCTGTTGTCATTTGGCCATCAGAAACTCAAGGAGAAGGATCAGGTATAGTGTACTGCTTCGGTATTTCACAGACGAATTCCCCATATCTCATTTACAGGAAAACTATTGGATCTTTTGAAATTAATTTGACGGGGAGGGATTGCTGCCTTAGGCAACGGCTTCCAGTCAAATTAATTTCAGAATGTTCAACAGAATAAGCTTTATATCATAATGCAGCCCTCAAAATTTCAAATATTTGCGAGACCCATTTTTGAGTCCTATGTTTTCAGGTCTGCGTAACCAATTGTTCGGTTGTGCAAAATCAGTTTGCATAACCAATTGGCTGCGCAAATTGGTTACGCCATTTTTTATCCAAACTGCTTTATCTGAACATATTTCATCTGTATATTAAGTTAATAATGAATTTAAAGTGCATGTTGCTGAATTATCATTAGCATATTGATTACAGCATGGACTTATCCACCAATTACCTAATTTACAGATAAAATATGTTTAGTTACTCAACTATTGACCCCATAATCAATTACATCACATATAGGTTGATGTCACCAGTCACTACTATAAGTGACAGACAATACTAACTCTCATAGTAGTCTGTCAGTAAGTAGTAATTGTGTCTTTGCAATTTAAAAAACATTCTGTTGATTGTTTTGAGGGGAAGTTTGTTTCAAAGTATTCACCAAGTTAGCTGTATAGTTACCATGAAATTGAGATTCTGGGACAAAGCTTGGAGCATAGCTTAGCTAGAGATGGGTGGGGAATGACTAAAAGTGGATTCATCCATTGTGATATAAGTACTGTAATATTTCTCAAGTAAATTTGTCAAAAAAGCAGATTGAGTTTTTGTTTTATGTCCATTCATTCGTTCCATTTCCAGACCAAGAAGAATATTTTGGAAAATTTACCCCTGAAATTACAAGCTCGATAACAGAGCCAGTGTTAAGTCTCCAAAAACAATACTCCTTTTTTTTCCCTGCCAAAATATCAGTATTTGCATGACAACACTCATTGGTAACATTTTTCCAGCTTGCAACAATTTCAGTGTTCATACACCTTGGGGACAAAAAAATTCCATACTTTTTCCAAACATATATTTCAAAATTCCAGACCCACAATAATAATTAGTGACTAATAACACAATATTTATAAATATCTTAACACCCTCCTCCCACCCCACCCACAAACCCCACTACAAAAACAAAGAATTGAATTTCTTACATTGTTGTGGCTTACCTAGTTGAGCAACCCTCTCCAGCCCACCCACCACCACCTTGAAAGCAATGTCTTCCAGCCATATTATTTTCAAAATATTTAAAAGAATATGCTTTAATTGGTAAAGAATTCCACCTGTATCAAAGAACTACCGTCTTACTTAACCCAAAAACAACAGGGGTTGAAATGTTTATAAAATTGTACCTGTGACGGGTAGATTTTTTTGTAACTGTTACCAAATATTTGTACTTGTACAAGCACTAGCAGCGTACATTTCTAATATAAAACAATAACCCGCAAGTCTGCCACAATAAAAAGTGTAACCAGCTCTAAGGCATTTGGTAGATAGCTTGACCCTTCTTAACTTGTACGCTTTAAACTGCCAATTTAGTGCAAATGCGATTTACTTGAAAATAAGGGTTACTACGCACCGGTTTTCCCGATATATAGTCCTGTTTTCTCGGTCGCTCCAAAGCAATGAACCACTTAAATATCGGGTGGTATTACTGTCAGAACCTTCCAATAATGATATATTGGGTCATATAACCCGTCAAAGTGGGCGCTAACATATTGCATTACTGCGTTTAAAAGCGGCACAGTGACTAGATTTTTCGTTCGCCATTAGCCATCAATATTAATCGCGAGAGTCGCACAGAGATTGGTTGAAATAAATCATGTGATTAATTCGTTACGAACGACAACGAGGCACGTGATCAAAATTTTACTACGATAGTAATTTTCATTCATGCCTATTGAAATCGGATATCCAGCAAGCCAATCAGAAACTATGAGTGCACATTATCGATTGTTATTAACTACGACTGCGCAGTCACGCGAGACATTTCTCATTACCGATGTATTAGCAGACCCCCCTCTAGGCTGATTCGTGACATAATTTTTATTGTTGAAGTTAGTAACCGGGATCGTGGCGTTCTGTAAGAATGGAATGTTTACGTTTTTGGAAGCGTTTATTTACGAGAATCCAACTGGATTCCCGTATTTTTCAATTTCGTGAATATTACGAGAATCCCGTCGAATTTCGAGGCCTGAATTATTGTGTGTCATGGACAAATAGACACTGACACAGTAGCTAGGATCTATGAATGTAACAGTTTAATTTAACAGATAAATTCCTTAAACAGCTGTCTCTACAAGCCAATTGAAACTCAAGGAGAATATACTGTGAGACTCACTCAACAATGTTATATCGGGATCCAATCGTGTATATAAAATGATATATCGGGAACATGCCAGCCGAGGGTTGCACATACTTGCATGCAACGGTTTATAATTGAACAGTCCGTTGTTGATGCGTAACGTGTAGCGAGACTAGTTCCCGGCCTATGTAGTAATGCTAGCGGAAATACAACAGAAGTTTGTCTCTGACACATGCGCACTGTCGCTTATTTATTGGCAGACAGATGTTATCAATCTTTTAGATGTTTGAAAATGCTAAATTCCGTTGTAAATAGCATTCGTCATATCAAAAAGTTGTTGAAACTTTTCTGTTTTCCACGATCAGAGATAACTACCATTCTGGGCTTCGTCACTTACGTGACCATTTTTTCGTTCACGGTAATTTTATTTCCCGTAACCGACACGCGAACAAAACAATCGTTCGCGCCAAATTTGGAGGTCTGTAATGAATATATTTTTTCCAGAATTTGTTGGTGAAATGTTTAATACTACATGGATTACAGTTAAACCGTGACGCTTGAGTAATTTACGAAGGAATAATGATATTTCTCCATTGAGCGGGTTTAGTTTTGTTTTAACCCTTTAACACTGATATCAGCCAAAAATGACTTCTGCAGTGGTCTTGAGAAATGTCCATTTGCAGACCAAGAGAAGACTATTTTTGAAAATTTACCACTGGAATGACTGACTCGATAAACGAGCCAGTCATTCCAATGGTAAATTTTCAAAAATAGTCTTCTGGTCTGCAAATGGATATTTTCTGTGAGAACATTGAAATTTTCTTGAAGAAATTTGAGGGTTAAAGGGTTACAAGTTTTGCTATTGCATACACCAAGCAAGGAAAGACAATATTATGATTTAGAAACATTCAGTTATGGTATCGTGAAAGTATAGCTTTGAAAACATTTCACAGATTGAACTTTAACTCTTTAATGGTCAGATTTGGTCAATAAAATTTCAATTTTCTCAAAGACAATCTACATTTGCAATACAAAAGGTTACGTTTGAAAATTTGCGACTGGAATTAGTGGCTTATTTATCGAGTCAGTCGTTCCATTGGTAAATATATTAAAACATACGGTTCTCTTTGGCCTGCAAATAGCCAATTCCCAAGACAACTGCAGAAGCTATTTACTGTCGGCGTAACAATTAATCATTACGGTTCATGATGTGTCGTAATAAATAGAGGTCAATTTGCACAAGATCTGACAAATTTGTGGATGTCTTTTAATTTACACATCATTCAATCTCGCTATCTAGTTATAGAACAAGCATGTGCATAGGCCTACATGCTTACTGTCCAAGAAGGAAATATTTAGCAAAGACTTTGTTCATTTTCTTGTCGATCACATCTGTGCAGAATGTTGTTTCTAAGCAATGCAGACAAATACACATACACGCTCCCATGATTAAATGAAGATTGTCTTTGCTAGCTGTATTTCATCCCTGGTTAGAAAGCATATAGGCCTATGTTCGCTCTTATGTAGTTAGAAAACTATAGAAAGATAGCTGAATGCTTGATTATTTGCAGAACAATTCTACAGTGTTGTTGGCATGCTTACACCTCAAATGCTAGCTACAAGTGATCAGTTTGCACAGACTACGAGCTGATTTTGTTTGAGAAATCGCCAGTCAGCACAGACAATAGAATTACATAATATGTCATCTAATAGTTGCAACCAATATACGAATATGCTGTTTGAACATTGCATACTGAGTAAATTTCACTGAAAGGCACACATGTCCTAAATTTTGTGTAAATTTATGTCCATTTATTGGAATACGAGAACTAGTTATCTGACTTCAATTTTAGCAGACAACATTTTCCAGGGGACATAACTTTCCACTTGCTGAATATCTTGAAAACACTGACTGAAAGTTGTTGGTGACTACACACCCAACAACTTTCATGCAAATTATTTTCAAAATATTCAGCAATTCCGAGTCACTGTCCCTTGAAATTACTGTCCTGTGGCTTGTAGCAGTCAGACAGTTAACCCTTTACTGGTCAAATTTGGTCAAGAAAATAAAAATGTTTCCTTATTGAATGTCCATCTGCAGGTAAAGAGTAGAGTAGTTTTGAAAATTTACGACTGGAATGACTGGCTCGATTATCGAGCCAGCCATTCCAGTTGTAAATTTTCAAAAATATTCTTCTTTACCTGCAGAGGGACATTCCTCAGGACTACTGCAGAGGCCGGTTTGGGCCGGCTTGGCCATTAAAGTGTTAAAGAGACAACTGTATCAATGAAATATGGCTGCTGGTTAACAGGTAACCCTTGCCACTCTGATGGTAAAATTAAAAGATTTAAAATTAAATTAAAAGCTGAACTGGTGTTAATTTTTCAACAAATTTTGTGTAAGATACGACAGCAACATTGCCCACCAAAATTGCTTAAAAATGTACACCAGTTTCTTTGCTAATGACACAATAAAAAGATAGAATGTTGACATCAGAGTGGTAAGTGTTAAAGAGACAACTGTATCAAGGTAATGTGGCTGCTGGTTTTGAATTTCCAGATTTTATCCATGTGTTATAGGTATTTGTTTACATCCACAAGAAGGCATGTGTAATAGATACGACGTCGTCAGAGCGATCTTACATTTATATAAAAAATGCACCACCTGGTGGCTTTCCTGTACACTGCCATGTTCTCGAGACTGAGGAGGACCTTAACAAGTACTGGTTTGACTTACAGAATATCGCCCTGAATACATCACTCGGACATTATGGAGGTAAAGAACTAGGGAGAATCCTTCTTTTAATAGTATACACTGCGCTACAGATTAATGCAATATCACGCTAGCTCACCGTAGCTCTGGAACAAATGTTAGATGTAGATAGATTTTAATAGAGGGATCCATTTCTAGCTATTGTTGGCCCATTTCTAGCTCAGTTCCACATGTTTAAACATTCTCGGGGGTCTCAATTTCACTTTAAGAGTAGACTTAAAATCCCAAATCAACACTCGGATACCATGTATCACTGATTTCCACCAACACAGCAAATCAGCCCAAAAAATCATTAAACGCCACTGGCCAACACTACAGTCCAGCCCAAAATGCTGGGCAACATTCACAGAAACACCTATCTTTGGCCATAGACGTAACCCGTCCTTCAAGGACACACTGGTCACTGCTAAATTTACAGACCCAAGGAGATTCGGACAAAAAGGGAAAAGCATAGCAAACCCTATACATCCATGCGCCAAAAACAACTGCTTATTTTGCAAAACATGGACAGCACAAAAAGTTTCAAAAGTTCACACACTGGGCTTAAATATTCTATTAAAACAAAAACATTGTGTCACACAATGAATATTATCTACCTACTTACCTGTAACGAATATCGCAAACAATATGTAGGTGAAACTAAACGAGAATTCCAAGTTCGCATCAAAGAACACATGAGGGATATCAAAAACAACAAAGACACGCCTGTAGCACAACATTTTAATCTCCCCAACCACGGACCCACAGATGTCAACCACAGAATCATCGAAGTGTTACCTCACGATCCTGATAGCACGGAAGCCACAGCTTTCCGCAAGGACGGTGAAAAATTCTGGATCCATCAACTACATTGTATGGACCCAATCGGCATCAATCACGCTGATTGGTAACCATCATCTACCTTTGGTAGTAAAACTTATACTTAAAATCCCAAATACTCTTGATATATAATAATATATCCTATTGGCTCAATTTATACTCAGACTTAACAATAAAGTTGCCTCTACTAGGCTGGTTAATCAGCTGTCAGATATGCACATCCAGACCCCCACCCCCACCCCACCCACACTGCATGCGGGGGACCGCGCATACACCCAATGGCATGTCATTGGAGATAATAATTGTCTTACAACACCTCGCGCTCTTCTTGGCCAATTTTTATCAACATTCTTTTGCTTAGTGATTAGTTTTCAACAAAATCTTGCGCTTTTATGGATACTTTGCTTAGACATACTTGATGCCACAGTGGCTGTGCAATACCATATTTGTGTGTGATGGGGGGGGGGGGGGGGGGGGGGGGTTGTCATAGTAGTGACTACTATTTCTGTGATAATGTAGTTTCACTATATATATTGTTATAGTTTATCAGTATTAGCGATAAATGTGTGCCACTTTTCAAAGTTTTCAAGTATCTATATGTAAAAAGGATGCCATTCTCCCTTCACTGTCAGCCATTGAGTCGTAGGCCCATGTTAATGGACCTTTCCAGTTTTATCTATGCCCCGCCCATCTCTAGCTAAGCTCCACCCACACCTCTCTCATGATGGGATCGATTGATCTCTGAATACCCTGATTATCAATTTCCAAAACACTACACAGGTAAGCTGTAGAATATTTTGAAAACTAATTTGACTGGTTGCTGTTGCTGCCTAAGGCAGCAACAGCTGCCAGTCAAATTAGTTTCAAAATATTCAACAGCATGTTTATTAAATAGCAAAGAATTACAAAGACATGCAATTCATACAACGTGTCGGACCATTTTAGATTTAGTGATGGTCTATATCGAACACTGTGACATAATGATTATGACGACATCATACACGCGCTGAGCTGATTATGACGTCATATGAGGTCAGATGATGGATGGATACTCTGGAAAGTTGAGTTAGTGGTATTTGATATGCAGTACTGTTATGTAAACGAGACATATATGCCTCTCTCCCTTGGACCGGCCTCACGTTTTTTAAATCAGCAGCTTTCTCATGCAAACATCTAATATTACACTAGCTTTTGTTCCATGACAGATCATGTAAGCCGACGATGACCGCAGTGCCATCTCTGCCGTACACAAAACATGTTGTGGACATGTTTCAGCAGGCAGAGAGTGCCTGAAAAATTAAAGGCAAACTTGCGACCCCCCCCCCCCCCTCCGTGAGGTGGCATGGCAGTACCGTATTGCTTCTCATTTATTCCAGTGTCATTCCAAAGCCAGACGCTGATGATCGTACAGCTTTGGGTGCAGATGCGTGGCCTGGATCCCTGACAGTGGACACCTTTGCTCGAACGCTGTGTGTTCAGTAAACACTGCACTATTGGATTTAGAGGAGTTTGTGTGTGTCAATTTTGTCCTTGTCACACATCTCCACTCTGCTGTCAGCGGTAGTACCAGCATCTGCATCTCATGTTCCATCGCCGATATCGGTACAGAGAGTGATACAGAATGGCAACAACTTGTCTCTGGACTACTTGATGTGTTTGGTCACCAGATCATTCAAGGTGTGGTGCAAGTTGGCCCTTGACAACTTGTGCCCATCGTGGAACTCACTAGTAGGCTCCTTCTGATGCCTATGGTTGATCCTGGGTCTCTGGATGTTAAGGGTACAGACATCTCCAGGAAACATTCACTCTAGTGAACAGCCATATGACCCTGCCAGAGCAATTTGAAGTGCTTCAACCCATTGGCATAGGGCCCCTGTTCCTAGTGTGCAGCAGCCTAAAGGAAGTGGCAAAGTCAGAGACCAACCTCCCACGCAGCATAGGCCACGCCAGCTTAGGCCGGCTGTAGGGAGTAACTGGCTCTGCATCCCCAGCCTGCCAGGCAACAAGGACTACAGTGCTACCAAGGACATCTCCGAAGACACTGCCGGTCTTGGATTACTTGAATCATTATCATCCCCTAAATGGGCCTGTAGGAGGCTGTCTGGCCCTACACGTTCAAGAGTGGAAGCAGATAACACAGGACCACTTAGTCTTACAGTTGCTTTGTGTCAGGTATCACTCCGACTGGATAGATAATCGGACTCCACTGCTACTGTCTCCAGTTCCTATCTGGACTCCATCCCCAAGGGAACCTGATCAGCATAGAAAAGGAAGTTCAATCCCTCATCTTAATATACTGTCCAGACAAATTTACTGGGATTTAATTCAACCCTGTTCCTGGTGACAAAGAACAGTAGTGGGTGGAAACCGATTTTCAACCTAAAGCCACTCAGCAAATTCATTCATACACAGAGTTTCAAAATGGAAACCATAAAGGCGGTATTGGCATGGTTGCGAAAGGGAATGTGGACAGCATCTATAGATCTAAAGGATGCTTATTTCTGTATTCCAATAGCGAAACGGTTCCGACGTTACCTGAGATTTGCATTCCAGTTCTGCGAATGGGAGTTCAAGGTCCTCCCATTCAGAATTTTGACGGCTCCTCAGGTCTTCAGCAGAGTGGTCCTTGCTATTACAGTATACCTCCGCAGGAGAAATGTAGCAGCTACTAAAAGCACACACAAGACAGAGTTTATCAGCCAATCTTGAGATAGTTGTCAAAGTTTTGACAGATCTAGGCTGGATAATAAATTACCAGAAATGAGTTCTGGTTCCATCTTGGAAATTTGTTTCCCTGGACATGTTCTTCGATCTAGAGATAGGATATGTTTATTCGTCTCAGGAAAGAGTGGAATCACTCATTTCAGTCATTCAGCTAATGTGCAACAGTCACTACGAGTTTACCTGAGAATACCGGGTTTGATGTTTTTTTCTGGAATCAGTCATCCATCAGGCAGCCTTAAAGTAGGCACTCTTCACATGTTTCTCATGAAACAGTAGATCCAGAGCTCACTACTCAAAGGTGTCAGGGCTGAAACCATTTATTCACCACCTACAATTGTGACTGGAGAGAGGAAATCTCCTGTGGGGGGTGGGGGTGTTGGGTGATGTCTCCTCCGCGCCTTCGGGAGCTCGCCTGGAAGAGACAAAGTATCAGGGCATTAGACTCTGGATCAATCTCAGGAACACATAACCTGCTATAAATGCGAGCAGTAATCTTGGCCCTGGAGCACTTCATCCATGAAGTACATGGTAAGATTGTTGTGGTTCGATTAGACATCTTGACAGTAGTATCTTACATCAACCGCCATGGCAGAATGAAGTCGGCCAGTCTCTGTATGATGACATGGAAATGGCTTTGCTCGTGCCTAGAAGATGGGATTACGCTGAGAGCAGTTCATATTCTGTGATGGCTAAATCTTCTTGCAGACTCCCTAAGTCAAAGAATAAGCATTCTGCTGACAGAATGGCAACTGAATCAATGTGTGGCATATCATCTGGTCAAATACTAAGGCAAGCCCAACATAGATTTATTCGCAACAAAAAAGAATGCAAAAATGACAGTGTATGTCTCTCCGATTCCAGATCCCAGCTCTACCTCAACAGATGCGTTGGCTATCATCTGGTAGGGAATGTATGCATATGCATATCCACTAGCAATCCTGATTCCAAAAGTTCTTCAGAGAGGAGGAGTGCCAAGTGCTTCTAGTCACCCTGAATTGGCCAAACTGATCATAGTATACGGATCTTCTGAAGCTTCTGGTCTGCAAATAATCATCCAGGGCAAGACCTTGCCCAACAATCCATAAATGTTCCAATTGACGGCATGGGAGATGTCAAGGTCTCCACAATTAAGGAGTGCTTTTTTCCTACAAGCAGCCAGTTTTATTGTCAATGCCAGAAACGGTTCAACCTCCAGAGCAAATAATTGTAAAATCAACAGATTTTAGCCGATAAACCCTTTGAACCACTTAGAGCTACATCTTTGAAGTTGTTAACACTTAAGATTGTATTTTAGTAGCTGCAGCATCAGATATGCGAAGAAGTGAAATTCACACTGTCATCTGAAGCAGACTGCTTTGTGGTTACAGGGGAACTCCTTAGTGTAGTCGGATGGAGGCATGGCCTCACTCCTAAATGAACATGGCCTCATACTGCCATATGCCGACCAGCGAGATTACTCATCTCGCTGGCCTGCAATGTATGCGCATGTCCACCATGCTCGGAATCATCATCGTTGCACATGCGCACTATGCTTAAAATGGACTTAATGCGAATTCGTTGCCGAAGAAACTCGAGAGCCGGTGCTAAATAAATCAAGCGCATGCCTCATTGTCGCGAGATATATTGTGATTGTACATTTTCCACATAGATGACCTGAATGACAGTTTGTCACCGCTAGCTCATTTCTTAACCAAATATGGAAAATTAGGTACAATTGGAACAGTTTGCGTGACAGGATTCTGCAATCGCACCAGGAGATTAAAGCAGTTTTATGATGTAAATAAACTGTCTGATTCGCTCTTTTGGAAAGAGGGAGGAGTCACGTGAACCGCCAAGATCATATATAAGCCGACCAAGGTACGGAAATCGACAGAGAGGATGTGCCGCCATGGCGGAACAGCTCTGAGGACCAAGCGCTGGAGTCGCCTGAGCTGCAGGTGCCAAAACAACGCTCTCCTTCCCGCCTCGAGCAGCTGACAGTCGGCTCTGCTACTGAACCCAGTGCTGCAGCATAGTTCTACTTCGAATAATACTTACCAGATGTACTATTATGATAATATCTATTATCTAGTCTAGCTCAAAATAAACAATTAAAACTCCGCACTCTCCTGGTCCTGCCCCTACTGTGTCCGGGAATACCATAGCCGCAGGTACCGAGTCAATTCCCAATCACAGTCAGATTAGTCTATTTTGCGCTTTTACAAGTCGCATGTTTTTGTCGTGCTCAAATTAATCTAATTTAAGCGGATTAAGCATTGTTTTTGGAAAATCATCGTTGGCTTCATGGAGGAATTAAGAAAATCATCACAGGGGCAGGTTGTATCAATCTAGAATTTATACATTCGTGCCATAATGACTGTTTGAAATTTGCTTAAATTGGCACATTGTTTTAAAATGCTAGCCATTGTTGGAGTCGCTTCTGTACCCGTTAACTTTTAGTTTAATTCGGGTACTCGGGTAATTTTCTCTTGTGACTCGGTTCCTCTTAAGATGGATGCGCCCTTGGCCAAGATGGCGGCGCCCATGAATTAGGTCGTTCTTGGCTTGGTGTGTCTATGCACTCTGTTTATCGCCGATATTAGCTTTCGCTTCATTGTCGAGGGTGTTTGTAGCGATCGGCGATGTAGCCTTGGTTATTTAACGTTAGTTAAAGGCTGAGTTGTGTGTTTTTAAAAATTTTCACTCAAAAAAGTTTCAAATATTTCCTGCCTAAGAACTTGATTATCATTAATTTAAGAGAAAGTTAATGTGTTTAAGAAATCTTAACTATCAAGTCGATTGTGCGTATTGCTCGTCATCATTTGTCATGTGCAGCGTTTTAATTTTTCTCTGTGTTCGCAGAAACCGAAGAATCCGGATACGTTGTGCCAGAAGTGCAACCGGTTCATGAAACGGGAGTATTTGGGACATCACTGCGTGGCGTGCGCCCAGTGTAAGGTCGGGAGGCCTTGTGATGTGTGTGTGAAGTGGTCGTCGGCAATGGTGGCAGAGTTCGACAGGGATCGGCGTGCGAGACTGGAGAGGATCGCGAAGGATAAGGCAGCGAAGTTGCAGCAGGCGTCGTTGATGGGACTGGAAGGTCGGCTGAATGAGAGGATGGATTCAGCTCTGGGCGTATGGGCAGCCCAGTTCCAGGCAATGTTTGAATCATTGCAGTCCACGGTCCCGGTGACGCAAGCTGGTGCAGGACAACCATTAGGTGGTCCGGCTAGTTCTGCTGAGGGTCATGCACCTGCCCCTTCTCTGTCCTTGGCTCAAGAGCCAACGATAGAGGAGGAAGATTTGTTGTTAATGGAAGATTCCGGCATGCCAGATCTTTCGAAGACGTCAATGCCCGGTACGTCCCAGGGGTTGCTCTCGGGATTAGTACGGGTTTGCCAGGCGGATGGTGATGTCGACGTTCCGTCGGGCATTTTCCATCCGCTATTTGTGCAACCGGAGGGGTCGGCGGAGCCGTGTTTTGCGTTTCCTGCTGGTATCCCGTCGGCGTTAGGTGCGGCTCCTATCGGAATGCCGTCGCCTGCCACAGGAAAAGCGGTCGTGGTCCCGACTCCCGTGCTGGAGCCGATGGACTGCGGTGAATCCGGGTCTGGGGATTCGCTAGACACCGGTGCGGCTGGTAGTCGCGCTATGGATGCACTCTGTCTTGGCAGAGACGTGTCGCATAGCGCTCAGCGTGGATCGTCGGTGGCCCTCTCATCTAAGGGTGAGAGGGAGGATGAAAACGGGAGTTCGTTGATGGACGAGTCCGTTTTTTGCACCGAAGCTGAATGGGTGCAGGTCCTTGGGTGGATGACCAATCGTCTCGGGTTGGCATCTGATCTAGGATCTCAGCGCGATCCGGCGATGGAACGGATGTCAGAGCGAGCGGCTAGCGCTCTGTCAAGTGGCTCTTCTGCCATGCCGACACTCCCGTTGGACACGCAGACTTCCGACATGCTGGAAGTTGCGGCATACTGTCTGGTTCAGCCAGACTATGCGTTGCCAAAGGCCCCGAAGGGGATAAGGAGTAGGGTCCGTTTTCCACAGCTGGCCTATCATCAGTACGCTCGGGTTCCACGGCTTTCCGTTGCGGAATGAGAGGCTCTGAATAGGCCGTTGGCTGGGAAAGCTAAGGGACGCTCGTGTCCGTTGGTTTCCCAGACCAACAAAGACCCGTTCAATGAGCTCACGCTCATTGAGGATGCGGCGAGGGCAGCCATGGCTGCGCTATCGCATGGGTGTACCGTCCTGCAGGGTATGCTGGACTGCACGGCGGAGGGTGGACAGGTGCCAGAGGCTGCTCCCGGCGTTGTTCGGGACACCATGCGCCTGTCTCAAGATTGCCTGGCCAGGGTGATCACTAGGACATTGGCAGAGCGACGGAGAATGGTTCTCGATTGCGTAGAACCAGGACCAGAGATGAGGGCTGCATTGTCTTCTGCGCCTTTCATAGGTCCAGGCTTGTTCGGCGGCTCGGCACGACAAGCTCTCTCCAAAGTCGCGTCAATGGTTGCAGAGCAGGAGGTAGTCGGCATGTCGTGGAAATCGACTAAGAGGACACAGCCGCAGCAGTCCTACAAGCAACATCGCCAGGAGCAGCAACAACAGCGTCCTAGATCGCCCTTCCGTCCTTCTGGCCGTGATGCCCATAGGCCATCCGGATCACAAGGACCTGGCCGTTCATCCTCATACAAGTCCTCTAATAAGAGGCCGTATGAGGAAGACAGGAAGGGTGGCGGTTCGGGCCGCGGCGGCTACCGTAAGAATAGCCGTGGCAGCGGTTCCAGACCGTCGTACTACAAGAAACCGAGGGGCTCGCTCCTGATGGGTTTCCGGCGGAACCGGTACCGGTGGCTTTGGAGGCGAATGGAGTCGAGAATCTTCACCCAAGCGACTTAGCGTCTTATCGGCCAATCTTGACCGACAGCTGTGTGCAGATGCCATCCGTCGGAGGCAGACTTCAATTATTCCTAAACCAATGGGAACAGGTCGTGCGCGACTGTTTAGTTTGTCAGTGGATAAGAAACAGCTACGATCCGGACTGGCTCATCCATCAATCGTTAGTTCCGTTAACCTCGACTCCAATATGGACTCCTGTTCCAAGGGAATCAGATCGTCTAGACGCCATTCGGTCAGAAATAGAATCTCTTCATCAGAAGGCCATTCATCTAGTCAAAGATCAGTCTTCACTGGGATTCTATTCGATCATGTTCCTCATTCCGAAGCGTACCGGAGGATGGAGACCAATTCTCAATCTCAAACCGTTGAACAAGTTTATTCTTTCTCCCAAATTTCAGATGGAGACGGTAGCAGCAGTAATGACAGGGCTGAGGAAAGGCATGTGGGGAGTGTCGATAGACCTGAAGGATGCATATTTTCATATTCCAATGTCAATTCCTTTTCAGAAGTACCTTCGCTTTGCATTCCAAGACAATGTTTGGGAATTCAATGCTCTCCCGTTCGGCCTGACCACAGCTCCGAGGGTCTTCACCAAGGTGGTTCTCGCCATGACTTCTTTACTTCGCAGGAGAAACATAGCTGTTCACACCTACATAGACGACTGGCTGCTAAAGGCGGGGAATCCAGTCACTCTGCGCAGAAATCTGCAGGTAGTCCTAGACTTATTAAAGGATCTAGGGTGGATTGTGAATCTAGAGAAATCAGAAGTGACTCCATCCCAGGA
The DNA here is from genome assembly GCA_034401795.1 of Chaetoderma sp. LZ-2023a. Lineage (NCBI taxonomy): Eukaryota > Metazoa > Mollusca > Caudofoveata > Chaetodermatida > Chaetodermatidae > Chaetoderma > Chaetoderma sp. LZ-2023a. The sequence goes on along the minus strand of CM067372.1, from coordinate 642,254 downwards.
GTTTGTTTATCTGGGAATCTTTTTCAATCTCAGGGACGGCGTAGCTTTTCCGGCGGAGAGCAGAGTCAAAAGCCTGATTGCAGTTTTGGAGTCGGTTTCTCTAGGAGCCTATCTGACGGCGCGCCAGTTTCTCAGGGTACTGGGGTTACTAGTATCTCTGGAGAAGGTGGTTCCATATGCGGCACTTAGGCGCAGGCCAATTCAGATGTATCTAATGTCATTCTGGTCTCAGAAAACGGATCCGTTATCTCTGAGGATACCAGTCAAAGAACCATTGATATTCCACCTTCAGTGGTGGTTATCCGAACAGAATCTGCTGCGAGGTTTTCCTCTACGACCTCCTCAACCTCAGATGTCCATCTTCACGGATGCATCGTTGACGGGTTGGGGAGCGGTATTGGACAATCAGTCAGTGTCAGGGGAATGGGATCGGACCAATGCGCAGAAACATATCAATGTGCTCGAACTATTAGCGGTGGTATTTGCACTTCGAAAGTTCAAGAGTCTAATTCAAGACAAAATTGTCCTAATAAGGACAGACAACTCAACAGTGGTGTCTTATTTGAACCGCCAGGGCGGGACGAGATCACTAGAGTTGTGTATGATGGTTTGGAACCTTCAGCTGTGGTGCCAAGAGAGGAATATTATTCTTCGGGCAGCACACATTCCAGGAAGATTGAACATCCTAGCGGATGCTCTCAGTCGAAGGACGGTTTGTCGTCCGACGGAATGGCAGCTCAACCAATCGGTAGCGGAGGTTCTATTCAAACACTGGGGCAAGCCAAATGTCGACCTGTTTGCTATGAATCAAAACGCAAAGATGGTCACTTACGTGTCACCGATCCCGGACCCGCTAGCCTTAGCAGTAGATGCACTGGCGATAAGTTGGGAGGGAATGTACGCGTAGGCGTACCCTCCAACAATTCTCATCCCGAAAGTTCTGGCAAAGATAAGAGAGGGGATGTGCTAAGTACTACTGATCGCCCCGTATTGGCCAGGCCGATCATGGTTTACGGATCTGCTGGACCTTCTGGTCTGCAATCCAGTCTCTCTGCCAGACGCAAGAGATCTAATCTCTCAGAACAAGGGTCTGTACCTTCACGACAGACCGGAAATGTTCAGATTGACTGCATGGATGTTGTCAAGCAGCGTGCAATTGAGAGTGGCTTTTCTGAGCAAGCAGCGAAGTTTGTTGCTTCAGCCAGAAGAGTTTCAACCACAAAGACATATAATTATAGAATCAGCAAATTTGCACAGTGGTGTGAGAGAGGAGATATTGATCCCTTTTCTGCATCTGTTCAACACGTAGCAGATTTTATCTGTCATTTATATGAAGTTGACAAACTTGTACCTTCTACCCTAGCAGCATATAAGTCTGCATTAGCTTCAGTCATTCCCAGTCTCACTGTTGAAGGAGTGGAGAATGACACCTTGAATGAAGTTATCAAAGGAATGAGCAATCTGCGACTTAGACAGCCAATTCCTATCCCATCATGGAATCTATATCTTGTTCTACAGGTTTTAGGACAGGCTCCTTTTGAACCGATTAGATCTATTGATATTAAACTGTTAACTATTAAATCAGTTTTCTTGGTTGCAGCAGCGTCGGCGAGAAGGAGAAGCGAAATTCATGCGCTTTCTGCCGAACAAGACCGTTTTGTCGTCACGGGTGAAGGTTTAAGACTACTTCCGCGTCTTTGTTTCCTGGCAAAGAATCAGTGACTTAAATATCCAGGTCAGCCGATCAATTTGCCAAGTTTAACTAGACATGACCCAAACTCTTCTGTTTGGTGTCCTGTCAGATGTCTTAAAATGTATAAGAAACGTACTAATGAGTGGAGAGACGACCCGAAATCTCTGTGGTTATGTCTCAAAGCTCCCCATTTACGTGCCTCGAAAGATACTATTTCTCGTTGCATAGTTGACGCTATTAAGATGTCACACAAAATCGCTACAGGAAAGCAAATTGATCATGCGAATGCCCATCAGGTCCGAGCACTAGCAGCATCATCGGCCCTTTATAAGGGTGTCTCATTAGAGGAGGTGATGTCTGTAGCACAATGGCATGCCGAGTCGTCATTCACTGATTTCTACCTTCGCGACATCTCCAGCTCAGTTAATCCGGTAGCCGTCGCCAATCTGTCGAACCTAAACTAAGCCACGTCCGACCACTACTTCGCACACATCACTAAAGTCTTCCGCCTACACTGAACAAACGCTATGCACATGACTGAGTACGACCGTGGATTGGGCCGAGCTCCTGTGATGATCAAGAAAAGATCAAGCACTCAAAATGGTGAGTGTTTACATTAATTAAGTGACTATAAATATGTTTACTTACAGTCGAAATACCAGACTGCTTAGGTAAATAGTCTGGTACAAGAGTATTCTTATCCTAACAACCAGACATTAGACTCATTCCAATTTGGAAATCTAGTCGATATACTGATATTTTTTCAAAATTAGAAGTTGTAGTAGCTTCTTTGCACTCTACTGGACTGCCCTAGCTGAGGCTTGGGGCTGACACGGGTCTGGTGGGTGTTGCATCCCCAGTGACAGCCCTCTGAATTTTGTGCGGACAAAAGAGGGGGGGGGGGGGCGCGGTCTAGACCATGGAAGTTTAGCACTCTATGAGTCAGATAGCAAAACCCAAGCGTATGCCAGGGTTTTAGTCTCTTCACAACCTTCTCTGTTGGATGGTAGTTGAGTGCTGGTTCGAGCCTCACCTCCTCCCACCGGCATTTTCTGGCTGTCGAAATCCGGAGTTTATCATAATAGTACATCTGGTAAGTATTATTCAAAGTAGAATCAAAAAAGCATCCGCTTTTGTTTCTACGAGAATTCTTAATACTTACCAGATGTACTATGGCCCTTCCTCAGCCGCCCCGCTGAGGTGAGGCTGAGCTGCTTTCGCAGTTTGCTAAGGCGAACATAAGACGAATCTGACTGTGATTGGGAATTGACTCGGTACCTGCGGCTATGGTATTCCCGGACACAGTAGGGGCAGGACCAGGAGAGTGCGGAGTTTTAATTGTTTATTTTGAGCTAGACTAGATAATAGATATTATCATAATAGTACATCTGGTAAGTATTAAGAATTCTCGTAGAAACAAAAGCGGATGCTTTTTTGAGACTGTGCCTATTTTTTAATGCCCCGCGCGGATCAAGTGGTGAAAAATAACAACCAAAAGTATACCACCTCATTGGCAGTAGGACCGTCATCACCAGGTCCAACTTATGGTAGCCGCAAGAATTTGAGATGAGCTGATACTTACCATCCCGAAATGACCCGGCCCTTCCGCTCCACAGAGGGTTGGTCGTATTACGCAGGAACTAGTTGTAAGCATGTTATAGGCTTCAATATGCACCGATCTTACAGCTAATTAACCTGTGTATTAGGGCCAGTTTTATTCTATTAAATTCTATGTATTATTGAGCCAGTAAGACATATTCATATATATATATATATATCTCAAGAGTATTCGGGATGGTAAGTATCAAATCATGAAAAAAACAAATCCTAGATTTTTGTTTTTTCAAAATAACTATGCAATGCCATATAAGCTGTTTAATATTTTGAAGTTAATTTGACTGAGAGCTGGTGCTGCCTATGAGATGTTTATTAAATTATTAATTCACGAAATACATACGGTTCCTTTAGGACCTCTGCCACTCTCAGACCTACGTCATTTCATTGTGATGTGAGCGAACAAATAATGTATTTGATTATCACTTGAGCAACAGATCAAATCTCTCCATTGGCCATCTAGCCTTTAACTCTTTAATGTTCAGGGTACATCATGAAACACAATAGGTTCGCTTAGTGCACATCCATATGTAAACCAAGAGAAGACTATTTTTGAAAACTTACCACTGGAATGCCTGGCTCGATTATCATGTCAGTAATTTCAGTGGTAAATTAACAAAAAGTAATTTCCCTTGTCCTGCCAATGGACATTGCTCAAGACCATTGCAGAGACTGGCTTTAAAGGGTTAAATGGTTATTCAGTCTTATGAAAACTGATTTTAGTGATCACCTTATATGCTCCTTAGCCATTTAACCATCACATTTATTCAATAAAATTTCAATTTTCTCATGGAAAATGTGCATTTGCAGACCAAGAAAAGAGTGTTTTCAAAAATATATCATTGGAATGACTGGCTCGGTTATCATTGGATCAAAACTAATACTCCAAGAATGTCTTTAAAAAACTAATTTATAACTACGGCGACAAAAGTAACTGTGTCATATTTGCTTATTTTTAGTTCGGCAATTTCACAAGGAAACATTGGTTATACATACTGGCTTAGAAGATGCTCAGTTACCGAAAACTCCTGAGACAATACAAGATGATGGTAGCATGGCAGGTGATGGCCGTGGTGCCTGTGGCATGGACTCTTCACTCTTTATGTAAGTCATCATTGTATGGAGCTAAGCACGTATGTGTCTGTACATCTCTATGTTAGCCGCTGGCTTCCATTCATTCCTGTTTCATTTCAGTTAATGGGAGGGGAGCAGGACATATTCAATGATTTTTGTCAGAAAGCGAGACATATGTATCACTTTTCCGACCGAGGCGACGGTGTCAACAATGTTAGGTTTTTGTGTTTAGCAAAACCTCTCAGCTTATATTTCAGGATTAATTAATCATATTGTAATTAAACTTGGCTATTTGGTTGCCTATACTGTTAGGAAGCAGTATGGTGATACTGAGTTCACAAGGTCACGGTCACTGTGACCCTGATACAAAACTGTTTTTCAATGTTAAGTTTTTGCGTTTAGCAAAACTTTTTGGCTTATCTTTCAGGATTGGTTAATCCTATTGGAACTAAACTTGGATACATTGTTACCTATGAAGTTAGGAAGCAGCATGCTGACACTGAAGTCACAATGTCAAAGGTCGAGAGGAACCTCTTCAAAATTGTGTTATTTTTCAATGATAAGTTTTTAGGCTTAGCAAATCTTATCATGTTATATTTTTGGGATTGCTTAACCATAATGGAACACAACTTGGGTGCATGGTTGCTTATGCCAAGAGGATACAGGATGGTGACATGGAGGTCACCAGGTCACAGGTCAAGGCCATTCTAATATTGCTATTTGACCTCTGCCTTAAGTTTTTCCATTCAGCAAATCATTTACATTTCAGGATTGCTTAATCCTATTAGAACTAAGCTTGGATAGATGGTTACCTATATTGTTAGGAAGCAGCCTGATAACACAGAGGTCACAAGGTCAAAGGTCAATGCCACTGACAAACAGGAGACAGGCGAGACCTTTAATTCCGCGAAAATCTTGTTTTTATTTTTGGTGAACATGTCAGTGACCTTGTTTATGTTTGTAATGGACATGAATGGGGTCAATGGATGAAATTGTTATGCCAATCATTATGATATAGTTATATAGTTACTTTTGCAGTTTTGACAAAAAATCTTTGATCAATTTAAAGCTTCTTGGTGTCATCAAATTGTCCGATCAGACGAACCAAGCATTAGCCAATGCAAACAAAACAATAATGTTGACATTCCTGATTTGTAAATAACCACCGACTGCCTTATTGTGAATTGTATGATTACTGTATTCTGCGGCCGTAGTAGCAGACACATCCTACAGCTGCAATCAGTCCTTCTTCACTGTTGCCCACTGTGTCTTGTCGTCAGCCGAAATCCTTAGCTTCCTCAGGTCCATTCTTGCTTTGAGTGTACCGAGTCCTGATTGTGAATTGTCTCTTGTATTACAGTCACCTACAGAGGAACTGGCTAACGAGTACTGCCGACAGAAAGCTATGGAAAAGTCGCGATCTCTGGGCTTGTTTAGATAGTGCAGGTAAGTCATTAAACATTACCATGCTGTGCAATTCTACTGCAGCGGTGTCGTCGTCCAATTCGCGTTTAGCTCAACTTATCAGTTAATATCTCATGTTCAGTTAATCATACTGGACCTAAACTTGGACACATGTTTCCTTATAATGACATAACATCACACATTGACATTGGGTCCAAAGGTCGAATGCCAAAGTTACTGAGACCGTGGTAAAACCTTTGGGTTTGTTTCAACATTAACATTTTCCGTTTAGCTCAACTTACCAGGTCATATCCCATCTTTGGTTACTCATACTGGATCCAAACTTGGACACATGCTTCATTATAATGACAGACCATCACATATTGATGTTGGGGTCAAATGTTCAAAGGGCAAGGTCAGTGTGACCTTGTTAAAAAATGTATTAAACATTAACATTTTCCATTTGGCTCAACTTAGCAGCTCATTTCTCATCTTTGGTTAATCATACTGGGACCTAAACAGGCACACATGCTTCCTTACAGGCATCACACAATGACCTTGACGTGAAAATGTCAACGTCACTGACATGTTGTTTTTTCAATATTAACATTTAGCTTAGCAGTTCATATCGCATCTTTGGTTAAGCCATACTGGACAAAGCTTGGAATAAAATACTCAAAGGTCAAGGTTGGTCATTGTCCTTACTAAAACCTATCTTTTTCAACACTAAGATTTTGTGTTTAGCTCAACTTATCAGTTTATATCTCATATTTGGTTACGCTTACAGGGCCCAAATTCGGGCACATCCTTCCTTATAAGGAGATGGCATTACACAATCACCTTAGCATCAAAAGCTGAATGCAAGTGTGATAAATCTTATGGGTTTTCTCAACAATAAGATTTTGTTTTTATCCCAATTTAGCCGCTGATATCTTGCGTCAATCATACTGCCCACAAACTTGGACACATGTAAATGAGAAGGGATGACAAAATGTATTTGGGCTCAAAAGTGCAACGGTCATGCTCACTGATAAGTGTGTTGATAAACCTTCAAGCTTCATAATTCATTGTAGTCACAAAGTCAAGCGTCATGTTTTTATTGCAACCACATTTCTAGTTATGTTCACTTTGATTAATCAACTTAAGGTTGTCATTTCACCCACCGTAAAACTTTAAACCCTGAATTCCCAGAATTTAATTTTTAAGCTGTTTAATGTTTTGAAACTACTTTGATGGGAAGCTGTTGCTTCCAGAGGCAACAGCATTTTTGTCGAGCCCATAGCGAAGCGGAAGATCTTGACATAGCGATCCAAATGACGTCCGGCGTGACAAGAATTAGGTAAATGTTAAAGTTTTTCAATGGATAATTAATTCATCAAGGACTTATCCGATGTTAATAAAACTTTATAGATTTGATCCATGCCATAATTGTATCTAGTCTCCATCATAATTGAAATGATTCTCCATTTCTTTCCTCTCTTTTCGGGGTTTGTACTTAGCTTATTTTGTACCAGGAATTAGATAAATGTTAAAGTTTTTCAATGGACATTTAATTCATCAAGGGATTATCCAATGTCAATAAAACTTTGCAGATTTGTTCTACGCAATCATTGCATCCAGTCTCCATCATAATGATTGTGATTTTCAAATTTTTCGGTACTTTTCTAGGGTTTGGGCTTAAAATATTTTTCAGTGATATATACTGAGCCAAAAAAGTTTAGCAACCTTGAAGTTTGGTTTGTTGTGTTAAAACTATGTGTCCATTTATGACCAAATTTGCAGGCATGTTTCGTCAATGTAATGTCTCGCTGATCATGAAGAAATGCAAATCATTTCTTGCATTTCTCGGCCGCACGCTTACTGCATATGAAAATGCATTTTTCGTGCATTGGCCAACATTGGCGGGTAGCGAAGGCAAAAATTCACCATATTGCAAAAGCAGATAACGAACGTTAACAGAAAACGCTTAAAAGTTTACCCTACCGAACATGGGCCGCCGCCCAGGACTACCCGAAAGTCAGCCCCATGAAGCAATGAGAAGACTCACAGCAGAGCGTTCGCGCTGTTGCTCGACATTTTAATGTTCACGCCTCAACCATTTCCCGTCTCCGCCAATGTAAGCAGGAAACTGGACATGTTAATGACTGACCACGATCTGGCAGACCGAGAGAACAACACCACGAGAAGACCGCTACTTAGTGATGTCATCACGACGTCACATGTTTGAGACTGCGCCGTGGCTGTCCCGTAATTTGCACACTGCTACCGGCACTACAGTGCATGCACAAACTGTGCGAAACCGACTCCATGATGCTGGACTGCATGCCCGTCATCCACTTGTTGCTGTTCCGCTTGCAGAGCGTCACATCGAGAATCGGTTTGCATGGGCAAGAACTCATCAGTGATGGCATGCTCAACGTTTTGTTCAGTGATGAGTCGAGGTTTTGTGTTGATGTGGCGGATGGTAGGCAACGGGTTTGGCGACGTTTAGGAGAACGGTATGATGCAGCCAACATCATTCAGCATGACAGATTCGGTGGCGGAAGTGTCATGGTGTGGGCTGGAATCCATGAAAATGGCAAAACAGATCTTATTGTGATTCGCGGAAATTTAATAGCTCAACATTACTGTGAAGAAGTTGTCGCCCCTGTTGTCATCCCCTTTATGCAGCATCATGCAGACTTTATGTTCCAGCAAGACAACGCCTGTCCTCATTCAGCTAGGGTCACCACTGATTTCCTTGAGGCTAACAACGTTCCGGTGTTGGACTGGCCAGCGCGATCACCGGACCTGTCTCCTATCGAACACGTGTGGGACATTCTTGGCCGTATGGTACGTGAGAACCATCCACATCTTCACAATGTGCGGGAGCTGGAAGCTGCACTGCTCCAGGAATGGGATGCGCTTCCTCTTCGTGACATCAGGTGCTTAATTCGAAGCATGAGAAAGCGATGTACGGCGGTGGTTAATGCGCGCGGAGGTCACAACCAGTATTGACAGCTCAGTGTCATTATTTAAATTGGACCCTTCCATTGAATGGTGCCATGTTAAAGGCGCGATGCTAGCGTTACAGTAACAAGAGACTGTTGTTAAAATTGGAAAATGACATCAATTAAATAATATATTTGAATCAATTTATTGTTTTTGTTAAATAACATTTATACAGTAATATTCTAAGTGTAACTAAACCTTTTTGGTTCAGTATATATCCTGCTGAAGCCAAGAATTAGAAGAATGCTAAAGTTTTTCAGTGGACATTTTAATGAATCAAGGACTTATCCCTTCCCATTAAAGCTTTACAGTTTTGTTTTATACCATCAGTGTCTTTAGTCTACACAACAATAAGTAAGAAATTTTCCATTATGTTTACCGTTTTTGTATGATTTATATCCTGCTTAACCTCAGAATTAGAAGACTGTTAAAGTTTTTCAATGGTTCTTTAATTTATCAAGGGCATATTGGATCCCAATGAAACTTTACGGATTTGTTATATATCGTCATTGCATTCAGTTTACAACAAAATTAAATGAATTTAAAAGTTTTTTCTATGCTTTTGCATGGTTTTGAATAGACATTTGGTTTGTCAAAGGGGGGGAGGAGGTGTTATACTATTTTAAGAAATCCTGACACATGATGTGTGATATGCAGGACGTAGTCCATCTAGTTATTAAATTTTAAGCCATTTTGGGAATTCAGCATTTCGTGTTTAAAGGGTTATGTGCCTCACCTTGGACTGGGATCATGTTTTGATGGTAAAGCTCGAGTGTCTCAGTGAACTCAAGAAGTGTGTTTGCAGGAATCTCAGTGTCCAGTTAATCCAACCATATCAGACTGATCTGATGGATCAAGCCTGGTGAAGCAGTCCCTCATGCCATAAAAATCATATTGCTACATCAACTATGGAACTTGTTGAAAGCTCCAGTTATATAACTGACTCGGTAACAAGTTGACAACTAATGAAATCCCTTCCAGGATTAAGTGTCAGCAGTGGCTAATATGTGGTGTGAAGTTTCACTGTAGCGTATTCTAGCACAATTTACAGAGCCCTATAACAGCTTATGGTGGTCACATATTCTGGTACAATCACATATTCTGGTACAATATACAGAACCCTATAACAGCTTATGGTAGTCAGGTATTCTAGCACAATATACAGAGCCCTATAACAGCTTATGGTGGTCACATATTCTGGTGCAATATACAGAACCCTATAACAGCTTATGGTGGTCACGTATTCTAGCACAATATACAGAACCCTATAACAGCTTATGGTGGTCACGTATTCTGGTACAATATACAGAACCCTATAACAGCTTATGGTGGTCACATATTCTAGCACAATATACAGAGCCCTATAACAGCTTATGGTGGTCATGTATTCTAGCACAATATACAGAGCCCTATAACATCTTATGGTGGTCATGTATTCTAGCGCAATATATAGAGCCCTATAACAGCTTATGGTGGTCACGTATTCTGGTACAATATACAGAGCCCTATAACAGCTTATGGTGGTCACGTATTCTAGCTAAATATACAGAGCCCTATAACAGCTTATGGTGGTCACATATTCTAGCACAATATACAGAGCCCTATAACAGTTTATGGTGGTCACTTATTCTAGCACAATATACCGAGCCCTATAACAGCTTATATAAGGTGGTCAGGTATTCTAGTGCAATATAGAGAACCCTATAACAGCTTATGCTGGTCACGTATTCTAGTTCAATATACAGAACCCTATAACAGGCTATGGTGGTCACGTATTATAACACAATATACAGAGCCCTATAACAGCTTATGGTGGTCACATTTTATTGCAATATACAGAACCCTATAACAGCTTATGGTGGTCATGTATTCTAGCACAATATACAGAGCCCTATAACAGCTTATGGTGGTCACGTATTCTAGCACAATATACAGAGCCCTATAACAGCTTATGATGGTCACATATTCTAGTACAATATACAAAACCCTATAACAGCTTATGGTGGTCACATATTCTAGTTCAATATACAGAACCCTATAACAGCTTATGCTGGTCACATATTCTAGTTCAATATACAGAACCCTATAACAGCCTATGGTGGTCACGTATTCTAACACAATATACAGAGCCCTATAACAGCTTATGGTGGTCACATATTCTATTGCAATATACAGAACCCTATAACAGCTTATGGTGGTCATGTATTCTAGCACAATATACAGAGCCCTATAACAGCTTATGATGGTCACGTATTCTAGCACAATATACAGAGCCCTATAATAGCTTATGGTGGTCACGTATTCTAGTACAATATACAGAGCCCTATAACAGCTTATGGTGGTCACATATTCTATCACAATATACAGAACCCTATAGCAGCTTATGGTGGTCACGTATTCTAGCACAATATACAGAACCCTATAACAGCTTATGGTGGTCATGTATTCTAGCACAATCTACAGAACCCTATAACAGCTTATGGTGGTCACGTATTCTAGTACAATATACAGAACCCTATAACAGCTTATGGTGGTCACGTATTCTAGCGCAATATACAGAACCCTATAACAGCTTATGGTGGTCAGGTATTCTGGTACAATATACAGAACCCTATAACAGCTTATGGTGGTCGCGTATTCTAGCACAATATACAGAACCCTATAACAGCTTATGGTGGTTACGTATTCTAGTACAATATACAGAACCCTATAACAGCTTATGGTGGTCAGGTATTCTAGTACAATATACAGAACCCTATAACAGCTTATGGTGGTCGCGTATTCTAGCACAATATACAGAGCCCTATAACAGCTTATGGTGGTCATGTATTTTAGTGCAATACACAGAACCCTATAACAGTGTATGGTGGTCACGTATTCTAGCACAATATACAGAGCCCTATAACAGCTTATGCTGGTCATGTATTCTATCACAATATACAGAACCCTATAACAGCTTATGGTGGTCACGTATTCTAGCACAATATACAGAACCCTATAGCAGCTTATGGTGGTCACATATTCTAGCGCAATATACAGAGCCCTATAACAGCTTATGGTGGTCATGTATTCTAGAACAATATACAGAGCCCTATAACAGCTTATGGTGGTCACTTATTCTAGCACAATATACAGAGCCCTATAACAGCTTAGGGTGGTCACGTATTCTAGCGCAATATACAGAGCCCTATAACAGCTTAGGGTGGTCATGTATTCTAGCCCAATATACAGAACCCTATAACAGCTTATGGTGGTCACATATTCCAGCGCAATATACAGAACCCTATAACAGCTTATGGTGGTCATGTATTCCAGCACAATATATAGATCCCTATAACAGCTTATGGTGGGCACATATTCTAGCACAATATACAGAACCCTATAACAGCTTATGGTGGTCACATATTCTAGCACAATATACAGAACCCTATAACAGCTTATGGTGGTCACGTATTCTAGCACAATATACAGAACATGTCATCCATGTTACTCTTTTTCATTTCAGTTGCTCAGCCACCCAATAAGAATCGCCTTCCACGCTTGATTGACAATGAAACACTCACATTAGTTCAGACTAACATAGGTAAGTGAAGGTCTACCTTTATTATTAGAATTCTTTTTGTTCTGTCTTGTTTGTTCTCATGTCCCTTTCCCAGACTGGAGATTTATAGTTTTCTGCTATCTGTCTGTCTGTGCCTGTGACCATGCTCATGTCTGTCTGTGCAGATTTTAGTTTTTCGCTCACCTGAGTGAGCTTATGCCGCCGTGTGTCCGTCCGTCGTCCGTCAACTTTTCCTTTAAACAACTTCTCAAAAACCACTGGGCCGATTTGAACTATATTTGGCAGGAAGCATCCTTAGGCAATAGGGATCCAAGTTTATTCAAACGAAGCCGATTGGCCAATTTGGCCGGCGTCCATCTTGGATTTTGGACGCGTTTTAGAAACGTCTTTAAAAATCTCTGAAACCGCTTGAGGGAACGATTCAGAACTCATGACATATCATCTAGGGCAAGAGCCGAACCAAGTTTGTTCAAGGGAACTTGATTGGCCAAATAGTTTTGCAGCCATCTTGGATGACCTAGTTTTCCCAAAAACAACTCCAGAACCACTGAACCGATCAGGCTGAAATTTGTGAGATAATGGCCATTTTCAACTGTTTTTATTTGATGGATTTTGAAGCCGAAATTGGTTTTATATACGTTTTTTTGTGTATGCTGCTTTCAAATTTGCCACTTTCTGAAATGTCAGATAAACGGTTTGGTGGCCATCTTGGATCATTTTAATGCCAAAAGCACTGGGAAATTTAAAATGTCTCTCCACAACCACTGAGCTGATTTCAAATATATTTGAAAGGAAGCATCCTTAGGTCATATCGATCCAAGTTTGTTGAAAGGAAGCCGATCGGCCAATTTGGTCTGCGGCCATCTAGGAATTTGGCCGATTTTTAGAAACGTCTAAGTCTTCTCTGAAACGATGCAAACCTACCTCATGAAATATGATCTAGGGCAAGAGCGGAACCAAGTTTGTTCAATTGAATTTGATTGGCCAAGTGGTTCGGCACCTATCTTGGATGACCTAGTTTTACCGAAAGTTACTTCTCCAGAACCTCTGAATGGATCGGGCCAAAATTTTGTAATGGATTAGGGATAAAGGGCCATTAAAGTCTGTTCAAGGTAAGTTTATGCGTTAAAAAACATGGCCGCTGTGGACCAATCAAAATGTAGCATTTGGCGGCCATATTGAACCTTTTTATTTGATGGATTTTGAAGCCGAAATTGGTTTTATATAGGTTTTTGGGTATTCAGATTTCAAATTTGCAATGTTGGAAACTGTCGGATAAACGGTTTGGTAGCCATCTTGGATCTTATTCCCGCCAAAAACTCCCATACTAAAACAGTGGGAAATTTAAAATGTCTTCTCGAGAACCACGGGGACGATTTCAAGTATATTTGACAGGAAGCATCCTTGGCTCATAGAGATCCAAGTTTGTTCAGAGGAAGCTGATCAGCCAATTTGGCCTGCGGTCATCTTGGATTTTATTTGATTTTTAGGAACGGCTCTAACAGTCGTCTCCGAAACTGCTTGGGGGATCGATTCAAAACTCATGAAACATCATCTGGAGCAACAGCTGAATTAAGTTTGTTCGAGGAAACTTGATTTGGCCAAATGCTTCTGCAGCCATCTTGGATGACCTAGTTTTCACAAAAATTACTTCTCCAGGACCTCTGAGGGGATCGGGCTGACATTTGGGAGATATGATTAGAGCCGAAACGCCATTAAAGTTTGTCCATGGAAAGTTTATACATCAAAAAAACATGTCCGCCATGAATCAATCAAAATTTAGCGTTTTGGTAGACATCTTGTATTTTATGCAAATTTCTGAGAAAATCATAAAAAGACTACTTATTAACCACTGAGCCAATTTTAATAAAACTTCGCTAAACCTTCTGTACAGAAATTAGATTTGTAAATATTTCCATTGTTCATCTTTTGTTCGGTTGTACCAGTGGCCAATAATTCCAGGTGAGCGATACAGGCCTCTTGGGCCTTTTGTATTAAAATATTTAACAGATTTTCTGTATAATTATCTTGAAATTTCATGACTGGAAATTCCTGGGTTGAATGGTTAAAACACTATCAAGATCATGATCGTATGGACTAGCAACAGGTGGCCATCTTGAAAAACACTTTCTCTGTTTATATTTTATCTAATGTGTCTGATATCATTCTATTTTATTAAGTGCATCTAATTTTATGCTAATTTATCTTAATATGTCATTCTATTTTAGAGAAAAAGCCCTGTATTGTGGCCCTTAGCACAGTACCTAAAACACAAGGCAACAGAGGTGGGAGGGGATTGAAGAGAAGAAGACCAATGGGTCAGTATCAGATTTCTTCATTCTCTTTCTATTTAATACTTTAACACTCAAGCTGACCAATCATGGCTTCTACTGTGGTCTTGACAAATGTCCACTTTATGAAGTAAGGTGAGCTATTGTGATAACCTGCACATTGTCCGGCAGCGGTAGCGGCGACGGTGGTGGCGGAAGTGGCATCATCGTCATCCAATTTGCTTTTAGCTCAACTTTTCTGTATATATCTCAGGTTTGGTTAATCATACTAGTCCCAAACTTGGACACATACTTCCTTATAAGGACATAACATCCTACAATGACATTGAGGTCAAAAGGTCACGGTAAAAAAACATTTTTTTTTTTTTACATTACCATTTTCCATTTAGCTCAACTTAGCAGTTTATCTCTCATCTTTGGTTAATCATACTGGACCCAAACTTGGACACATGCTTCATTATAATAACACGGCATGTCACAATAACCTGGGGTCAAAAGGTTACAGTCACTTTTTTTTAACATTAACAGTTTCCGTTTCGCCCAACAAAACAGTTTATATCTAATCTTCGGTTAGTCACACTGGACACAAACTTAGACCTTTGCTTCCTTATAATGAATAAGTCCGCCCATCGACCATCCGTCAAATCACTGCTCCTTAACGCTTTAACCGATTTCAACCAAATTTGGCTTGAAGAATCCTATGCTGGTACCCTCCGGAACCTGTATTCAGAATTTTGATTGGTAAATTTTGGTGTGAAAATTAAGATTTTATTAAAAATTTACCAGAAATTGTCAAAATGCTACTCCTCCTTAGTTACTGGACATATTTCAACCAAATTTGGATAGAGAGACTCAATCATGTAGACTCCAGAACTTCTATTCAGAATTTTGATTGATCCATTTTTTTTGGTGAAAATCTTAGATTTTATTAAAATTTTGCGGGAAATTGTCAAAACGCTACTCTTCAATAACGGCTTGGCAGATTTCAAATTAATTGGGCTGGAAGGACCCTATGGGACTAGGCTTCAGAACTTGTATAAAGAATTTTGATTGGTAAATTTTTTTGCTGCCCATTTTGATTGCCATTTTTTGTCACTTATTTGCAGTATATAGCCATATTTAGATATTGTTCAGGAATCAGTGCCATTTTCACTGTCTGTTTAGCTCAATAATATCTTAACTCACCAAACCATTAAATCATTGTTCAGCCCTTACAACTCTGATGTTAAACGTTTAAATTTTCAAATTAAATTAAATGATGATCTGGTATTCATTTTTCAACAAATTTGGTGGAAGATGTTGCTGTCGTCATTTCTTTGGTATTGACACAGTAAAATGCAGAATATTGACATCGGAGTCATGAGGGTTAATGCAATTTATGCACACTCAGTAATAATATGGATGAAGCTGGACAGGACATACTCCACCTATAACAGACTACTACCACATTCCTTGTCTCTGACAGCTACATGTCACCACATCAATCACTGGCCACGCTAGTGGACGTCTGTATCCAGTTTATCATCTTATCCAGATAATATATACATTTTAATGGTAAAAATAATGGTCAGTAAATAGCAGTCATAGGCAATATTATGTCAATAAGACGAGCTTCACAGTTGCATGACAATTACAGGTTTGTCTCACCTGCGAAGCATAAAGCGAGACATCGGTATCGCCAATGATGATGGCTGCATTGAACATATGGTTGTATATACGATATCAAGCCAGCATGATGATACTGAAGTCACATGGTCGAGGCATGATGATAGTGAAGTCACATGGGCGAGGTCACTGTGACTGCAATTTGACTTCTGCTTTCCCAGCTTTAAGTTTTTACATTTAGCAAACCATTTACATATATATTTCAGGATTGGTTGATCTTATTGGAACTAAACTTAGATACATGCTTACCTATAATCTTAGGAAGCAGCATGATGACATACAGGTCAGAAGGTCAAGGTCACTATGACAGACAGGACATTTAATTCCATAGAATTATTGTTTGTTTATATCTGTTGTTTTAATATCTTTAACCCTTACAGACCAGAAAAGACAAATTTATAATGTAAGGAATATTTTGTTGAATAAATTGAAACTAATTGGACTGGGAACTGTTGCTGCCATACAGCTTCCAGTCAAATTAGTTTCAAAATATTTGACAAATTCACTGGCGGGTTGCCATGACTCTAAGATACTATAATTTAAAATATTAAATGGTTAAAACATTCTTAGCTGAAAATCGATAAATTCCAAAATCTATGGTTAGCATATGCTGTCTAATTATTGGTGCTTCATTTAAATATTTGTTTCTTTCATATATTTACAGAGTCTATTATGGAACCGAAGATGAAATTCCGGAGAACTAAGCAAATTAATACACCCAAGACAAAATGTAAAATATATATATATTAGTGAATGGAGAGATCTGATCTGTCACTCAATTATCTGATGTCAAAATTAAATATGTCACTTGTTAGCTGACATCACAATCAAAATGGCACAGGTCCGTCATGAATGTGGCAATTGTCTGTCAGGAAAGTTATGAATTGTATGTCTGATGAATTTATAATTTAATAGAGATATTTCACATCAAGAGTATACTTACCTCCCTAATACTTTTGATATTGCTAAATATTGGCTTTCACTCAATAAACACTCAGATTAAAACAGTTAGGTGCCCCTACTGGGCAGGGAGTCAGAGCGTAGTCTGGCAGATGCCAGCCCCACCACCGCGCATGCGCAGACTAGCACTTCCTCTTTGCTAATTTATTGGCTGAGAGACAACACATGCTTTCATGATAAGATCTTTCTATACGCTTTTCAAAGCTTTTTAAGACTTTTAAATAGACGTTTTTACCTGACAAAGATGGCTGAGAGAGTGACTTCGCCACAGGAGGGCCTTGGACCTTTAAATCAGGTGACTTCTAGTAAAATTAGCGAGTTTTGTCCCGTTGTAATGTGTTTCCGGGACTCGCGCTAAACGTGATAAGCGCCTTAATTAGTTGATTTTTTTCAACTAGGTGCTATATAAGACTAATCTCTCTTTGTGTTTATGTCCACAGGTCTGTGTGAAGGAGAAATAAGGACATGACATCAGCAGAGGGTTTGTGTCTCTCCACCATGGTTCCATTTCCTACTAATACTGTTAGGTTATCTAACCAAAAATTCTATGCCCAGTGAGTTGGAGGCCTATTATAAAGGTCTTCTCACTTTGCCCTCTTGATCCAATTCCTTCCCCTTGAGGTGGAGAGAGTTAAGAGGCGTTCAGTGGTGGAGTGCTCCAGTTCATCAGGTTGGATGGTTTGTCTAGACAAGGTGTCCGGTATTAATTATTGATATGAGAAAGGGAGATAATTAACACTATTTGCCATTGTTATCAGTATTTATCTGATGCTTGTGTAGTCGAAATGTCCATTCTGCACATGTTCTGGTTAGAGATACAATTCGTCCTTGCACTGGGATGTTTGTTGTGGATCGATTTTTTCCTGTCATAGGATTAATGATGTCATAATCAGTCTTGCTCTTTATTTACAATTAAAGTTGTCCGAAGCTGGTTTCTGATAAAAATTATGATCTTTATGATCATTTTTTCTTCTCTTGAGTTGGTGAGTTTTCTAAGCTTAACTAGTTTGCTCATACTCCTCGTCCTTTGGCCTTTTTCAGAGACCTGGTTGTGCGTCCTGTGGACGATTTTTGAGGGACAAGTTTGGCCCTCATCTATGTTTTCAGTGTAGCCCCTGTGGTCCCTTGCTTAATTGCGAGATATGTAAGCACTGGGGGGGGCGAGCTAATGTCCGAATTCTTGTGCTTGCAGGCGAAGGACAAGTTGGAGGAGGAGAAAAAGAAGCTGAAAAAAGAGGTCGTAAGTAAGAAGGGTAAGAGGAAGGCCTCGTCCGCGGTGGACATGGAGGCCTTCCGGACCGAGATGTTGGGAGAGATGAGGAGGACAATCAAGGATTTGGTTCCAGAGTTGCTTCGTGGCATGCTTCCTGGACCAAATCCTTTATTGACCTCATCATCTGCTTCGGAGCAGGTAATCCCCACCTCTGAATCAACGTTCCTTAGTACGCTTCCGTTGTTTGAAGATTCAGAGGTGGCCCCATTAGAGGGGGTGTTCCACGGCCCTGGCAGCAGGCTTATTGCCGCGCCCAATAGGGACCGTGGACGGTCGTCGCTGGAACCCGCGGGCTGCTCATCAGTCCAGGGGTATCCGCACACCGCGGCTGCCAGTACCTCGTATGGCACCTTCCCTGGCCAGTCCGGGTTAGCTCTCTTTGCTGACCCGGAGTCTAATCTTTCTGGCCAGGAGGATGATGATTACCTGTTGGGGTCGCCGTCTGAAGACGTGGCCATGGAATATGACGTTTGTGCACCCCTCGCGGGGAATACAGGCGCCTTTTTCCACGGTTCTACTCTCCCAGGGGTAGAATCCACGGTTCAGACTGTGGCCCTGGGCGCTGAAGGCCAGCGGTACCGCATACCTCGGCTTGCCGAGAGTGTAGCTGGTGCTGGCCGGGGCCGTGGTGGGGCGGTATATGCCCCGCGCTCTACCACGGCGCCTGCTCCTGGTCAAGCCAGTGAGATTAGCATGCCGGTATTATCAGGCCCGCATGCTTTCCCTGGCTTGCCAGGGATATCAGCGTATCCGCCGTCAAGCTCTGTTGCTTGCGCTCAGGAGGAAGACGAAGGCCCCCGTCTTGTAGAGCGCTCGCAACTAGCCACGGAGGAGGATTGGTCTGACGCTTGCCAGTGGCTGGTGAGTGTTAGACCAGATCTGCCCGTGGAGCAGTCGGCTAGCCAGCGTGAACACAGGCCGTGGTTAGCTGGTAAGCCTACTGCTAACGCTATGCCTTCTCTGCCGCTGGCAGAGCATGTCGTTGACATGTTCGAGGTGGCGGAGACGTCCATTAAGTCGAGTGGACGTCTCGCTAAGGCCCCGCGCGAGGTGGCCAGGCGTTGCCGCATCGTGCCCCTGGACTACCAGCGGTACGGTGTGGTACCAAAGCCGAGCGTGGATGACCGCGAGGCTTTGGGTGAGGATGCGAGGCCAGGCTCCCGTTCTGACACGGGAGTCTTGTGCTCGAACGCGTTGCGTTCGGCAAATGCCGCGTTGCGTGATGCGGAGGAGAGTGGGAGGGCTTCGATTGCCGCTCTGTCCCACGTCTCCCAGCTGTTACAAGGGGTAGTAACAGCATCCGCATCGCGCCAGCCAAGTCCGGTCACAGTCCAGCGAGCCATCCAGGATGGTATCAACCTGGCTCTGGACTGTATGACGCGGGCGGTGACCAGGAGTGTCCGGGCAAGGCGCACTTTTGCCTTGGATAATCTGTGCCCGTCCCAGGACCTCTACAATAGGCTACTACGTACGCCTATGACAGGTCCTGGTCTCTTTGGAGGTGAGGGATGTAGACACCTCCAGGAGACGGTTACTCTGGTCAATAACCAGAGGGCGCTGCGCGAACAGTTTGAGGTGCTTCGTCGTGCCAACGTTCGCGCCGCACCCCCTGCGTATCGTCCCCTGCAGGCTCGAGGTAGTAGTGGCCAGGTCAGAGGCCAACCACCATCGCAGCGCCGGTCTCGGCCGCGTGCGATTCGGCCAGCAGCGAGGGGGGCGCAGGCTCCTCAGGCGCAGTCAGCCAGGCAGCCGCCCGCACACCGAGGTGCGCGCGGTGCTGGTCGTGGCGCGCGAGGATCTGGGCGGGGTAATCGTTCCTGATGGGACGGTTACCGCGGTGAGAACCACGCCGGTGTTTCTGGCAAAGGAGACAGTGCCGCTCTTGCACTCCTTATGTCCACCTCTATCCCTAGGTGGACCGGTGGGAGGCCGGCTAGCCGACCACATGCAAGAGTGGGAACGGTTAACTCAGGACCGTTTAGTCTTGCGATGGCTTTCAGTCGGGTATCATCCCGATTGGATGACAGGCCCGCCATCGCGACTGTCTCTAGTGCCGATCTGGACTCCAAATCCGAGAGATCCAGATCAAAGGTTGTGTATCGAGGAGGAAATAAATTCCCTCATACAAAAAGGAGCTATTCAGCCGGCACAGAGGTGTCCGGGCTTCTATTCAACCCTGTTCTTAGTAACAAAGAACACCGGAGGGTGGAGACCAATTCTCAACCTCAAGCCATTGAACAAGTTCATAGAGACGCCCAGTTTCAAGATGGAGACTGTGCGCTCGGTGTTGGCGGGGTTAGAGAGGGGAATGTGGACAGCGTCGATAGATTTGAAGGACGCTTATTGCCACATCCCCATACACAGGAGTTTCCGTCGCTTCCTGAGATTTGCATTCCAGGGCAGACAGTGGGAATTCAGGGTGCTACCCTTTGGAATTTCCACGGCTCCTCGGGTTTTCACCCGTGTGGTTCTTGCGATCACCGCATACCTCCGCAGGAGAAGCATAGCAGTCCACACGTACATAGACGACTGGCTGTTGAAAGCGCACACCCGGGAAAGTTTGTCGGCCAGTCTGGAGATTGTTTTGAAAACTCTCACAGACTTAGGCTGGATGATCAATTTCCCAAAATCAGAGCTGACTCCATCCCAGAAGTTTGTTTACCTGGGGATGTTCTTCGATCTAGAGACAGGATATGTTTATCCTACTCAGGAGAGAGTTCAGAAACTCATCTCATTAATTCAGTCAGTGTGCGACAGTCGTCATGTCCTGGCACGGGTTTACTTGAGAATGCTGGAGTTGATGGTTTCATTGGAACCAGTCATTCCTCAGGCCGCCTTACGCAGGCGGCCGATCCAGTTATTTCTCATGACACAATGGACCCAGAGTACAGGTTCGCTGGACTCGAATGTGTCAGTGTTGGCGCCTCTGATTCATCACCTGCAATGGTGGTTGGACACAGAGAATCTCTTGGTGGGGGTTATGCTAACCCCTCCCCACCCTCAGGTGACTGTGTATACAGATGCATCGATGGAGGGCTGGGGAGCTTGCCTGGAAGAGTCCACGATATCAGGGCTGTGGAATCTGGAACAGTCAAAGGAACATATAAATCTACTGGAGCTAAGAGCAGTAGTCCTGGGCCTGGAACATTTCTTACAGAAAGTTCAGGGCAAGATTGTTCTTATTCGTTCAGACAACTCAACAGTTGTGACTTACATAAACCGCCAGGGCGGAACGAAGTCGCCCAGTCTCTGTATGATGACATGGAGACTGCTTTGTTGGTGTCTGGATCACCAGATTACCTTGAAAGCAGTTCATATTCCGGGAAGGTTAAACCTGCTAGCAGACTCATTGAGCCGAAGGATGAGTGTTTTACCCACGGAATGGCAACTAAATCAATGTGTGGCGGATCGTCTGTTCGACCATTGGGGGAAACCCAACATCGATTTGTTCGCAACGAAGAAGAATGCGAAGATGACGACGTACGTCTCTCCGATTCCGGATCCAAGCGCTTTCGCAACAGATGCGTTAGCTATCAGCTGGGGGAGAATGTATGCATACGCATTCCCTCCGGCAATCCTGATTCCAAAAATTCTTCAGAAAATCAGACAAGAGGAATGCCAAGTGCTTCTGATCGCCCCGGATTGGCCAAGCCGATCATGGTATACGGATCTGCTGGACCTTCTGGTCTGCAATCCGGTTCCTCTGCCTCTGATGGACGATATTATCTTCCAGGGCAAGGCCCTTCACAACAATCCGTCAATGTTCAGATTGACTGCGTGGATGTTGTCAAGGAATCTAGAATTAAGGAGGGCTTTTCTGAGCAAGCAGCCATGTTTATGGCCAAAGCCAGGAGGGGGTCAACCTCCAGAGCATATAATTATAAAATCAACAGATTTGCAGAATGGTGCTCAAAAAGATGTATTGATCCAATGGATGCATCTATTCAGGTAGTAGCTGATTTCCTCTGTCACCTCTATGATGCCTATAGCCTCAAGCCTAACTCTATTGCTGGTTATAAGTCAGCTTTAATGTCTGTTATTCCTTGCTTGGCTAAGAGGGGAAGTGATGAAGTGAATACATTAAATGTATTAATTAAAGGCATGGGCAATCTAAGACCAAGGAATCCACCGGTGATTCCGTCTTGGAGTTTATCGCTAGTGCTTCAAGTACTAGGTGATAAGCCGTTTGAACCACTTAGTTCCATTTCGATGAAACTATTAACACTGAAGACTGTGTTTTTAATTGCTGCGGCCTCGGCTAGGCGTAGGAGTGAGATTCATGCCTTATCAGCCGAGGATGACCGTTTTGTGGTTTCAGGGGAAGGCCTTAAGCTGCTACCTAGGATTAATTTCTTGGCTAAAAACCAGTCGTTGAAATATCCAGGTCAACCTATTATTTTGCCTGCTTTAACTAGATATGATCCTAATTCTAAAGCATGGTGTCCTGTCCGGGCGCTTTGCCGGTACAAACAACGTACGGCGGAGTGGCGCACCGACCAGTCAGCGTTATGGTTGTCATATATTGAACCCCATGGCAAGGCTTCTAAGGACACCATTTCCAGGTGGATTGTAGAATGCATTCAGTTTTGCCATAAATCTGCCACCGGGAAGCAGGTTGACGTGGCCAAGGCTCACAGTGTCCGCGGCGTAGTGACATCCACTGCCCTATTTAATGGGGTCCCTGTGGATGATATTATGTCGGTGGCTCAGTGGCACTGTGAGTCAAGTTTTACAGACCATTATCTCCGTGACACCTCTAATCCTCTCGCCTTGTCGATTTTGAAAAAATAACTAGGCATATATATTTTTGATGGGGTTTCCTCATTGCTTATATATTTCACAATTAATTTATGGAAACAACCACTAATTTGGGACTGCATCGATCTTCACCAATGGGAAGAGGATGTCAGCAGCCATTTCAACAAGGTCAGTCTTGTGTATGTGTTGTCCATTGTTGATTGTCTTGTCACGTTACCCGTTATTTATATGATGATGGTTTTGTGTATTTATGTGGTTCATTGTTGAGAGTATACGAAAATGGAGTTTTTTCGTCTCTGTCCTGTAGTACATGGCACTTGTACGTAGAGAGCGTATAGGACATTGAGGTCATTCGACTCTTCCTCCCAGGAAGGAGGGGGGGGGAGCGCATATGACATTCGGTCATCTCTCATACATCGGGGGTGTTATCCGATGGTTAGTCAAATCCTGACTGTTTTTTCATACAGTTTCAGAAGTTTAAGTGCCTTAAACGCAGAAAAGCGTATAGGGATGAGCTGGTCTTTTGACCTCGCCTCCCTCCCGCCGAATTCACTGTCGAATTCTGGCAATATCAAAAGTATTAGGGAGGTAAGTATACTCTTGATGTGAAATAAACGAAATCAAGGATTTCTTTTTTCACGAGAGAGTTGATACTTACCTCCCTAGATACGGACCCGGCCTCTCCACCCCACAGAGGCTCGGTCTTCAGGCTCTTTATAGTTGCATGTGTATCAGCCAATAAATTAGTCAGAGGAAGTGCTAGTCTGCGCATGCGCGGTGGTGGGGCTGGCATCCGCCAGACTACGCTCTGACTCCCTGCCCAGTAGGGGCACCTAACTGTTTTAATCTGAGTGTTTATTGAGTGAAAGCCAATATTTAGCAATATCAAAAGTATTAGGGAGGTAAGTATCAACTCTCTCGTGAAAAAAGAAATCCTTGATTTCGTTTATTCTCTGGAATACTTTGAATGTAATTTTACTAGAAGCTGTCGCTACCATAGGCAGCAAAATCCTCCATTCAAATTGGTTTCAAATATTAAACAGCTTACCTCTCAAAATGCAGGTTTCAAATCGTTAAAATTGATACAAACATGCCTACAAAGTGTGTGGAGCATAACT
The DNA here is from genome assembly GCA_034401795.1 of Chaetoderma sp. LZ-2023a. Classification (NCBI taxonomy): domain Eukaryota; kingdom Metazoa; phylum Mollusca; class Caudofoveata; order Chaetodermatida; family Chaetodermatidae; genus Chaetoderma; species Chaetoderma sp. LZ-2023a. The sequence continues at coordinate 617,851 of CM067372.1, read as the reverse complement.
AGAAATTGGTGTGACATAGCTAGTAATGGCTCCCTCTATTGTTATTCCTATACCTTTGAACTCATCTATCGAGAACACCATTCAGGTCATATGAAAATGTTCCTTATAAGATGTATGTCTTTATATAGCAGGTCAAATACATCTCTACTAATAGAAATATCTTATGAAGGTGTCCTTACAGTTCGGTCATCAAACCCGGCACAGTCATTGAAGTTATCTCACATGCTCTATTCTTTTAATGGTCAAGACACCAAAAAAACTGCAGTCATCATGTGGTATGTCCATTTACAGGATAAAAGAAGTCTAGTTTGACAATTTACCACTGGAATGACTGGTTCAGTTATAGATCCAGTCATTCCAATTATAAATTTTCAAAAATAGTCATTTTTTGCTGATCCGACCATTAATGGTTAAAATAGACCATAGGCACATGTTGAGTGCTTTACAGTACCAGAACCATATGTCTACATCAGGCTACCTCATTAACACTTTCACAGATGAATTCCCGGTATCTCAATGGAGGATTCCAGACGTTTATTCATCAATCATATTACATCATAATCAACTACGTGACGTGTAGCCTGATGTCATAATCAATTACGTCATTCTGATGTATCTAAGTTTGTCTCGAATTCTTAATTGATGATGGACTAAGCGTTGTACGAATTGTATGTCTTTACTATTTAATAAACATGGTGTTGAATATTTTGAAACTAAATTTGACTAGCCACTATTGCAGCAACAGCACCCAGTCAAATTAGTATCAAAATATTCAACAGCTAACCAGTATAGTTTTCTGGAAATTGAGATTCAGAGAGTACAGGGATCGATCGATCCCAGCACAGGCAAAGCGTGGATGGAGCTTAGCTAGAGATGGGCGGGCTATGGCTAAAACTGCATTCCTCCATTTCCAGGCAATCATACAGTAAAGCTGTTGCATATTTTAAAATTCAAATTAGTGGAAGTCGTTGCTGCCTTAGGCAATAACGTCTTCCAGTCATATTAATTTCAAAATATTCAACAGAATATGTTATATCTCGTAAGGAATTTACTTTTTTCTGGATTTGTTATCGAAAGGGTTAACGTGACCACCTGTCTTATAGCCACTCTGCTTCTCCATAAGGTGGTCTGTTTAGGTTTGCTCTTGTTTTATATTTGTCCTATGTTATTATCAAACAGGGGACTGGAGCTACCATGAGGAGCAGGATAGAATCGCAGAGTTGAAAAAAAAGAAGGAACGTGTCCAATGGACCCAGCAAGAGGATAGTGTGGTCAGTATTGATTTGTCAAAGATTATGTGGTCAGTATTGATTTGTCAATGAAAGTCCAATCAGTATTTTTTCATGTGTACTAATTAAGGAATCCAGTTTCAGTAATGCCCCACCAATGTATAGGTAAGCTCCACCCACTCTTTGCCCGTGTTGGGATCAATCGTTCCCTGCAATCTGCCTATTGCAGCAACAGGACCCAGTCAAATTAGTTTCAAAATATTCAATATAATGTTTATTAATAGTAGACATAGAATTTGTACAACTTGACGGACTATTAAGCATCTATGACGGACTAAATCATGTCTTTCATGACGTAATTAAATATGACGTCAGCATCTATCATTTTGTTATGTGTATGAAGCAGAATATGTTGCTTTTTTAACCCTCAAATGGTCAAGGTTAGTTAAGAAATAAAATGTTTTGCTTGACTAATATCCATTTACTGGGCAAGAGGCCTATTTTGGAAAATGTACACCTGGAATAACTGGCTCAGTTATCGCTCTCATGCCCTGCAAATGGACATTGCTCAAGCCACTATAGAGGCCGCTTTTTGGCCACCTTGACCATTCAATGGTTAATGACAATGGCCTTGTCCATGTTAACTCTTTACATTTAGTTAATCATCTTGACTTTTATTTTAGCCTTTGTTAATCCTATTTGACCTAAACATGGACATGTTTTGATGGTTACTCTCATAGCTAGTGAATTAGGTACTCCAAGGTTAAGTTGGATTCGCTAAAAATAGTCAATTTGTTTACTGATCATGCGTATTGACTACCTGAATCGAACGACGGATGGTTAACTATCATTAGTTGGTTTGGTAGCCGATTCCCTATTGAATTACCATTGCAGAATATTTGGATCTGGGTACTAGTCTCGGGTAATCCTGCCTGTTAGCTGTTTTGATGGGATATGAAAATGAAAATGGAAATTTTGATATACTATAGCGTCAAAGAGTGACAATAGGTGGTAAAGTGAGTTTGAATTTTTTTGCACATTTCGACCTAACGCTTAGTGACTGAGCTCAGGTGTTCAGTCGACTATAGTTAAGTAACTAGTTACCTATTTCAAGTTTGCTTGGTGTATAGATAACTATAGCTATTGATGTAGGCTGACTAGCATACTTACTCACGTCAAACCTTAGTATTTTGGCACTATTCTAGTAACCCAATTAGATACAACAGTAACATACTAGTGATCCATGCTTACCCATGATGAGATGAGCTAGCACAGTGGCATTGAGGTCATATTCAGGTCACGGTCATTGTGATCTTGGTACAAAGCTCTGAATTTTTGCATAGCTCTGCATCTCCTCTGCTCACCATTGGTTGATCTTATTACAATGAATCTTGGACAAACATCAAAGTGTTTTTGATTTAGTTTTTTTATGACCTTAATGCAGAAATCAACATCGGCACCTTATTTTATAATGGATCTTCACCGTAGCATATTGCAAACAATCTTAACATGCAAATTCATGATTTCACATCAAGAGTATACTTAGCACCCTGATACTTTATGATATTTCCTAAATATCGACCTAGCTTCAATAATACTCAGAATTAAATAGAAACCTGGGCAGGTTACACAACTGACAATCCAGCGGATGTCCTGCCCAAACTCCCACATCCGCGGGGCTGACTCATCCTCTTCTTAAAATATTGACCTGCCATTGCAACACGCTTTCTAGCCTTGCTTTTGCTTTCATTCTTTTTTAAGCTTTGAGTTGTTTTGCAACTTGCTTTGACTTATTATTAGTGTGTCTGATGCTGCCAAGTCGCCGGATGATGCTCCCGGTACAAGCCATCAGGTGTACTTTAGTAAATTTATTGATAAAGAATTTGCGTGATGACTCGGATGGTATTTCAGGGATTCGCGCTATCTCGTGGATATGTCTTTATTAGGCTAGCTCTTTTATGGGGGAGGCTTATATATTAGCTAACGCATGTTGTGCTTTATTTTTCAGACACATGAGCTGATATTTGAATGGTATCCTTTTATTTAAACAATATTTATACTTGGTTTCTGGGTCCTTCTAATTTATTATGAGTTTGCTTAGGGAATTATTACCATAAGAAGTAATTTTTCTGCATTCTCCCCCCATCACAGGGTTTTGGACTCAGGATCAGGTATTCATGTGTTGTTTATCAGACTTCACTCGTCCTCAGAAGTCATCTTATGAGGTTATTTAGGAAAGAGAAAAAATTTCAGTCATTTTATTTCTAAATATTTTAGAATTTTTTTGACTGAGTGTTGAGTTATTTATCTCTCTTGATGGTTAGCATAGGTTCATTGTGTTTATGAACTAATGAATCTTTGTTTTGAGCTGTGAAGTCTAAAAGAGTTTGCCTCTCAAGTATTCAAGTTCAAATTCTTATGTCTCCCTTGTCTTCTTAAAGGAGTATAGCAAGGTTTTAGGATTTGTTTACTTTTTGTCAGGCCTATAGTTTTTTCTATGGGCCTGGCTTATCTTTCATTTGATGGTCAAAAGTTTTCCTTATGGATCTTATTTGCCTTCTGCAATTGGTTTTTTGGTTCGTCATAACTAAAAACTAATTGTTTCCATTTGTGTCTTTTCAGAGGGTAATTGAGAACAAATGCCCTTCCTGCCATCGTTTTGTGAAGGCCCGCTATTTCCCTCATGACTGCACTAGGTGCAGTATGTGCGGGCCTCTTCTAAATTGTCATGTGTGTGAGTTGTGGCCGGGGGAGGTGTTAACTGATTTTTTTAAATCAGCAGGTAAAAGACCGGGCGGCAGACGAGAAGAGGCGTCTGGAAAAAGAGTGTGGTAAGAAGAGGAAGACATGGATGCCTTCCACCTTGATATGATGGGAGAAATGAAGAAGACGATCACGGATCTTGTCCCGGAGTTGCTTCGCAGCTTGCTTCCCGGGGCAGGTTCATCATTGTCTTCTTCATTTGCTCTGGGACAGAGTGTTTCCATCTCTTGGTCTGGTTCTCTTAGCAAACCAGTTTTCGTTATAGACCCAGAAACGGCTCCTGTTGGTCCGGTGCTGAGGCTTGCCTCGCCCGTGGACCCGGGAGCGAAAGCCATGGCCTCGGGCGCTCGCTTATCGAGTGCTCTAGAGAAGCCTAAGGCTAAGGGTATCAGCGCCTCACGTGATATCCCTCCTGCCCAGGCCGAGCTTGATCCCTTTTCAAGCTTGGCATCTAATCTTTCTGGGCAGGAAGAAGAGGATACTCTGTCATGGCCTACCGATGAGTCGATGACCTTTTCCATGGAACTACTTCTTCGGGAGTGGGTTTCACGGCTCAACGGCTAGGCCGGCTAGGAGCCGATGGCTGTCCATACTGTATCCCTCGGCTTGCCGAGAGTTACCGTGAGGAAGGCCCGGACTGTGATATCATGTTTTTAGCCCCCCATGACGCCGTAGATCCGGATCTTGGAATAGCCACGGCGCAAGCCATGCCGTCCCTTGCGGGTCTGTATGGCTTCCCTGGCTATCCAGGAGTATCTTCAGCTCCGGTCATTACCCCACCAGTGAATGTGGTTGACGACGACAAAGGCCCTAGGCTCGTCGAACATTCACAGGTGGCCACCGAGGAAGACTGGTTGGATGCTTGCCAATGGCTGGTGAACATCAAGCCCAAACTCCAGGTGGATCCACCGGCTTCCCAGCGGGACCAGCGCCCGTGGTTGGGAGGGAAACCGGTGGCGAGCATCATGCCATCTCTGCCATATTCAGAGCATATCGTTGATATGTTCACTGTGGCAGAGACGTTCATTCTGCCGAAAGGATGCCTTGCGAAGGCCCCTCACGAGGTGGCACAGCGCTACCGTATAAGTTCTGATCTATATCAGAAGTATGGTGTCATTCCAAAGCCTTGCACGGATGACCGTGTGGCTTTGGGCAAAGACACGCGGCCTGGGTCCCAGTCTGACATGGGACCCTTGTGTGCTAGCGCCCTGCGCAACGCTAATTCCGCGCTGCGGGACGCGGAGGAAAGTACGAGAGAAGCCATCTCGGCTCTCTCGCACGTTTCCCAGCTGCTACAGGGGGTTGTAGCAGCATCCGTGGCCCGCCAAATTCTCCTCTTGCAGTCCAGCGAGCCATCCAGGACGACATTAACCTGGCTCTAGACTGCATGACGTGATCCGTAACCAGGAGTTTACGGGCGAGGCACACATTTGCCCTTGACAATTTGTTCCCCTCGCAGGACCTGTACAATCGGCTTCTTCGGACGCCGATGGCAGGTCCAGGGTTGTTTGGAGGTGAAGGATGCCTGCACCTCCAACAAACCGTAAACCTGGTGAACAACCAGAGGGCGCTGCGAAAGCAGTTTGAAGTGCTCCGCAGGGAGCGTGTTAGAGCTGCGCCCCCTGCCTTCCACCCTCAGCAGGCTAGAGGTGGTGGTAGCCTTGTCGGCCATGGCAACGACAGCGTAAGCCAGCTAGGGGGAGCGTAGGCTCCTTCAGCGCAACCCGCCAGACAGCCTGTGTACCGAGGTGCGCGTGGCGCTGGTAGAGGAGCGCGGGGTTCTGGTCGTGGGAGCCGAACCTGATGGGTCGCCTCTCAAAAAGGCCACACCAGTGCTGCTAGTACAGCCACCAGAGACAGGACTCCTCTTGCACGTTTCGGGTCCACCTCAATCCTTAGGTGCACCCATGGGAGGCCGTCTGGCCTTCCACATGCAAGAGTGGGAGCGGGTTACTCAGGACCACTCAGTTTTACGATGACTTTCAGTCGGTTGCCATCCTGACTGGATTTCAAATCAGCCATCGCGCCTGTCTGGTTCCGATCTGGACTCAAAATCCAAGAGATCCAGATCAACGGTTGTGTGTAGAGGAAGAAATTCAATCCCTCATACTAAAACATGCTATTCAACCGGCACAAAAATGTCTGGGTTATTATTCAACCGTGTTCCTAGTGACAAAAAGCACTGGCGGGTGGAGACAAATTCTCAACCTCAAACCTCTCAACAGGTTTATCCTCACACCAAGCTTCAAAATGGAAACTGAGAACGGTGTTAGCAGGATTGAGGAAGGGAATGTGGACAGCATCAATAGATCTAAAAGATGCCTATTTTCACATTCTCATTGCAAAGAGCTTTCGTCGGTTCCTGAGATTTGCATTTCAGGGCCGCCAATGGGAATTCAGGGTTCTCCCATTTGGTATATCGACAGCTCCTCAGGTCTTCACTCGAGTGGTCCAAGCTATGACGTCATACCTCCGCAGGAGACACATAGCAATCCACACATACATAGACGACTGGCTGTTAAAGGCATACACTAAAAAAAGTCTATCAGCAAATCTGGAGATAGTTTTGAAAACTCTTACAGATCTAGGCTGGATAATCAACTTTCAAAAGTCAGAGCTGACTCCATCCCAGAAGTTTGTTTACCTAGGCATGTTCTTCGATCTAGAGATAGGATATGTTTATCCATCTCAAGAGAGAGTAGAAATACTCATCTCAGTCATACGGTCAGTGTGCAACAGTCGTCATGTCCTGGCATGGGTCTACTTGAGAATGTTGGGGTTGATGGTTTCTTTGGTATCAGTCATTCCTCAGGCAGCCTTACGCCAGCGGCCGATCCAGTTATTTCTCATGACACAGTGGACCCAGAGTACGGGTTTCCTGGACTCAAAGGTGTCAGTGTTGGAACCTCTTATTCACCACCTTCAATGGTGGATGAAGAGAGAAAATCTCCTGGCGGGGGTGACGTTGTCACCTCCCCACCCTCAGTTAACGATGTACACAGATGCATCAATGGAGGGATGGGGAGCTTACCTGGAAGAAAACAAAGTATCAGGGCTTTGGAATCTGGATCAGTCAAGAGAGCATATCAATCTGCTGGAAATGCGAGCAGTAGTCTTAGCCATGGAACACTTCCTATAGAAGGTCAAGGGCAAGAGTGTTCTGGTTCGATCAGACAATACAACAGTAGTGACTTACATAAACCGCCAGGGCGGAACGAAGTCGCCCAGTCTGTATGATGATGTGGAAACTGCTTTGCTGGTGCCTAGATCATGGGATTTCCCTGAAAGCAGTTCATATTCCGGGAAGGCTAAATCTATTAGCAGACTCATTGAGCCGAAGAATGAGCATTCTTCCCACGGAACGGCAACTAAATAAATGTGTGGCGGATCGCCTGTTCAACCGCTGGGGCAAACCCAACATAGATTTATTCGCAATGAACAAGAATGTGAAGATGACGACGTACGTCTCTCCGATTCCAGATCCGAGCGCTATCGCAATAGATGCGTTAGCTATCAGTTGGGAGGGAGCCAACAATCCTGATTCCAAAAGTTCCCCAGAAAATCAGGCAGCAGGAATGCCAAGTGCTTCTGATCACCCCAAATTGGCCAAGCCGATCATGGTATGCGGATCTGCTGGACCTTCTGGTCTGCAATCCTGTTCCTCTGCCTCTGATGGACAACATTATCTTCCAGGGCAAGGCCTTGCACAACAACCCGTCAATGTTCCAATTAACTGCTGGATGTTGTCAAGGAATCAGCAGTTAAGAAGGGTTTTTCTGAGCAAGCAACCATATTTATGGCAAAAGCCAGAAGGGGGTCAACCTCCAGAGCATATAATTATATAATCAACAGATTTGCTGAATGGTGCTCAAAAAGATGTATTAATCCAAAGGAAGCATCTATTCAGGTAGTAGCCGATTTCCTCTGTCACCTTTTTGATGCCTATAGCCTCAAGCCTAACTCTATTGCTGGCTACAAGTCAGCTTTAATGTCAGTTATCCCTTGCTTGGCTATTAGGAGATGTGATGAAGTATGTAATCTAAATACTTTAATCAAAGCCATGGGTAATCTAAGACCAAGGAATCCTCCAGTGATCCCGTCTTGGAGTTTATCATTAGTACTTCAAGTATTAGCAGATAAACCCTTTGAACCACTAAGCTCCATTTCCATGAAAATGTTGACACTGGGATGGGCGGGACATGGCTAAAACTGGAAAGGTCCATTGTACTAACATTCAGACATTCATCAGCAGATTTACTGTGTTTAACTTTGATGATGGATCTGTTTTTGTCTTTTAAAAGCTCTAATGTTTACCACACTTGCCAAAACTGCTTCTGCTGTGGTCGTTAAATATGTCCATTTGCATGATACCAGATGCAGAAATTGCAGTGATAAATTTAAAAAAATTGTTTTCTCTTGGCCTGCAAATGGACGATGATACAATTGAGATTTTTTGGACCAATTCTGCCCATTCAATGGTTACGTAACCTTTAACTCTTTAATGTTCAAACCAAAACTGTCCTCTGCAATAGGAAATGTAAATTTACAGGCCAAGAGAAGATTAATTTTGAAAATGTATCACTGAAGTGGCTCGTTGAACAGTCATTACAGTGATAAAGTTTCAAAAATGGTCTTTTAACATGCTAATCTTAATCATTAATGGGTTAAAATAGAACAATGCTTGTGATACATATACTCCTTTGAACCCTAAGGTGACAGGTCATCCACAAGCTTTTGAATATAATGAAACAAATTTCACTCAAACGAACATCTCCTTGTCAGATACTTTCAAAATATTCATGATTCTATTCCTTGCATCATGATCAATTTATTCATATTTGATATTTCGGATTTGAAAGGTTAATTATGTAATGGTCAAGTGGTCAACATGGGTCAAGAAAATCTGAATTGCTCCATATTGAATATTGATCTGCAGACTAAAAGGAGGGAAATTAGAAAAATATTTAGTTTATTTACAACTCGTGTAATTAGTTTGGTTATCAAGCCAACCATTACGATGGTAAATTGTAAAAAATATTCTCTTCTGTGTCTGCCGATAACCATTTCTCAAAACTATTTTAGAAAGCGCTTTTGGCGAACTTGACGATTATAGTGTTAATATCGTTGATAATGGAGGATTCCAGTTAAATTTATCAATCATATGACATCATAATCAACCAGGGTTGAGGTCAATTCCGATTGGAATTGGAATTGATAAATCTGAGGACTCCGGAATTGGAATTGATCAATTTTAAGACACCAAAAGTGGAATTGGATTTGGAATTGATAATTTGAATTGACTGGAATTGATAAATTCCAATTCAATTCCAATCAATTCCAGTCATATTTGTCATAGATTTACTTAATATTGTTGGCTATAAAATGTACATGTAATATCTGATCTTTATATGCCCTTAATGCATTTCATCCTAAATGATCTATATGATACCATTTACCACATTTTATTCTATATGCAGGTTGATGATATTTATTATGCTAGCTGTTATTAGATGCTTTTAAAATTAATTTGACAGAATACTTTTGTCTCCTAAGACTGCAACAGTTCTATTAAAATTAACAACTTAGTTATATGTTTGTTTTGAAGACTTAGAATTTGAGATACTGATAATTCAATGATGAACAAGTTAGCCCTTAACCCTTTAACACCTAAGCCGGCCAAAACACCTGTGATGAGTTTGAGAAATGTCCATTGGCAGGCCAATGGAATACCATTTTTGAAATTTTACCACTGGAGTGGTTAACTGGATAACTGAGCCAGTAATTCCAGTGGTAAATTTTCAAAAATAATCTTGCCTGAATTGACAAAATAAAGATCTGATAAATCCTATGAACTTTAATACATCATTGAATTAACTCAATTCTCCCTGGCCAGTCACCACTGACCAATTAAGCTTTTTATCCTATGCTAGCTTTGTGCCTCCTTTATTCAATCAAAGCCTCTGACCTTTGAACTTATTTAATTCTGCATTCCCTGGATATAGGTTTTCATCTCTATGAAATCATGCCATTTTTAAAATCATTCAAATTAGTTAAAATGATTTCAGATAAATTAGCTAGAACCAAGATAATCAAATTGTGTTAAAATTATTCATCACGATGTTAGCAATAGTGTTCAGTAAAGTAATAACTGTCATCTGCATGGAATGAAATGGGTGAAGAAAGCAGTATATTACAAGATAATTACCCTGTAATTATAACCTCCTACATAACAAAGGAATCATTTAACAACCACCCCCCCCCCTCCGTAAAATGTCTCAGCTTTTACAACAAAGCCGCCAGGACTAGAGGTGTTATTCAAACTCTACATATATGTGCTCAGTACTCTCACCCAGTACTGTACCACATACATTGTATTCTAATGCTTTTTAATGCAAACATTTATATAGCAAGGTTTACATGTATCTACAATAATTAGACTTGTCACTGACCTTTAGTCATATTCATCAGAAAAAAACCTGCATTAATTAACCTGCTATAATTAAGTCAAATGAACTAAAAAAGGAGCTGCTGAATGTAGATTTTTTTTACAATAATTTGACGGAAAGATATAACTCTGTGGCAACAAAAATATTTATTCTAATTGTTTTAAATATTAACGGGCTTGAGGAAGGATCATATATGCTAAGAGACTATTTTTGAAAATTTACCAGTGGAGTGACTGATTCCATAACTGAGCCAGGCATTGCATTGTTAAATTAAAAAAATAGTCATCTCTTATCCTGCAAATAGACATTTGCTAATGATAAATCTAGGTTTTTTTGGCCAATCTTGGCCATTAAAGGGTTAAAATATAACAATGTTGATCTCAAGTAAATATTGGTATGGAATTGGACTTGGAATTGATCAAATGGAATTGGAATTGAACTTGACTGGGTGGAACTGGAATTGATAAAATGAATTGATGTGAAAACGGAATTGGAAATGATCAAATAAATTGAGGTGGAATTGGAATTGTAATCAATGGCGTGACATGTAGGACGACGTCATAATCAATTACGTCATGAATGACATAGCAAAGTTTGTCATGAATGCTTAATTGATGATGGGCGAAGTGTTGATGTATGAATTGTATGGCTTTACTATTTAATAAACATTCTGTTGAATATTTTGATATTAATTTTACTTTGGCAGCAACAGTAGTGAGTCAAATTACGGTAGTTTCAAAATAGTCAACAGCTTACCTGTAAAACTTTTTTGAAAATTGATAGTCAGGGAGTTAAGGGATCGATTGATCCCAACATGGGCAAAGCATGGGTGGAGCTAAGCTTGAGATGGGCGGGGCATAGCTAAAACTGGCTGCCTCAATTAACATGTTTGGTTTATTCTTGTGTTTACCAGCTGTTATTGGCTAAAGTGGCCAGCATGTTTCTCTGCACATATCCTCGCATTATCCTTGTGCCGTGGGGCGTAATCAGGGACATATTACACAGTAAGATAGATGTAAGTAACACATTAAAGAGGTACTAATCTCATTTCAAATGATGTATCATTCATATCCTGTCACATTCCATTATCTCTATCACAATTATCTGCTTTGTAATATCATGTAAATGTTGAACAGTGATCACAACCATATTGTCTCCTCAAGCGATAGTGTGTGTTTTCATGTGAGTGCCAATGCATTACATTCTTTATTGTGTAATAATCATCTTGTTGAATATTTTAAAACTAATTTGAATGGATGTTGTTGCTGCCCTATGGCAGCAACAACTTTTAGTCAAATTAGGTTCAAAATATTCAACAGCTTACCTGTATGATTGCTTTTATACCACATTGCCAAGCTATAGGAAGCACCTCTATTACTGAGAGAATGCGCTGAGGCAGATACTATGTGTTTTCTGATTGGTTGAAAAATAAATCATGACAGCCATCATAAGCTGTGGAAATGTATCAAGATTTAGCTCCTAAAGCCTGAATATCTGACATTGTTGTCATGATAAAATGCTAATATGTCAGGGATGAATTATGGGTGGCTAATTCTATCGACTGAATGGTTAGCATAAGATAAGCTAAGTTTTTTTGGGGTTTTTTTTGCAATGACGAAGTCTTACTATGTTGAGTGGTTGATATTATGCTTATTAGTAGGTCTTGCTGATTGCATACACAATTCTTCTGAAGCGCAACAAACATTATAATATAAGTAAAGATAACTATAATGAGCACAAAGGCTTTTGATTAGTTCCCTCTTGTATTAGCCTTACATTGTGGTGGCTCCCTCACCCACCACCACCCCACCCCACCCCCTCCCATTCTCTCCTCTGTATATCACGTCACGTTTTCTTAGAAATTATTGGATGAATTGCTAGGCAAAATGAAACTATAAATCATTCTTATGGCATCAAGCTTTTAAAACCTTCTCATTTAATGGCTTTTTAATGAGATAACTCAGTGTTAGTATGATTGCTTCAAAGGCAGAATTTCTTGTTCATAGGATGTTGGGACTGCACAGATAACAATAATTGGCCATTCTGTAGAATAATGATATTTCTGAGAACTACATTTTTGGATGTGAATCTTAATTAGTATAAGTTGCTCTGCAATAAAAATCTTTATATTTAGGATAAAGCTGCCTAAATTGCAAATAGAACCTGAATCTTGATTCAACATCAAGTAGCATGGAATGTCAATGACGAAAATAGATGATGTGTTTAATGTGTGGTGGAGGGGGGGGGGGGGAGGGGTGGGGACAGAAAACCTGAGCCAGCAGTGGAGGATGCTGTATATTGAATTTGTATTTTATTATAATAATGCATATAACTGTTCACAAACCCTCATTCATTCATTCATTCATTCATTTATTCATATATATATATATATATATATATATATATATATATATATATATATATATATATATATATATATATATATATATATATTCAAATCACGTTTTTACCTCATTACCTGACGCACACCAAAAATAAACTGTAGCTTATTTTCATCTATCCACCAATCCAGCCATCTGGTCATTCATATATTTGCCATTAAAATCTGATCCGAAACTATTTGATGGAATGTTTTTAAATTTGATAGGCGTCATCAGCATCTGGGAAGGCACGCATTGCTAAGGTATCGCGTTAGAAGACTGTTACGAGAGTTATTGCCCTTGTTTAATTTGGGTCGTTGTCAACATTGACATTATAAACTTGTTGTGCATGCTCACTTTCTCTGTTCTTTGTATGTTTGTGAACTCTAGTGGTCAAGCCAGTCAAACACAGCCTCTTGAGAAATGTCCAAGAGATGACTATTTTTTTCTAATTTACCTTGAATGACTGGCTGGATAACGAAATCAGTCATTTCATTGGTAAATTTTCAAAAGTAGTCTTCTCATGACTGGTAGATGGACATTCACTAACCAATGATTTAGATTTTCTTGACTATTAAACTATTAAAATGTCAGTTATTCCCATTATGAGGTATTTCAATTCCTAATTTATAAATAAATATCCTTACTACAGTCAATGTCTTTTCTTTGCTAACGTTTAATGCTTGTCTGTTGTATTTGTCACACTGCACGTCATTGCTACAGAGCAGACGTTATGGCAATAATTAAGATCCATGAGGTGATTTCATCAAAAGGAAGTCACTGCGATAAGCGACACCAATGGAGAATGCGCATATTAAATAAATAAATGTTCAGAGAAATTTTCCAAAACGAATGAGATGTACCACTTTTGAGCTTAAATTATAGTGCGTCCGGACTCCCGATGGTTTGCGTTAATGACCATTACAGGAGGTCACATTTAAGTGACCAGCTTAGGGAGCACCAACACATATTGAATAATCACATGGGACAACAGGTATGCCTATAAGGTGTGTGTATGTCTACAATATGGTTGTTCCTTAAGACCATTTGTCTTATTGAACCACACCCCAAATACAGCTTCTCTCTCTCTCTCTCTCTCTCTCTCTCTCTTGAGCAGATTTAACTGTGTACAACTTGTTTTTTTGTTTTTACCTGAGATTAATCATCTCTAACATTGCACCTCTATTTCAGTTTCTCTCCATTTCAGCAACTTTCTCTTGTTGTTTTGTAGATGGGTGATTTATGTGTGAGAAACTTATATTTCTATTATTCTGCACAATATCGTGTTCTATGATACTTGTTTGTGTTTAGTACTCCCAGGATAAGACCTCCCATGCTTGCCAGAGACGAGTCTCCTTTGCGTTGAAGAATCCACAGACGCAGTATAACCTCTCAATCTTTCTGGAGGAAGCTAAGCAAGATGAGGTAGGTTTAAGCGGTTTGTGGTTTAAGTAGTTTTCATATTCATCAAGCAGTGGCAGTCTTGAAGTCAAGCAACCCTTGGTTAGTTGTGTAAGTGTCTGCCCAATAATAGCCAATAAATAGATGCTCATACTTCAACGTCGGTCACTGTAGAACATTGTGAATTTTGCAAACACTATGCACCCTTTATTGATAAGAAATAGTTGAATCATTAATTATTTGCATGCCCCAGCCCCCACCCAAATGTCAAGACTTAAAAATAACGTATTATTAGCTGAATAATATCACATTTTGTTTGCTAATTAAAATTTATTTGGCATATTTCTTCATAATTTATTGAAGAATGAAAAAGAAGTTGGACAACCAGATGACAGTCACTAATCACTTATTATGTTAGATTGAATTACTGCTATGATTTGTGTGAAATGCCTTTCTTAAATAAGTAATGGATCCATAATAACAAAATTTAAAGATGATTGCTTTTAAGATTGTTTACAGAATGTAAATTAACCTTCATTAGGACTTTTTATGTAGTACGTAATTCATGTCAAAGATCAATAAAGTTTGTCTTAATACTGTAATGGTCAAGCTGGCCAAAATAGTCTTGTCATCATAGAAATGTCCATTTACAGGTCAAAGGGTTATTTTTCAAAATTTTATCACAGATGACTGGCTCAATAACTGAGCTAGTCGTATCACTTGTACACTTTGAAAATATTCTCTTGGCCTGTAAATATATATTTAGTAAAGAAATCTGCAGATTTTCTTGACCAGTCTTGACCATTAAAAGATTACTTATGTTTATTCCTCATTACAGGATCTTGTGAGAGAATATAAGAAGAGGAGATACAAGTACACGGACCATGAGGAATCGGAGAAAGCATTCAAAGGACTCATGGAGAAACTCATACAGAAATTCTCGTGAGTTTCACTCTTACAAACACGATCAATCAACGAATGCAGACCCTTTCTACTTCGAATAATACTTACCAGATGTACTATTATGAGAATATCTTATCTAGTCTAGCTCAAAATAAACAATTAAAAACTCTGCACTCGCCATGGTCCTGCCCATACTGTGTCCGGGAATTACCATTAGCCTCCAGGTACCAAGTGACTTCCCAACTACAGTCAGATTCGTCTTATATTTGTCATGACAAATAGCGAAAGCAGCTCGCCTCACCTCAGCGGGGCGGCTGAGACTGGCCAAAGTACAACTGGTAAGTATTAACAATTCTCGTAGAAACAAAAGCGGATGCTCTTTTCATTGTACTTCGAATAATACCTACCAGATGTACTCAGTGTTGCCCACAACATCTGATTTTTGGGGGTCCCAAGGACCCCACACTCAAATTTGGGGGTCCCACTGTAAAATCTGGGGGTCCCATGGGGTCCTCATCTCAAATATGGGGGTCCCATGTCTTTCTCTTAAAATAAACACAACACATTGATCTAATTATAAAGCACTTTATTAAACATGTTGGAAGCACTAGGTATGACATTGTGTAAATAATGTTAATGTGTATATAGACAATATTAACTATGCATAGTTTATTAACCTTTAGCACTTAACACTTTTGGCCACTATTGTAGATCACCAAAATACCTATTTTTGATAGTTTAACACTGGAATGACTGGCTCTAAACAGTGCCAGTCATCCCAGTGGTAAATTTTCAAAAATATGTATTCTGTGATCTACAATCGTGGCTAAAATTGATATATTGAAATGGCCATTGTATAGTTAACTAATGACATTTGAACTGCATATCAATAAACAATAACTTAAAGCACTGTACTTGTTTGTTGTCTGATAAACCAACCAACCTACATTGACAACCTTGTATGATTAACATTTCCAAAGACCACTATATTAGTAATTAGCTAAGACCACTGCATTAGTTTTTCTATAAAACCCTAACTTGACTTTGGACGAATTGAAAAATTACGAGTACCTGTGGCGAGTTTGCTCAAGGACGACTTGACCTACTTCGATATAATGCGCGCGTATTTTTTTATAATGTAACTGGAATGACTAAATATAGTGGAATACATAGGCTAAGATCAGACAAAACAATAATTTATCAAAAATAATCTGTATAAATCAGATTAAAATGCGTAATTAGTGAAAATATATCAGCCAACAACCTGATATGTCTAATTCATAGGGAGTAACTATGTAACGCGATTGCTGATTGGTTGAAGCATAGATAATGCATTAGCATGTATCCAATAAGAACGCTTGTATCAGGGAGCTTTGAGCTATACGCTGTTTGGAAAAATGACGATATCGTTGAACATCGTTGCTGGGATGAGCTTTTGAGTTGAGAAATTGGGAACACCTAACGATCGAGTATTGTTAAACATTATATACACTAATCCATCAGTCAATCAATCAGCCGCTATTGCTAAATAAAAGACGGCTTATAGCGAGTATTGATACCGTTATTCAAACAGCAATACACAGACACCGCCACTAATCCGTCAAATGACCATTCAAATGTAAAAGATATCACAATATCTTCCATATATTCCTTCATCCATTTAGATACTTTGATAAGTAAATGGAAAAACATATTTCGCCTGTAAGTCGTTGCTGCTTTAGGCAAGTAGGCATGCGCAAATTAATTTCAAAATATTCAGCATATTAGTTATAACAACTTTGTGATCTGTCCAATGTTCTGAGATGTGAAACGATTAAGACGCCCAGACACGTTTGTATACGCTTGATCAGTTGTATTAAATTTCTCAAGCATGAGTTCCTCTAGAGGGAGATTCCGCTGTTATCCAATCAAATACTGACGCGTCACACTGACGTTTAGCACAACAGACAGAAACATGGCGGGTATTTTTTGCAATTTTTAGGCCTAACAAGGCGACTAACATCGGGCTTGTAAACTCATTATTTGTCAAAATTAGATCAAATAGAATACTAAGGATGATTTGGGGATTGTGTTTACAATTAAATGTGGTGGTTGAATCTGATTTATGGGCATTAACAACTTTGAGTTGTGCAAGGAAACATACAACAAATCATAGTCTTAAACAACACAGTAAGTTCGTTTTTATTGAACACACAATGCATTAGGTATATTTCTTAAAGTAAAAACATGCACAAATAAATATACACACACGATAATATAATCAATAATTAAGCACACCCAAAGTTACCAGTTTCTGTTACACTTTTTCACTGCGTCCTCGGGGACGCAGAGGGTTAATTTTTATGCATCCCTCTGCCATTTTTATGCGTATATACGTGCAAAAGGACGCATAAGGGCAACTCTGGATGTACTATAATGATAAACTCCAAATTTCGACAGCCAGGAAATTCTGGTGGGAGGAGGTGAGGCTCGAAACACCTCATCTACCATCCAACAAAGAAGCTTGTGAAGAGACTGGGAACCCCCGCATACACTAGGGTCCCGCCATGTGTCTCATAGATTGCTAAACTTCCATGGTCTAGACCGTGATTCCCCCCCACCCCACCCCCACCCCTCATTTGTCCGCACAAATTCCAGAGGGCTCTCAAAAAGGGAAGCAACACCCACCAGACCTGTGTCAACCCCAAGTCTCGGCTAGGGCAGTCCAGGAGAGTGCAAAGACGCTACTACAACTTCTAATTTTGAAAAAACCTATTTTGATTAGATTTTCAAATTTGAATGAGTCTATTGTCTGTTGAATGAGAATACTCTTGAACCATACTTTTCACTTAATCAGTCTGGGAATTTGACTGTAAGTAAAATAATATTATTAGTCACTTAATTAAGAAACACTCACCATTTTGAGTGCTTGGTCTTTCTTGATCATCGCAGGAGCTTCGCCCAATCCACGATCATTCACAGTCCATATGCATCACCTGTGTCAGTGCCTGTGGAAGAACCTTACGAAGTATGTGTAAGTAGTGGTCGGACATGGCTTACTGAGATTCGACAAATTGGCGACGGCTACCGGATTAAGTGTGCTGGAGATATCGCGAAGGTAGTAAATGACGACTTGGCATGCCATTGTGCTACAGACATCACTTCCTCTAATGAGACACCCTTATAAATGGCCGATGCTGCTGCTAGTGCTCGGACTTGATGGGCATTCGCAAGATCAATCTGCTTTCCTGTTGCGAATTTATGTGACATCTAAATAGCATCGACTATCCAACGAGAAATTGTATCTTTCGAGGCGAGAAGATGAGGAGCCTTGAGACATTAGCACAGAGATTTTGGGTCATCTCTCCAGTCCTCAGTACATTTCTTTTACATTGTCAGACATCTGACAGGACACCAAGCAGAAGAGCTTGGGTCATGCCTAACTAAACGTAGCAAATTGATGGGCTGTCCTGGATATTTAAGTGACTGATTCTTTGCCAGGAAACAAAGATGTGCTAATAGTCTTAAACCTTCACCCATAACGACAAAATGGTCTTGTTTGGCATGAATTTCGCCTCTCGACGATGCTGCTGCAACCAAGAAAACTGACTTAATAGTCAACAGTTTAATATCAATAGATCTAATTGGTTCAAATGGAGCATGCCCTAAAACCTGTAGAACAAGAGATAGATTCCATGCTGGGATTGGAATTGGCTGTCTAGGTTGCAGATTGCTCATTCCTTTAATAACTTCATTTAAGGCGTCGTTCTCCACTCCTACTAAGGCCAGACTGGAAGGTACAAGTTTGTCAACTTCGTATAAATGACGGATAAAATCTGCTACGTATTGAACAGATGCAGAAAAGGGATTATATCTCTTC
This sequence comes from Chaetoderma sp. LZ-2023a, assembly GCA_034401795.1. Lineage (NCBI taxonomy): Eukaryota > Metazoa > Mollusca > Caudofoveata > Chaetodermatida > Chaetodermatidae > Chaetoderma > Chaetoderma sp. LZ-2023a. The sequence continues at coordinate 598,869 of CM067372.1, read as the reverse complement.
TCTTACACTTTTCTGCAAATTTGTCGATTCTATGATTATGTTCTGGTGGTTCACCCCGTTCTGGCTGAAGCGACAAATTTTGCTGCTTGCTCAGAAAAGCCACCCTCAATTGCTCGCTGCTTGATAACATCCATGCAGTCAATTGGAACATGTCCGGTCTGTCGTGGAGATACAGACCCTTGTTCTGAAAAATCAGTCTGTCTAGAAGAGGGATTGGATTTCAGACCGGAAGGTCCAGCAGATCCATAAACCATGATCAGTCTGGCCAATGAGGGGTGATCAGTAGTACTTGGTATATGCCCTCTCTTATCTGTGCCAGGATGGGATGAGAATCGTTGGAGGATACGCGTACGCATACATTCCTTTCCAAGGTACCACAGCAGAAGGGTCCATATCATCATACACAACTCCGTTGACCTTGTCCCGCCTTGGCAGTTCAAATAGGACACTACTGTGGAGTCTCAGATTAAGCTCTCAAATTTTTGAAGTGCTAATGCCACTGCTAATAATTTGAGAACATTTATATGTTTCTGCGCATTGGTCCAATCCCATTCCCCTGACACTGATAGATCATCCAATACTGCTCCCCAACCAATGAAGATGGACATCTGAGGTTGAGCAGGTTGTAGAGGAACACCTCGCAGGAGATTGTGTTCTGACAACCACCACTGAAGATGGAATATCAACGGTCTGCCAAGTCGCCGGAGGATGCTCCCAGTCCTAGCCATCAGGTGTTTTTGAGTATATTTATTGATAGAAAATTTGCGCGTTGTATCGAATGGTACCAGTGCTGCTAGGACAGCCACCAGAGACGGGGCAGCTGTTGCACATCTCGGGTCCACCTCACAGGGTTCGTACGCATGTATGGAAGTCTGGAAAAAGTCTGGAAAATTAGGAAAGCCTTTTCCAGGGCTGGAAAAAGTATGGAAATTCCAATTTTGGGTCAACTGGTATGGAAAATGTATGGAAAATTAAAATATCGGGAGGATTCCTAATTTTTCCGACCGCAATCTTTTTGTTTACGAATGAAATCTCGCGTTTCCGCCAATCTTGCCAGAGTCTAATTCGATTGGGTCCTGGTCTCGTCTTGCAATAGAAAACCGCCTATTACCAGGAACATCTCGCGGTTGTTGAGCAATACGTATCAAAATGAGTGAATCGGCAGTCGTCTGTCAAATAGTACCGAGTGTTAGAAGCCGAAACAATGAAATAATTTGCGAGATTGCCTTTTTTTGTGATACAGTAAAGATGGGAAAGTGCCAATATTCTAGTGTTTGGGAAACTAATGATAAATATAAGGATTGGATTTTACCGGACAACACATCAAACTCGCATGCCAAATGTAGTGTTTGTAATAAGTTGTTTGACATCGGGAATATGGGTGAAGCGGCTCTTGTTAGCCACATGCCGGGGATAAACATGAGATATTGACAGAAGTTTGTCTAAAGCCAGCGCTGAAAGTTACAGATTTTTTTGGTTCACGGTAAGAATATTTTACATTTTCACATTGATAGTACCAGAATCATTTAGAAGCGTAGCAATTTTATATCGCCCAACGTTAGATGATCCGAACTTTGCCCTCGTATCGCGAGGCCTCTTGTGTTGGCTCGTCATCGAGTGAAAATAATGAATTCCTGTTGCTATGGCGATCATTTAGAAGCGTGGCAATTTTATATCGCCCAATGTTAGATGATCCCAACTTTGCGCTGAGTCACGGTAAAATATTATTGACTGTCCGACAGCTCTCTCGTATCGCGAGGCCTCTTATGGCGCATTATCGAGTGAAAATGTGAGTATTCCTGTGACTATGGCATTATGATCAGCTATGGTAAATTAAATTAAAAATAAATTAGCATATATGTGCAGGTTTTAATCTGTCATCTAAAGGTGGGGGTGGCCCTCAACAAGTGAATGTTGGTGTCTCAAGCTCAACTTTACAGGATAGCTGTTGAATATTTTGAAAATAATTTGACTGGAAACTATTGCTGCAACAGTTTCCAGTCGAATTATTTTCAAAATATTCAACAAAAAATGTGCTGCTGTAATGAAATTCATATCTGGCTTGCATCCTGAAAAACACTGAGCCACTCCTAGACAATATGCGGTGCCTAAGAAATGTCCATTTGCAGATCAATAAAAGCCAATTTTTTAAGATTTATCACAGTAATGACTGGCTTGGCCACCTTGTCAGTCGTTCCAGTGGTAAATTAGAAAAAAAGTTCTGACCTGCAAATGCACATTTTCTATAACATTTTCTATTTACACTTAAACCCTTTAAAACCTTTGTTTTATCATGTCATGATGTGTGTATGCAGTAGTCCTGAGAAATGTCCATTTGCAGATCAAGAAAAGACTATTTTTGAAGATTTATGACGCTAATGACTGGCTTTGACACCATGTCAGTCATTCCAGTGGTAAATTTTCAAAAAAAGTCTTCTGACATGTAAATGCACATTTTCTATTTACACTTAAACCCTTTGTTTTATCCTGTCATGATGTATGTATGCAGTGGTCCCGAGAAATGTCCATTGCAGATAAAGAATACTATTTTTGAAGATTTATCGCTGTAATGACTGGCCTGGTCACTATGTCAGTCATTCCAGTGGTAAATTTTCAAAAAAGTTTTTAATTTTTTTATGTCTTTCCTGAGTGCTATCCATCCATATCAACATTAAAATTGCCATGATTGTATCCATTTATTTTAACTGTCATATCAACAAATAGAGTGCTGTATATCTTTCTATCTGTGATGAGTGCTATCTGATGTTAAGTTAGTTGATTATTTATTTTGATATGTTGTTTTATAAAGTTTAATAAAGTTTATATATGATAATATGATGAACTTAGTAACTGTGTTTGTTTTTTGTCTGATTGAAAGTCATAAATTAGGTCTGGAAAATTTGAAATTGAGTCTTGAAAAAGTATGGAATTTAATTCTGCTGAAGGTGTATGAACCCTGACCTCAATCCTTAGGTGGACCCGTGGGGGGCCATCTGGCCTTCCACATGCAAAAGTGGGAGCGGGTTACTCAGAACCTCTCAGTCTTGCGATGGCTTTCAGTCGGTCCCGACTGGATATCAAGCCAGCCATCGCACCTGTTTCTGGTTCCGATCTGGACTCAAAATCCAAGAGATCCAGATCAGCGGATGTGTATAGAGGAATAAATTCAGTTCCTCATACAAATACATGCAATTCAACCCACACAAAACTGTCCGGGTTACTATTCAAACGTGTTCCTAGTGACAAAGAGAACTGGAGGGTGGAGACCAATTTTCAACCTCAAACCTCTCAACAGGTTTATCCTCACACCAAGTTTCAAGATGGAAATTGTAAGAACGGTGTTAGCAGAATTGAGGAAGGGAATGTGGACAGCATCAATAGATCTAAAAGATACATATTTTCACATTCCCATTGTGAAGAGCTTTCGTCGGTTCCTGTGATTTGCCCGCTAATAGGAATTCAGGGTTCTCCCATTTGGAATTTCGACAGCTCCTCGGGTCTTCACTCGAGTTGTCCTAGCTATGACATCATACCTCTGCAGGACACACATAGCAGTCCACACATGCATAGACGACTGGCTGTTAAAAGTACACAATCAAGAAAGTCTATCAGCAAATCTGAAGATAGTTTTAAAAACTTACAGATCTATGCTGGATAATCAACTTTCAAAAATCAGAGCTGACTCCATCCCAGAGGTTTGTGGGCATGTTCTTCGATCTAGAGACAGTATGTTTACCCTTCTCAGGAGAGAGTAGAAGTACTCATCTCAGTCATACAGTCAGTGTGCAACAGTCGTTTCCTGGCACGGGTCTACTTGAGAGTGCTGGGGGTTGATGGTTTCTCTGGAACCAGTCATTCCACAGGCAGCCTTGCACCGGTGGCCTGTCCAGATATTTCTCATGACACAGTGGACCCAGAGTACGGGATTCCTGGACTCAAAGGTGTCAGTGTTGGAGCCTCTTATTCACCACCTTCAATGGTGGATGAAAAGATAAAATCTGGCGGGACGATGTCACCTCCCCACCCTCAATTAACGATGTACACAGATGCATCAATGGAGGGGTGGGGAGCTTGCCTGGAAGAAGCCACTGTATCAGGGCTTTGGAATCTGGATCAGTCACAAGAACATATCAATCTACTGGAATTGTGAGAAGTAGTCCTGGGTCTGGAACATTTCATAGAGAAAGTTCAGGGCAAGATTGTTCTAGTTCGGTCAGACAACTCAACAGTAGTGACTTACATAAACCGCCAGGGCGGAACGAAGTCACCCAGTCTCTGTATGATGACATGGAAACTGCTTTGTTGGTGCCTGGATCACAGGATTACCTTGAGAGCAGTTCATATTCCGGGAAGGCTAAATCTGCTTGCAGACTCATTGAGCCGAAGGATGAGTATTTTACCCACGGAATGGCAACTAAATCGATGTGTGGCGGATCATCTGTTCGACCATTGGGGAAAGCCCAACACCGATTTGTTCGCAACGAAGAAGAATGCAAAGATGACGACGTACGTCTCTCCGATTCCAGACCCAAGCGCTTTCGCAACAGATGCGTTAGCTATCAGCTGGGCGGGAATGTATGCATACGCATTCCCTCCAGCAATCCTGATTCCAAAGGTGCTTCAGAAAATCAGGCAGCAGGAGTGCCAAGTGCTTCTGATCGCCCCGGATTGGCCAAGCCCATCGTGGTATACGGATCTGCTGGACCTTCTGGTCTGCAGTCCGGTTCCTCTGCCTCTGATGGACGACCTTATCTTCCAGGGCAAGGCCCTTCACGACAATCCGTCAATGTTCCGATTGACTGCGTGGATGTTGTCAAGGAATCTAGAATTAAGGAGGGCTTTTCTGAGCAAGCGGCCATGTTTATGGCCAAAGCCAGGAGGGGGTCAACCTCCAGAGCATATAACTATAAAATCAACAGATTTGCAGAGTGGTGCTCAAAAAGATGTATTGATCCAATGGATTCATCTATTCAGGTAGTAGCTGATTTCCTCTGTCACCTATATGATGCCTATAGCCTCAAGCCTAACTCTATTGCTGGTTATAAGTCAGCTTTAATGACTGTTATTCCTTGCTTGGCTAACAGGGGGAGTGATGAAGTAAGTACATTAAATGTATTAATTAAAGGCATGGGCAATCTAAGACCAAGGAATCCACCACTGATTCCAGTTTGGAGTTTATCTCTGGTGCTTCAGGTACTAGGAGATAAGCCTTTTGAACCACTTATTTCCATTTCTACGAAATTGTTGACTCTTAAAACTGTGTTTTTAATTGCTGCGGCCTCGGCAAGGCGTAGGAGTGAGATTCACGCCTTATCAGCCGAGGATGACCGTTTTGTGGTTACAGGGGAAGGCCTTAAGCTTCTACCTAGGATTAATTTCTTGGCTAAGAATCAGTCTTTGAAATATCCAGGTCAACCTATTTTTTTGCCATCTTTAACTAGATATGATCCTAATTCTAAAGTATGGTGCCCCATACGCGCGCTGCTCCGGTACAAACAGCGTACTTCGGAGTGGCGTACCGACCAGTCAGCGTTATGGTTGTCATATATTGAACCCCATGGCAGGGCGTCTAAGGACACCATTTCCAGGTGGATTGTAGAATGTATTCAGTTTTGTCACAAATCCGCCACCGGGAGACAGGTTGATGTGGCCAAGGCTCACAGTGTCCGCGGTGTCGTGGCATCCACTGCCCTGTTTAGTGGGGTCCCTGTGGATGACATTATGTCCGTGGCTCAGTGGCACTGTGAGTCAAGTTTTACAGACCATTACCTCCGTGACACCTCACATCCTCTCGCCTTGTCGATTTTGAAACAATAATCGCCTGTATGTTTTATGAGGAGCGTTTCCTCGTTGCTTATATACATCACATTTAAGTAATGGTAACAACCACTTGTCGGGACTGCATCAGGCTTCTCTACTGGGAACGTGATGACAGCTTCCAAGTTCAACAAGGTCAGTCTTGTTTATGTGTTGTTCATTGTTAAATGTATTGTCACGTTACCCGTTATTATTAATATGGTGATGGTTTGTGTGGATTGTGGTTCATAGAGAGTATACGAAAATGGAGTACTTTCGTCTCTGTCCTGTAGTACGTGGCACTAGTACGTAGAGAGCGTATAGGACATTGAGGTCATCTAGTCTTCCTCCCAGGAGGGGGGGGGGGAGCGCATATGACATTCGGTCATCTCTCATGCATCGGTTGTGTTATCCGATGGTTTGTCAAATCCTGACTGTGTTCTCACACAGTTTTCAGACGTTTTTAAGTGCCGTAAACGCGTGAAAGCGTATAGGGAAGAGCTGGTCTTTTGACCTCGCCTCCCTCCCGCCAGATTCACTTTCGAATTCTGGCAATATCAAAAGTATTAGGGAGGTAAGTATACTCTTGATGTGAAATAAACAAAATCTAGGATTTCTTTTTTCACGAGAGAGTTGATACTTACCTCCCTAGATACGGACCCGGCCTCTCCACCCCACAGAGGCTCGGTCTTCAGGCTCTTAGTAGTTGCATGTGCGTCAGCCAATAAATTAGTCAGAGGAAGTAGTAGTCGGCGCATGCGCGGTGGTGGGGCCGGCATCCGCCTGACTACCTCTGTCTACCTGCCCAGTAGGGGCACCTAACTGTTTTTAATCTGAGTGTTTTATTGAGTGAACGCCAATATTTAGCAATATCAAAAGTATTAGGGAGGTAAGTATCAACTCTCTCGTGAAAAAAGAAATCCTAGATTTCGTTTATTTTGTCATAAATCCGCCACAGGTAAACAAGTTGACATGGCCAAGGCTCACAGTGTCCGGGTTCTAGTGGCTTCCACTGCCCTGTTTAATGGGGTCCCTGTGGATGACATTATGTCGGTAGCTCAGTGACACTGTGAGTCAAGTTTTTCAGACCATTACCTCCGTGACACCTCGAATCCTCTCGCCTTATCGATTTTGAAAAAATAATTTAGGTGTACATATTTGATGAGGTTTCCTCATCTTTTACATATTTCACATTTAATCAATGAAAGCATCCACTTATTTGGACTGCATCAGTCTTCACCAATGGGGAGATGATGACAGCAGCCAAACTTCACAAGGTCAGTCTTGTTTTTGTGGTGTTCATTGTTAATTATATTGTCACGTGACCCTTCGTTATTAATATGGTGATGGTACATGTTTTATGTGTGGTTCATTATTGAGAGTATACGAAAATGAAGCCTTTTCGTTTATTGTCCTATAGTACATGGCACTTGTACATAGAGAGTGTATGGGACATTGAGGTCATTCAGTCTTCCTCCCAAGAAGAGGGGGTGGGGGAGTGCATATGACATATGGTCATCTCTCAACCATCGGTTGTGTTAGCCGATGATCAAATCTTTTCCTGATTGTGTTTCCACACAATTTCAGAAGTTTCATTGCCTTTAACGCAGAAAAAGCTCATAAGGAAGAGCTGGTCTTTTGACCTCGCCTCCCTCCTGCCGAATTCCCTGACGAATTCTGGCAATATCAAAGAGTATTAGGGAGGTAAGTATACTCTTGAAGTGAAATAAACAAAATCACGGATTTCTTTTTTCACGAGAGAGTTGATACTTACCTACCTAATACGGACCCGACCTCTCCGCCCCTCTAAAGTTGCATAGTGTCAGCCAATAAATGAGTCAGAGGAAGGTACTGGTCGGCGCATGCGCGGTGGTGGGGCTGGCATCCGCCTGACTGTCTTCTGACTACCTGCCCAGTAGGGGCACCTTACTTTTTTCATCTGAGTGTTTTATTAAGTGAAAGCCGATATTTAGCAATATCAAAGAGTATTAGGGAGGTAAGTATCAACTCTCTCGTGAAAAAAGAAATCCGTGATTTCGTTTATTTTTTAATCTTAGTGTTTATTGAGTGAAAGTCGATATTTGAGAATATCAAGGAGTGTTAGGGAGGTATCAACTCTCTCGTGAAAAAGAAATCCATGATTTTGTTTATTTTGTGGTTCCATCTGAGAGTATACAAAATGAAGCTTTCGTCCGATGTCTTATAGTAATTTAGCATGAGTACATAGAGAGCGTGTAGGACATTGAGGGCATCGCTCCCCTTTTTACAAAAGAAGGGCAGGGGGGGAAGCGCATCTTAAATGGTCATTACTCTCAACATCGGTCGTGTTATCCGATGTATTTCCTGATTGTGTTTTCATACGCAATTTCAGATGTTTTTGTGCTCCAAAAGCAAAAGAGCTTGCTCTTCCAGGGATGAGCCGGTCGTCTGACCTCGCCTCCCTCCCACCGAATTCACTTACGAATTATGGCTATATCATAGATTATCAGGGTGGTAAGTATACTCTTGATGTCAGCGTTTTATGTTGCAATTTGTCAGCCAATAATTTGGAATAGAAAGAGACAGCCCCGCACATGCGCGAGTTTGGGCCGCACATCCGCTGGACTGGCAGTTGAGTAACCTGCCCAGTGGGGGCAGTTTCTTTTTAATTTTGAGTCTTATTGAAGCTAGGTCGATATTTGGGAAATATCATAGCGTATCAAGGTGGTAAGTGTCAACTCTCTCATGAAAAAAGAAATCCGTGATTTCGTTTGTTTTGCCCCAAGTATTAGAATGCCATAGAATGTTAACGTTCTTCAATGTATATTTACTTCAGCAGGGGATTATTCAATTTTAATGGAGCTGTACAGGTTTGTTTGATACAATGCATCCATTCGACATCATAATTAAAATAAAGATTTGAAGTTTTAAATATTTTATCAGAGTTTGAACTGTTATTATTTTGACCAATTTACCTCCAGTATTCAGCAAGTCAAGAGGTTTTACTCATTGAAATTATTGTCTGGTGGCTGACAGCAAAGAGACAGTTAACACATGCATGTAAATGTCTGTGGGCTATTTGACTATCATTAAGACTTTCAGGCCAATAGTGCTTCCACAGTATGGTAAGCAGTTATGTTTTATGGTTCAGTCTTGAGGTTATATAGAACAGGCTGAGAGTGAGGTAAGCGCAACCCGGAAGCGAACTTTATTTGAGCCTGATTTCCTGTTACAGGGACCATTACTGATGAAAAAAAAGTTTGGTACCGTATTGAGACGTCTTGCGTTTGCCAGATATGGGCATGTTTTCATTATGGGGGGTCAGTGCGTAATTTGCCGGTATTGGAAATTTAAAGTTTGTCACGGTATTTTCCATCTATGTCACTGGATACAGACTTTTCATAGTATATTTGACAAAGACAGCGCCACAAGACAGGAGGGAACCATAATTCAACTTTGCAACAAATAACTATGCTGCAAATCCTAAAATTTTATGATTTAGCCTGTATTGATCAATGCAACAAAGCCGTCGCGTTACTTACTTTACGGCAGTCTGTTGATTTTGCTACAAATGCATGTTGAGGGACTAAAAGATCTATGTATCACTATATTAATTCGAAAATGATGTATTGACAATGTAAATATAGCTTGCGTAACACGATAATTAATACGTCATAAGAAAAAACAGTTATATTAGTTATTATGATTCTTATACTATATGATCTGGGGGTAATTTTATAAACTCTAATTTGAAGTAAATTAGAAACTGCATTTCATTCAAAACATCTGCTTGAGTCAGACAATTTATCATCTCCTCTCTCTCTCTCTCTCTCTCTCTCTACACTTGCATTTTATCGTTTTTACACCGGCTGTGTGAGCGAAATGCCATGTATCATATGTAAAACAATGCTATGATGATAATCCTACTGCCTATGACATATAACCACATTCTTTGATAACCAACCATAATTACTTCCATAAGACAATCGACGACACTAACAGAAGATGAAGTGTGTTGCACATTACCACTCCTCGAATCAAACATATTCGAAATTGTAGCCATTATCGCAGAATCAGTATGAGAGACTTCTGCACGCAAAAGGAATACGACAAGACTTGTCTGATTCAGATGTAACTAGATGCGCTGAGCAATGCAATGGGATTCCTACTATCAATTATGATACAGGCATACACAGAATACATCTAGAACCATGTTACAAACGTTTCACTGCTATCATATCTAAGAAGCGACAATCAGATGAAGAACCATCTGAATATCGATCTAAGCGCCGAAAGACTGATCAGTCGACAAGTTCCATCAGATTGTTCCCCAAAGTATGTTTCTTTTGTGGGATGTGGAGAAAGACCGTGAAGAACAAGACATCAGTTCCATATGAAATTAGTACTTTGAATGCAGAATCGAAAATTAAAAGCGCAGCACAAGCAAAAGATGACCAAAATACATTACTTGAGATTAGAGACGTAGATCTCAGTGCTAAAGAATTCAAGACTCACAAGCATTGTTATAACAATTATGTACGTTGCCTTGAGGAAACCGCAACTGAGTACGATGCTGACACTAGAGAAACTATGTTTGGTGATTTTGAAAGTGTAAAAGTGGTCATAAGAGATGCTATTCTTTTGAACAACAAGGCCGTATCGATGAAAAATTTGCATGAAATTTATAACACTGGATATGAAAGCATCCATGAATGCAGCTATCGAAGCAAATTAAAGAAGAAGATTATTGAAGAATTTGGCGATACATTGCTTTTCTTATAAATTGATGGAAAAACTTCACAAGAAGTAATTAGTCGAGGGTCTAGATTGTGCAACAATCTTAAACGAAAAGTCTAATATTTTGAAGCAAGCTGGAGAACAGCTTCGCAGTGAAATACTTGATTATGCAAAATCCACTAAAACCACATGGCCTCCAAGTTGTGAAACGTTGTCAACACAAGAAACATTTCCAGCATTACTTACTGACTTTTTCACCTCTGTGCTTAAGTCAAAGGATCATGCTTGCAGCGACAATATTCAGAGATTTGTGCATTTGTATGTTTTGGATGTAATACTTGCTGTTACGCATGGAAAGGTTGTTACTTTAAAGCATTTCCTTGTTGGTTTGGGCCTTTATAATATCACTGGATTGAAAACTCCAATTATGATCCTGTCACATCTAGGACACTCAATCGATTACAACTTAGTTTGTGAAATTGAGACTGCAGAGGCTGAGTTGGCACAAACATATGCAAGAAAGATTCAATTAGAGACAGAATTTGGTTCTAATAAGCCGCCTATTTTAACATTTTGGTGGGCAGATAATTTCAACCAAAGGCTTGAAACACTGACTGGACATGGTGTAATCAATTCAACACACATTGTTGAGTTCTCCGAACAGCCAGTTTCAAACGTGTCATCTCTTCCAGCGATTTCACTTCAACGAACAAAGCGAAGGTCACTGGAAACAGCGTCAGAGGACCGCCTATCAGTTAATGTTAATAAGAAAAGGGAACCAGAACATGTGGTCTTGGACAATGTTGATCAACCCGGTATCGAGGAGAAATTGAAAGAAGTGTTGCGATTTAGGAATGGGTACATGAGTTGGTTTCTCTCGAGACTACTAGCATCAAACGATCAGTTGGTGCCAATATATGCTGGATATAATATACAATCATTGCTAAATACAGACCCAATTCAACAGACAACGCTAAAGTACCTCCCACCTCTCAACGAACTTTTCAACCATGTATAAAGTATTTGAACAGAGCATCCCAAGCAAAGAATACAGAGGCTCTGTTTGAGCTAGCTGGGGTACGAAGGGTGGCAGACACGTATAAGTCAACAAGACCATCACAAATAATGAAGTCAGAAACACTTGTGAAACAAATTTCGGGAGTATTAACACAAGAGTTTGTCAATCCGTTTGACGTTTCTTTAGATGATAAAAACTTTTACAACCTGAGCTCTGGAGTTCCCATTGATGATGAACTCGCTGAAGGTATTGTTAGCGTGAAAGCCAAAGGTGAAAACTTATTCAATGCATTCTACGAACACCGAATTAAGTCAACTGTAGAAAAGATTAACGACCTAATAAAACGGTAAAAACTGAAGCTATTTAAGCCTGCAGGCAAAACAATTAGCATTAAATTCAAAAACAAAGATAACATGTTGCAATTAACAGGAATATCTTTGGAACATTATTGGCACACTCCGCAAAAACTGGAAGAACTATCAACTTTGCAAGTGCACTGAAATATCCACTAAGCCCAGTCCCCTTGTGTTTCGCCCACCAAGATGGTATCCGTAGAACTACGAAGAAGAGTCAACTAATGGAAGTCACCTTGGCATCTTATCGTGCTGATCCGGGACAATTTTCACTTGATAAAAGTACAGTGGCTGCATACCTGATTGACTTGATGACAATGGTACGAGCATTGCCAGGGTTGTACGATACCTATCATGATCTAGCCATGCAGCTATTCAAAATACTCCCAGTTGGATATAAGAGGATTGATATAATAGCAGACACGTATCAACCGGGTTCATTAAAAGATCCAGAACGTTTGAAACGTAGATCTTCTGCGAAAATTATCGTTCAGTCAGCTCAATCCAAGGTCCCGCATAACTTTGCTGATTTCCTGAAAAATGGCAAGAATAAGACTCGACTGATCGAACTTATTAAAGGTGAGCTCATTGTCAATAAGGATCATGTACTGGATATGCTCCAATGTCAGCAGATCTTGTTTTCTATGCACGGTACCTGCTACAGAATATCGTCATCTTCTGTTCAGGTTGTCGAGGAATTAAGCGGCAACCAAGAAGAAGCTGATACAAAGTTGTTGCTTCATGAAAACCATGTTCTTAACAGCAATTCAGAGGAGATGGTATTAATTCGATCACCATCTGGGGATGTCGATGTTAACATCATGTTTATTTCATTGTTTCAACAAAACAGTGACAGGATTTATCTTGATTATGGCACAGGAAAATCAAGGAAAGTTGTTCAATTAAGTCTATTTGAGATGCCAGATGATTTGAAGTCAGCCCTGATTGGGTTTCATTCCTTTATGGGCAATTATTATGTTTCGTCAATTTTCAGAAAATCCAAGATGTGTTGGAAACTAGTTGAGAAGAGCAAAAGGTTTGCCATTCTGTTCCAGATGTTGGGTGAAGAATGGGATTTGCCTGACATTACATTCCAACAGCTAGAGGAGTATATGTGTAAGCTGTTTGGCAAAAGCAGCACCAACATTGATGAAGTCCGACACAACATGTTTCGGGATATCTATGAAAAGAGAAACAAAATTCAAGACCTCTCCTTACTTCCACGTTGTAGCCAGTCTTTGAAGTTACATTGCAAGCGGTCACATTTTTTAGCAAGGCTGTCTAAGTTGTGCTTTGATACAAATCCAGAAATACCAGATGCCAGCTGTCATGGTTGGAATTCCGATGGTACAATAAATTGGATTGAAACAGCATTTCCTGCTGATGTTGAAGAAATACTGACCAATGATGATGACGGCGTTGACGGAGACGAAATGCTTTGTGAATTTGAAAGTGATGATAGTGATGATGGACACCATAGTGATGAAAATGAGTAATGCAAATATAGTGATGTAATTAGGTTCACAGGAATAAATGTAATTTTTCTTGACGTTCTTGTAACATTTCATTTGACAATATTATGAAGACATTTATTATTGAATTTTCCTTATTACGAATTATTACAAATTTTGAATGACCCTAGATGGTAAGCTTATATTTTTATGAGTAATACAAATATAGTAATGTAATTAGTTTAGGGAATAAATGTAATTTCTCTTGGCATTCTTGTAGTGGTAACATTTATAATGTTGATGATGGCGATTCATTTGACAACATTATGAAGACATTTATTATTGAATTTTCCTTATTACGAATTGTTATTTAAGAATGTGAGTGCTCATAGATGGCTAGCTCATGTTTTATCTATATAGTTGATATCATAAATAGTGAGCACATGTGTTTTAGTCTTTTAACACGCATTTGTACTATCATTATAGCAAAATCAACAGACTACGGTACAGTAAGTAACGCGACTGCTTTGTTGCATTGATCAATACAGGCTAAATCATAAAATTTTAGGATTTGCAGCATAGTTATTTGTTGCAAAGTTGAATTATGGTTCCCTCCTGTCTTGTGGTGCTGTCTTTGTCAAATATACTATGAAAAGTCTGTATCCAGTGACATATACAGAAAATACCTTGACAAACCTTAGATTTTCAATACCGGCAAATTACGCACTGACCCCCATAATGAAAACATGCCCATATCTGGCAAACGCAAGACGTCTCAATACGGTACCAAACATTTTTCATCAGTAATGGTCCTGTAACAGGAGATCAGGCCCAAATAAAGTTTGCTTCTGGGTTGCTCTTACCTCACTCTCAGCTTGGTCTAATACGCTCATGGCTTCCTCAATGGGCTATACAATGAGAATGTTGCTCTGGCAAGTAGTTTTACCTTCTCACTGTCAAACAGTATTTAGTGTGCCATCACATTCAATCTGATTTTGCATAATACTCAAAGCTTCCATAGGGCTGAGATAGCGCACTTTCAACATGCCCTACACTGCACTGCCCGGCTGTACGCGATCTGCCATAGCTATCTAGGCCATAGGCAGCAACAGCACCCAATCAAATTAGTTTCAAAATATTCAACAACTTAGTTTTATAGTTTTCCAGAAATTAATAGTCAGGGAGTTGACGGATCGATCGTCATGGATTGATCGATCCCAACACAAGCTAGGTAGTGAAGATTAACTTGTTTAACCTGTACTGTGTTTTATTACAGATCTGGTCAATATGAGGAGAAACAAAGTTTGCCGTTATCCATGACGGCACTGCAGAGCATGTACAATGTGAAGGTGATTGGCAGTTTGACCAACATCACTGTGCACCAGGATGTGGGGAATATTCGTGAAATACAGCACAGCGTTCTTCACAATCTCATTCATGTATGGATAAATACAGGCATCAGATTACCTAAATAATGTTGTGGGTCTCCTAAGCATCCACTATAAAAGTGAAATGCAAAATGTTAACTTGCATTTCAACAAAGCTTATCAAAGCCAATGTTTACTAACCTAGAAAATATATTATTGTTGTACATTTATAAAACTTAATTTTTTGAAGAATATTGTGTTTTATACGAAAAGATTACATACTCATTGCTACATTATGTTCATTGCTACAGTATGTATGTACATCTTTTCACATCATGAGAACATACTTACCTCCCTAACACTCTTGATATACTAGTGTATCGGCTCTAAATTCAATAATATACAGAATTATAAAGAATTAGGTGCCCCTACTCGGCAGGTGGAATGTGCACATGTCAGACACCCCCTCTGCGCATGCGCATACTGGTACGTCCGTATTCTAATATATTGGCTTATCAGCAACATGGAAAACAATTTCAAGCTCTACTGTTGAATTTTCATCCATTTTCTATCATCTATTTCACTATGCTGAGTCTAAAGCATCAGAGGAGTCTTCCTCATCATCCATTAAGGTGATATTGTTCCATATATTTTTTTTTGTAACATTTATATGTTACCGGTTTTCGTTTGCGGCCGACCTGGCGTCAGCGCGTTTTTAAGCACTGGGAATCCTTGTTAAATTATCCCCATGCCTAAGATCTACTAATCCCTTGTGTCTTTGTGTCCACAGGCTCATCTTAGGATGGTAGAGCTCCTGTTCTTGACTCAGAGGTTGATCACATCTCCTTTTTTCTAACTTATCATCTGATATGTCTAAGGGTCGGATATATATAGAACAAAAAATATCTCCCTCCTTTTGTCCCATCCCCTTCATCAGACTCTACAGGCTCGGCAGATGGTATGAGCATGCACAAGAGGACGGTTTACCTGTGTTTAGGATAAAGGAGTTCATTAGTTATGGCACCTAATTATTTGAAATTTTTATAAATTTTTGCTGCCATTCTTGTTTCACTGTATTCTCTCTTGTGGTTGTGCATGGGTTCTCAGATATATAATTATAGTATTATATTATTCTTGAGTGATGAATGTATGTAGTCCTAGGTATTTCTTCCATTCATAATATGATATCCTCCCCTTGAAGGGGCTTTTGCATTGAGGTTTGATGTCATAATCAGCCAGTTTTTTCCCTTTTCCTTGATGTCATAATCTTGTTTTTTAAAAATAGAGGATCTCTTGATGTCATTATCATTATTATGTTATGAATGTGTAGAGATAACTAACATTCTCATGTTATCCCTGGCTGTGGTTTTTATTCCTTATTTTTTTAAGAAGACATCTGTCCCTTCGGGGTTGTCAGCACTAAAAGTGGTTGTCTTCTATCTCGAGTTCGTTTCTTTATTTAAATTTTAACAAAATTAACAAACTAAAATACTCATTCTCTTCGTATGTCTACCTTTGCAGAAGTCGTCATGTCCATCTTGTCTGAAGCATCTAAAGGCTAGATTCTTCCCCCACCTCTGCCCATCTTGCACCGATTGTAGGCTATCTAGCAAATGTGCTATTTGTAAAGTGTGGGTGGTGGGGGATCTAACCTCTGAATTCTTCTGTTCTCAGGCGAGGATGGTGGCAAAGGATGGCAAGAGGGTGAGGCAAGGGAAGAAAGGTAAGAAGAAGGCCCCGAGAAGGGTGAGCTCGAGGCCTTTAATGTAGGGTTAGTAAGTGAGATGCGCAGGACATTGAAGGACTTGATGCCTAACATGCTTCATGCGCATCGACCTCAGTCCAGGTAGCCCCCATCCCTGGATCATGCCCTCCTAGTTCGGACAAAGTTGGTGATCCATGGGCGGCCGACTTGGACCCAGGCTTGATGTCCGCATCGCCTGGTGATCCAGCGGTGTGAATAGCATCAGGCAGGACCCGACCAGCGGGCCTGACCATGCTCACTCGTGGAGTACCCTCATCATCTGCCTAGGGAATTCTCCTGGTCAGTCTGGGTTAGCTTTCTTTGCTAACCCGGAGTCTAGCTTTCCTGACCACGAAGATGACGAAGACTACCTGCTCGGCCCACGAGACGATCATGAAGCCATGGATGTGAGCGTTTACACTCCCATCATGGGGAGTGCGGCTGCTCGCACCTATGGTACCATTCCCTCGGGAGCGGGTTTCATGATTCAAGCTGTGGGCCGATTTGGAGCGGACGGTCGCCCATACAAGATACCACGCTTAGACGTGGAATCTTATATGGACGACCCGGAGCATGCTATTGTGGCTAATGCAGCCTCACACGAGCACGGCCTGCCCATGGACAATGTCATGCCAGCCCTCACGGACCCGTATGTATTTTCCGGGCAGTCGGGTACGTCTGTAGCCGCCTCCATGGCCCCACCTGCGAGTGCCATTGAAGATGACGAGGGCCCGCTGCTCGTCGCCAATTCGCAGGTGGCCACAGAGGAGGACTGGTCTGATGCGTGCGCGTGGCTCCTCGCTGTCAGACCAGAGCTCTCCATGGATGAAATGGCCGCCAGTAACCCATGGGCGTGGTTACAAGCTAAGCCGTGGGCCACCTCGGCTCAATCTCTGCCGTATGCAGAACATATCATAGATATGTTCGCTGCGGCAGAGGAGTCGATTAGACCGAAAGGTTGCTAGACGCTGCCGAGTTACTGCCAGTCAGTACACTCGGTATGGTCTAGTGCCCAGACCGAGCCGCTCTTGGTGAAGACACGCGGCCAGGCTTTCATGCTGACACGGGAGTGCTGCTCGGGCGCTATGCGCTCAGTAAACCCTGTACTGCATGATACGGAGGAGAGTTCGTAAGCAGCAATCAGTGCACTGTCTCACATCTCTCAACTGCTATCAGGGTATAGCAGCCTCGGTTCACCAACAGCCTAGTCCAGTGACAGTCCAATGCACAATTTGAAGTGTTGCGCAGAGAACACGTACGTGTTCAGCCGTCGGCTGTTCGTGGAGGCCAGCAGGCCGGCTGGGTTCAGCAACCTCGCTGGCCGCTCCAGCAGCAGCGTGATGTTGTACGTCAGCCAGTGCTCCAAGCGCAGCCAGCCAGCCAAGCAGCAGCCCGTGCGCATTGCTCTGGGCGTAGCACATGGGGAGCAGCGCTTGGTAACCGGGCCTGATAGCCTAAAATAATTTTTGGTTACCACAGGTGCCACTCTGGTGTTGTCACACACACCAGAGACATGCCCACGTCTGAAATTTATGTGCACCCCGTTAAGCCTAGGTGCACCAGTTGGAGGTCGATTGACTTTCCACAATAAGGAGTGGGAGTGGTTAATTCAGGACCGCTTAGTCTGGCAATGGCTTTCGCACGGATACAGTCTTTTGCACAGTCCAGAGTGGATAATAGGTCCGCCATTGCATCTGTCGCTGGTACCAGTCTGGACTCAAATTCCAAGAGATCCAGACAAGCGGTTGTGCATAGAAGAGGAAATAGAATCTCTAATTCTAAAAGAAGCAATTCAACCAGCGCAAGATTTCCCGGGCTTCTATTCAACCATGTTTCTTGTGACAAAGAACACCGAGGGTGGAGACCAATTCTCAACCTCAAACCTCTAAACATGTTTATAGACACACCAAGTTTCAAAATGGAAACAATAAAATCAGCGTTGTTGGGGTTAGAGAAGGGGATGTAGAAAGCTCGATAGATCTGAAAGATGCTTATTTCTACATTCCCATTGCAAGAAGTTTTCGTCAGTTCCTGAGATTTGCTTTTCAGGGACGCCAATGGGAATTCAAAGTTCTCCCATTCAAAATTTTGACGGGTCCGCCGGTCTTCACTCAAGTAGTCCTTGCTATCACAGCTTTCCTCCACAGGCGAAATATAGTGGTCCACACTTACATAGATGACTGGTTGCTAAAAGCACACAACCCAGAAAGCTTGACAGCAAATCTGGAGATAGTTTTGAAAACACAGATTTAGGCTGGATAATCAGCTTTCAAAAATCAGAGCTGACTCCATCCCAGAAGTTTGTTTATCTGGGTATGTTCTTCGATCTGGAGATAGGATATGTTTATCCATCCCAAGAGAGAGTGGAGAATCTCCTCTCATGCATTCTATTTGTTTGCAGCAATCATTATATTCTAGCACGAGTCTATCTGAGAATGCTACGTCTGATGGTTTCAATGGAACCAGTCGTTCCTAAGGCGGCCTTGCGCAGCCAGCCGATTCAGCTGTTTCTCATGACTCAGTGGACGCAACATTTAGGATCACTGGACTCGTGCATTCGAGTGTTAGATCCTCTCATTCATCACCTTCACTGGTGGATGAAGAGAGAGAATCTCCTGGGGGGTCATGCTGACCCCTCCCCACCCTCATGTAATGATTACGGATGCATCGATGGAGGGATGGGGAGCTTGCCTGGAAGAAGCCACAATATCAGGGCTTTGGAATCTGGATTGGTCAAAGGAGCATATCAACATGCTAGAATTACGAGCTGTAATCCTAGGCCTGGAACATTTCTTGAAGGAAGTGGAGGGAAAATTTGTGATGATACGTTCAGACAACTCAACAGTAGTGAGTTACATAAACCGCCAGGGCGGAACAAAGTTGCCCAGTCTCTGTATGATGACATAGAAACTGCTTTGCTGGTGCATGGATCATATGATCACCTTGAAAGCAGTTCATATTCTGGGAAGTCTGAATCTGTTAGCAGACTCATTGAGCCGAAGAATGAGCATTCTTCCTAGGGAATGGCAACTAAATCAATGTGTGGTGGATCATCTGTTCACTCATTGGGGGAAGCCCATCATAGATTTAGTCGCAATGAAGAAGAATGCGAAGATAACGACGTACATCTCTCCGATTCCAGATCCAAGCGCTATCGCAATAGATGCGCTAGCTATCAGTTGGAAGGGAATTTATGAATATGCATACCCTCCATCAATCCTGATTCCAAGGATTCTTCAGAAAATCAAACAGGAGGAATGCCAAGTGCTTCTGATCGCCCCGAATTGGCCAAAGCCGATCATGGTTTACGGATCTGCTGGACCTCCTTGTCTGCAATCTGGTTCCTCTGCCTCTGATGGACAATGTTATCTTCCAGGGCAAGACCCTTCACAACAATCCGTCAATGACTGCATGGATGTTGTCAAAAAATCTGCAATTAAGGAGGGCTTTTCTGAGCAAGCAGCCATGTTTATGGCCAAAGCCAGGAGGGGGTCAACCTCCAGAGCATATAATTATAAAATCAACAGATTTGCAGAGTGGTGCTCAAAAAGATGTATTGATCCAATGGATTCATCTATTCAGGTAGTAGCTGATTTCTCTGTCACCTGTATGATGCCTATAGCCTCAAGCCTAACTCTATTGCTGGTTATAAGTCAGCTTTAATGACTGTTATCCCTTGCTTGGCTAAGAGGGGAAGTGATGAAGTAAGTACATTAAATGTATTAATTAAAGGCATGGGCAATCTAAGACCAAGGAATCCCCCGGTGATTCCGTCTTGGAGTTTATCGCTAGTGCTTCAGGTGCTAGGTGATAAGCCTTTTGAACCACTTAGTTCCATTTCTATGAAACTGTTAACTCTTAAAACTGTATTTTTAATTGCAGCGGCCTCGGCTAGGCGTAGGAGTGAAATTCATGCCTTATCAGCCGAGGATGACCGTTTTGTGGTTACAGGGGAGGGCCTTAAGTTGCTACCTATGGTTAATTTCTTGGCTAAGAATCAGTCTTTGAAATATCCAGGTCAACCTATTTTTTTGCCTGCTTTAACTAGATATGATCCTAATTCTAAAGCATGGTGTCCCGTTCGGGCGCTGCTTCGGTACAAACAGCGTACTTCGGAGTGGCGGACCGACCAGTCAGCATTATGGGTGTCATATATTGAACCCCATGGCAGGGCGTCTAAGGACACCATTTCCAGGTGGATTGTAGAGTGTATCCAATTTTGTCATAAATCCGCCTCTGGTAAGCAGGTTGACATGGACAAGGCTCACAGTGTCCGCGGCGTGGTGACTTCCACTGCCCTATTTAATGGGGTCCCTGTGGATGCCATTATGTCCGTTGCTCAGTGGCACTGTGAGTCAAGTTTTACAGAACATTATCTCTGTGACACCTCGAATCCTCTCGCCTTGTCGATTTAAAAAAAATAATCGCTTGTATGATTTTTGATGAGGGTTTCCTCATTGCTTATATACTTCACAATTAATTAATGGAAACAACCATTTTTTGGGACTGCATCAGTCTTCACCACTGGGAAGATGATGACAGCTGCCGAGTTCAACAAGGTCAGTCTTGTTCATGTGTTGTTCATTATTGATTGTATTGTCACGTTACTTTTTGTTATTAATATGGTGATGGTTTGTGTTTTGATGTGGTTTATCATTGAGAGTATACGAAAATGGAGCCTTTTCGTCTCTGTCCTATAGTACATGGCACTGGTACGTAGAGAGCGTATAGGACATTGAGGTCATTCTAGTCTTCCTCCCAGGAAGGAGGGGGGGGAGCGCATATGACATTCGGTCATCTCATCCATCGGTTGGTGTTAGCCGATGTTCATCAAATCCTGACTGTGTTTTCACACAGTTTCAGAAGTTTAAGTGCCTTGGACGCGGAAAAGCGTATAGGGAAGAGCTGGTCTTTTGACCTTGCCTCCCTCCCGCCGAATTCCCTGTCGAATTCTGGCAATATCAACAGTATTAGGGAGGTAAGTATACTCTTGAAGTGAAATAAACGAAATCAAGGATTTCTTTTTTCACGAGAGAGTTGATACTTACCTCCCTAGATACGGACCCGGCCTCTCCACCCCACAGAGGCTCGGTCTTCAGGCTCTTAATAGTTGCATGTTTGTCAGCCAATAAATTAGTCAGAGGAAGTAGTAGTCGGCGCATGCGCGGTGGTGGGGCTGGCATCCGCCGGACTACCCTCTGTCTACCTGCCCAGTAGGGGCACCTAACTGTTTTTATTCTGAGTGTTTATTGAGTGAACGCCGATATTTAGCAATATCAAAAGTATTAGGGAGGTAAGTATCAACTCTCTCGTGAAAAAATAAATCCTTGATTTCGTTTAATTTGTTTAATAGTTAATCGTGTTAATTCCTATAGAGCATAAAATGTGCTAGGATCAGAATATAATTATACTGTCTTACAATAGGAAGAACACATTAGAACCAGACAAAGATGCTACAGTAAAAGTGAAGTTACACTTACTTTATATTGTATTTATATTCTAACACTTACAGCACATTTCTTAAAGGTATGAATATTTTGTTACTTTATTTACTTCTCCTACTAGTTTATTAATTTTTGACACTGTATATCATAAAGACAATCATGGTATGACATCTTTAATTCACACACATTTTATTTCAATAATTTATTTACCCATTTTAAAATTCCTCAGAGTTTTGTGTCTTTGAGTGACAAGCAGCCTCGTGCTCATGAAATGTACAACTTGTTTAACCAGTACCCTGAGCAGCTCCTCATCGACGTCTTCTCTCAGATGAGGCAAGATGGTATCATCACAAAGGTCAAGGTGTGTGAAACCGGAAATATCACTCCTCATGTTAATCCTTTATCCCTGTATGTGGGGTTTAGAATACACCTTCCGTATCCTCTGCGTGTCGTAAGAGGTGACTATAGGAGGTACGGGTGAGGTAACCCTGACAGAAACCTCGAGTGCTGAAGACGGAGGTTCCAGGCCGCATGGCGCACTAATAAACCATGGATCCACGCACTTTACGCTTATGATCATGTCGATAGTCACTTACAGGACTGGCAGTATGATCAGCGAATGAAAAGAAGATGATGTTAATCCTTTATCCCTCGAATTTGTTCAAGAAAACTTTAATTTCCTCAGAAAATGTCCATTTGCGGACTAAGAGAAGACTATTTTTGAAAGTTTACCACTGTAATGACTGGCTCAATAACCGAGCCAGTCATTCCAGTGGTAAATTTTTTTAATTAGTCTTTCCTTGATCTGCAAATGGACATTTCTCAAGACTCCGGTAGAAGCCATTTTTGGCTGATATGAGTGTTAAATGGTTAAGATCAGTATTGGGGAATATTAGTTTCCTGAAACACATGTTCCTATGTTACAATTTGAGTCAAATCAGATCAGTAGTTTTCCCTTTAACACTCAAATCGGTCAAAAAGACAACTTGTGCAGCGCTCTTGAAAAATGTCCATTGTCAGACCAAGGGAAGACTATTTTTGAGAATTTACCACTGGAATTACTGGCTTGATAACCGAACCACTCATTTGAGTGGTAAATTTTCAAAAATTGTCTTCTCTTGGTCTGCAAATAGACATTTTCTATGAGAAAATTAAAGTTTTCATGAACAAATTTGAGGTTTAAATGGTTAAGAGACACAGTCAGAAACAAACAAAGAGACTGACAAACATACAGACAAACTGTTAGCGAGACCCTAATGCAATACTACTCCTGCAATACAGAAGTAATGCTAATACTACTGGTGTGTTGATGACCGTGATGGCCCATACACTGATGCAGGCATGCATAGTCATGTTTATCTATTTATTAAGTGTAAATATATAATTTGTCTAATTACACATAAGAATGTGTGTGCTGAGATCACATAATTGGATGTTTAATCAGTGTCTCTTGAGATAGCAAGAAAATCTTCTTTTTTTTGAATTTTTCAGAAAGACAAACGTTGCATTGGACGACCAACTACATTCTTTGCTATGAATTCTCACCAGCTGTCACAAAGGTACTGTAGATAAAGCTTTCATAGATGTATTATAAAAATAAAACAAAAAGTACTATTGAATATTTTGAACATAATTGAATTGGAAGACATTGCTGCCTAAGGCAACAATGTCTTCCAATCCAATTACGTCCAAAATGTCCACAAAACATTTCTTAAATGGTGGTCACAATTGCACTAGCTAGCATGTTTCTGTTTTTGTTTCGCAAACATTTTAACACTTATTATCTGTACTGTACTGTAGATAAAGCTTTCATAGAGTGTTATAGATACAGAGGTATTGTTTATAAAGCTTTCATAGAGGTATTGGGGGATGCGAAATAAAAACCTGTTTGAGAAACTATTTATCACATCTATTATTTCTAATTTATTACGTTAAAATGCATACTTTATATTTTATTTGCAATTAGCACAACTGCACTAGTGGGTTTTTTGGTCGGTCTGAAATTGTTTACGTTTTTGCCACGGTTACCATATAGTATATAATTTTTATATATATACATATAGTGTGCATCATGTTTGTTTTTATTACTGTAGATGGTCACTACTGAGAGTTCTGCACAATGAATCAAAATACTGACAAATGCAGAATACTGATCTGCCAGAGATCAGAAATTATTTTTAATTAATCCCCTTAAAGTGCCAAAGTGTTTCATGGAGATTTATCAACATATTTAGTTTTTTAGCAGTAATAAAATAGCTTTATTATTGGCGAAAATTAGAATTTTCGCCAATATATCAATGGATTCCGTTATGCCATGTGTCTGTCTGTCTGTTTGCTGGCGTTCAATTTGGTTTATATCTCAGGATCTGTTCACCCGAATGGGACTAAGCTTGGATACATGCTTCCTTATATCAAGAGGATGGAGCACGATGATAGTGAGGTCAAAGTTCACAGTCATTGTGCCGTTGGTATAAAACTACTTTTTACAGTTAAGTTTTGCATTTAGCTCAACAAATCGTCTTATGTCTCGGCCAGATTTCACCGTATCAGGACTAAAATGGACACATCCCTCCTGGTATCAAGGGGATTGAGCACAATAATATTGAGGTCAAAGTTCAAGGTCACTGTGAACTTGGTATATAATTGCCTATTGGGCGGAAACAGGGACACATGATTACATATATCAACTGGATGGAAGACAATGATATTGTGGTCAACGGTCACTGCCACCAGGACCTTGCTGTAATACTCTATTGTTTCCGTTTAACCTTTTAGCTTTGTTTAACATAGCGTTTATATATAAGAATTGGTTCACCCTATTGTGACTAAACTTGGACACATGGCTACATATACCAACCAGATATAGCACAATCTTGTTGAGGACGAAAGTCAATTTCACATCATGAGATCATACTTACCTCCCTAACACTTGATATACTAGTATATCGGCTCTAAATTCAATAATATTCAGAATTATAAAGTTAGGTGCCCCTAATGGGCAGGTGGAAGTACACAGTCATGCACATGACAAACACCACCCTCTGCGCATGCGCACACCGGTACTTCCGTTTTCTAATATATTGGCTGAAAGCAACTTGTGGAAAATCTTCACAGGCTCTTTATCGAGAATGTCTCTATTTAAAATCATCCTAGTCCATCATGGCTGATGCAAAACTGTTGGAGGAGTCCTCCTCGTCATCATCTAAGGTGACATTGTTCCGGGCTTTTATTTAAGACTTGTAACTTTTGTGTGTTACCGGTTTTTGTCGCGGCTGTTTCGGCGGTACCGCGTTTTCAGGCGCTGGGAATCCTTGTAAATTTTTTCCCAGCGCCTAGGGCTATTAATCTCTTGTGTTTTATGCTTACAGGTTTGTCTTGTGACTAAACAAGGATGCCTGGTCTTCTCTAGAAGGTTGTTCACGTCCCAGGGTGACTTATCATCGTGATATGTCTAAGGGTTGGAGATATAATAAATTAATAAATAAAATATCTCCTTCCTTTTGTCCCATCCCCCTCATCAGTTCTTCTGGAAGAGGAGTCTCGGCGGATGGAGGGACGTGTTTTTCTGCACAAGAGGATGGTTGCCTGTGCACAGGCTAAGGGAGTTTATTAATTATGGCGCATAATTATTTGAAAATAATTACAATTTTCTGCTGCCTTTTGCTATTGCACTATATTCTCTCTTGCGTGTGCATGGGTTCTCGAGTATATATAATTTAATATTATATTGTTCGGGAGCTAGGAATGTCTGTAAGATCTAGATATTTCTTGCATTTTTTCTGACGTCCCCTCTCCTTGAAGGAGCTTTTGCATTGAGGTTTGATGTCATAATCAACCAGAGTTTTCTCTCTTTCCTTGATGTCATAATCTTAGTTTAGAGAAGTCTGTGATGTGTTCATCTCCCTGTTTATTAGGAGTGTGGAGAGATATCTAGATAGTCATAATCTTTCTCTCTCTCTTAATTTGGGGTTCTGGTTGTAATTGGTGTTTTATTAACTAGAGAAGTCACCTGTCCCGTCAGGGTGGTCATAAAAGTGGATGTCTTCTCTCGAGTTTGTTTTGGTTTCAACTAAATAGTCCATTAACAAGGCTTTGAAACTATCATACTCATTGTCTTCGTATCCCTCCCTTTTCAGAAGTGTCCATCCTTTCCGAAGACCATGAAAGCTAGATTCTTCCCCCACCCTTGCCATCTGTGTTCAGCTTGTAGGCTGTCTAACAAATGTGTTATTTGTAAAGAGTGGGGGGGTGGGGTGGGGTGGGATCTAACCTCTGAATTCTTCTCTTTGCAGGCGAATATGATGGCGGAGGAGGGGAAGAAGTCGAAGAAGGGGGGTAAGAAGAAGGTCTCTGAGAAGGGTGGGCTCGAGGCCTTCAAGGTTGAGTTAGTGAGTCAGATGCGCAGGACTTTGAAAGACCTGATGCCTGACATGCTTCGCGGCATGTTGCCTGGCACAGGTGTTTCAACTTCCTGCGCACCGACCTCAGTGCAGGTAGCCCCCGTCCCTGGATCATGGCCTATTAGCTCGGACAAAGTGTTTAGTGATCCAGGGGCGGCCGTCTTGGACCCAGGATTTTTCACTTCAAGAGTATACTTGCCTCCCTAATACTCTTTGATATTGCTAAATATCGGCTTTCACTCAATAAAACACTCAGATTAAAAGTTAGTTGCCCCTACTGGGCAGGGAGTCAGAGTGCAGTCCGGCGGATGCCAGGCCCACCACCGCGCATGCGCAGACTAGCACTTCCTCTTTGCTAATTTATTGGCTGAGAGACAACTCATGTTTTCTATGCTCATAGGCTTTTCCTTAATTTCTGAAAGTTTTGGCTGTGTAGAAGCTCTATTTCTCCTGGATTACTATGGCAAAACGTGTTACTACTCCAGAGGAGCGCCCAGGACCTAGCTATCAGGTGACTTCTATTATATTTTAGCGAGTTTTTCCCGGTGTGATGTGTTTCCGGTACTGGCGTTTATCATGATAAGCGCCTAAAATAACTAGTTTATTTCGAAATGGCGCTATGAAATACTAATCTCTCTTTGTGTTTATGTCCACAGGTATCTACCTAGGAGTGTTAGGACATCACATCTTCAGAGAGTTTGGTTTTCTCTCCACCAAGGTTCCATTTCCTACTAACATTGTAAGGTTATCTAAGCAAAAATTTTTTCCCAGTGAGTTGGAGGCCTCGGATGAAGGTCTTCTCACTTTGCCCTCTTGATCCACTTCCTTCCCCCTAAGGTGGAGAGAGTTAAGAGGTCATAAGGTTGGTGGAGCGTCCGGTTCATCAGATCAGATGGTTTGTCTATGCTAAAGACTCAGGTACTCTAGGTATGATGAGGCATTTCAATTATATTTGACAATATTTATAAAATCTTACTGCCATTTATCATTGTTTATCTGATGTTTGTATAGTCTGTATAAACTATCCGGTCTAGTTAGAATGTTCTGGATATGATTACAATTCGTCCTTACACCTGGAGGTTTTGTTTCGGATCGATTTAACTTCTTATTTTTGAAGTTATGACGTCATAATCAGCCTTGCGCCTTGCTATCAGTTATACGTTTTGTCCAACGCTGATTTATTATCATTATTAGCTTGGCCCCTTCCTCCTTGTTTATTTCGTGTTGGGTTCTAATTCAATATCTGTAATACTCATTGTCTTCGTCCTCTGCTGTGTTTCAGAGGCCTGGTTGTCCATCATGTGGAAGATTTATCCTTGACAAGTTCTTCCCCAATTTATGCTCCCAGTGCAGACCATGTGGGCCATTGCTTAAATGTGAGATCTGTAAAAGATGGGGGGAGCTAATGTCTGAATTTCATTACAGACCAGGGAGAAGGCTCCAGAGGAGGAGAGGAAGAGTAAGAAAGGGGCTTCTGGTAAGAAGGGTAAGAGGAAGGCCTCATCGCTATGGATATGGAGGCCTTCCGTATTGAAATGATGGGAGAGATGAAGAGGACAATTAAAGATTTGGTCCCAGAATTGCTTCGTGGCGTGCTTCCTGGTCCAAATCTTTCGTTGTCCTCTTCATCTGCTCCGGAGCAGATAATCCCCGCCTCTGAATCGGTGCTATTTAGGGACCTATCAGTTTTTGACCATGATTCAGAGGTGGCCCTAATAGAGGGTGAAATCCACGGTAAAAACACTGGCAGCAGGCTTGCTGCGCGGTTGTTCATGGTCAGGTGTCGCTGGAACCTGCCTGCCTATCAGGCCAGGATTATCCGCACCCTGCAGGTACCAGTTCCTCCTATGGTACCTCTCCTGGCCAGTCCGGGTTAGCAATCTTTGCTAACCTGGAGTCTAATCTTTCTGGCCAGGAAGAAGAGGATTATCTGCTGGGTTCTCCTTCTGGCGCCGTGGCCATGGACATTGACTGGCTGACTGAACCCTCGCGGGGAACACGGGCGACATTGTCCACGGTACTACTCACGCAGGAGTAGTGTTCACGGCGCAGAAGGTAGCCCGGGCTGGATCTGATGGCCAATTTTACTGCAGACCGCGGCTTGCCGATGGTGTAGCAGGTGCTGGCCAGGGCCGTGGTGTGGCAAAATTTTCCCCACGCAATGCCACGGCGCCTGCTCCTGGTCAAGCCAGTCAGTTTAGCATGCCTGTTCTTTCAGGCCCGCATGCTTTCTCTGGCTTGCCAGGCGTATCAGTTCCTCCAGCCACATACACACCTGTGATTGCTCAGGAGGATGACGAAGGCCCTCGTCTTGTAGAGCATTCACAGGTGGCCACGGAGGAAGACTGGTCTGTCGCTTGTCAGTAGCTAATTAACGTCAGACCAGATCTTGCCGTGGTTCAGTCAGCCAGTCAACGGGACCAGTGCCCGTGGCTGGCATGTAAACCAACTGTTATCGCTATGCCATCTTTGCCGTTAGCTGATCATATTGTTGATATGTTCACTGCGGCGGAGACGTCTATTAGTGCACATGGACGTTTAGTGAAGGCCCCCCGCGAAGTGGCAGCGCTGGGTGAAGATACGCGGCCAGGTTCCCGGTCTGACACGTATCGCATGTCTCACACTTGTTACAAGGGGTAGTAACGGCATCCGCATTACGTCAACCTAGTCCGGTGACTGTCCAGAGAGCTCCAAGATTGAATTAACTTGGCTTTGGACTGTTTAACCCGGTCTGCAACCAGGAGTGTCCGGGCGAGGCGCACGTTTGCTCTTGATAACTTGTGCCCGTCCCAGGATTTGTATAATAGGCTGCTGCGTACGCCTATGACAGGTCCTGGTCTCTTTAGAGGTGAGGGATGTCGGCATCTCCAGGAGACGGTTACCCTGGTCAATAACCAGAGGGCATTACGGGAGCAATTTGAAGTGCTCCATAGAGAGCGCGTTCGCGCGGCTCCCCCTGCGTGTCATCCCCTGCAGGCTCGAGGTGGCGGTGGCCAGGTCAGAGGCCAGCCACCAGCGCAGCGTGCATTTCGACCAGCAGCGAGGGGGGTGCAGGCTCCTCCGGCGCAGCCAGCCAGGCACCTGCCCGCGCACCGTGGTGCGCGCGGTGCGGGCCATGGTGCGCGAGGATCTGGTCGTGGTAATCGTACCTGACAGGGTGATTACCACAGTAAGAGCTACCCCAGTGCATCTGCACCAGGAGACAGTGCCACTCTTACGCTTCTTATGTCCATCTCTCTCCATAGGTGGACCAGTGGGAGGCGGATTGGCCAACCACATGCAAGAGTGAGAACGGTTGACTCAGGACCGTCTAGTCTTGCGATGGCTTTCAGTCGGGTATCATCCCGACTGGATAACAGGTCCACCATCGCAACTGTCTCTGGTGCCGGTCTGGACTCAAATTCCAAGAGATCCAGATCAGCGGTTGTGTATAGAGGAGGAAATAAATTCCCTCATACACAAGGAAGCAATTCATCCGGCGCAAAATTGCCCGGGCTTCTATTCAACCATGTTCTTGGTAACGAAAAGCACTGGAGGGTGGAGACCAATTCTCAATCTCAAGCCATTGAACAAGTTCATA
>CM067372.1:492500-568500 GCA_034401795.1 Chaetoderma sp. LZ-2023a | reverse complement strand
GATGGAAGGCAGACAAATAATTTTGACTCATAAATTAACCGTAACCTCCCCGCACCCCACCCCGCCACGTTACAACAACGATCGCATTGATTATGACGACAAGAACGCGGCGGGCATCAAACACACCCATATTAGATCCTCCAGGATGTGTAACGGCTCCAGGAATCATATCGCATAGCATTCGGGGTATATTTACTAATCAATATAAATTATACTCCTAACGAAAGCAGCACGATATGTGAAGAAAACAACAAAATGTATAACAAACTGCTGTATCACACGGTAAAACCGCAGACCACGCATCTACTCAAGAATTTTGAAACCACCGATCATTGCAAACCGATCGTGATCGCACGTAAACTTGATCATTCTAAAGTTTCCGGTACCATTCCGGTACCATTTTTAGTACGCAGCTCCATCTTGAATTTTGGAGTTAAGATTATAAGGTTTAACCATTTTCAGATTGATGATTGGACGCCATCCACCCGTCTTCTTGGGGAAAAGGAAAAGAGTTGAGTAGTAGCCCGGGTCTACTCGCCATAGGGGAACCTCTTCTATGGCCGTCTTTAAAATCGACTCCAACTCGTCCTCTAAGGCCCCCAGCTTCTCCGGGTTGGAAGGAACCAGAGTCCACTTGGGAAGGAAAGACAGAGGAGGAGGATGAAAGATCCAGGAAGGTCCGTAACCCCAGCGGAGTTGATCTATGAGCCAGGAGTCCTTAACGAGGGCTTGCCAAGTCTCCCAAAACAGAGACAGGCGCCCTCCTACTGGCATGCTGGGAAAAAAAGGGATTGCACCGACGGATCCCCAGGCAAGGGAAGAGGAAGGGATAAAACTGGGAAAATAGGAAGGGATAGGCCTACCCGGGCTAAAACTATCCCTTCAAACCCTTTTACTCTGGTAACCTCTAAAGGAACGACCTCTAGAACTAGATCTAGGTCCACGGGAATAAGACTGGCCCCTTCTCACCTGAGAAGGAGGGGCCTGCCGGACTTGGGATCTAGGACAATGAGAAGAAATGGAGTCAAATCGATCCTCCTCCGCGGATCGGGCTTGGGAACCAGAAAACAGGTTAGAGTTGGTAATTATCCTAGACGGATAAGCGCCAACCTCATCAGGCCTGAGACTCTTCCTCTTGGGGGAAGAATTAGGACTCTTAACAGAGGAAGTCTCTCTCTTCGCGGAAGGCTTCAAAACAGACGGTCAGATTCAGCCCGAAGAATACTGGAAGACGCTTGACCAAACACATCCAGGCCAAAGGGAGGAGCCGATATAAGATTACTCCTACGACTATTCAAAATATTAACCTCGGACAGCTTTCTAGTTCTTCTCTTAGAGGGAATGAAGCCTAACGGCCTACAAACCGACTTCAAAGAGCCTCTAGAGAAGTCGGCCAGAGAACGAAAAACCTCAGGAGGGACCTGATCACCTCTCTCCTGAGCCTTAAGGACAGCTTCTGAAAGAAGAGCTAGAAAATTAGCGGATTTAATCTGTGCCCTACACACAGATGCCCATCTAAAAAGGTCCGAAGCAGACTCAACCTTAGCGGAATCCTTTAAATTTGATGAAAGAACCTCCCAAGTGGGACCATTAAAAGACTGAGCACAGGCACGCTAAGAAAATCCTCCTTGGGAACCTGAACTGGAGAATCTATCTTAGGAGTCAGAGAAAATTACTTCGAATGAACCTCATTCACGTAAAGTCTAACATATCGATTACCAAGTTATCAACTGGAAGAACACGAAGAGAACGAGAAGAAGGATCAGATGAGGAAAGAGTGGCCCCAAAAGAAGGCGGGTCAATCGAAAACTCATCATGAAGAGGGAGAGACAGACAAGAAGCTATCCATTGATGAGTCGAGGACCAATCATCCGAAGAGGGCCTGATCAGGTAAAACCTCCTCAGATCCCTGTCCCTGACTGATCTAAGAATAGGATTAGCAGAAGAATGTAAGGGAGAAGAAGGAGGAAGGTAAAGCTCAGAATCCAAAGAAGCCAGGAATCAAAATTCCTCGAAGAGGAAGGAGAACATAAACCTCTAGAATTAAGAGGAGCAGACACAGACAAGGGTTCTGAAACTGAGGAAACCTGATCAGAAGGAATGAAATCAACATCATTTCTCTGACTAGAGGATAAAGAATATGGACCTAAACCACTCGCAGAAAATCTAGCGGAAACAAGAGCGATTGAGCGAGGAATCACGGACTACAGAAAACAAAGAGAAGTCTAAACCAGAGTCAACAATTTGAAATTCTAGTTCCGGAGAAAGAAAGACAGACACAATAGGATCTAGATGAACAAAAGATGAAGAAGAAGAGGAAGAGTAAGGAGGAAGAGAAGAATTAGAAGGAACAGAGGAAGAGGAAGAGAAAACATGGTCCGAAGAAACAAGATTCGGATGAACAGAAGAAGGTGAGAAAAACCCGGAGGAGGAGGGATAACCGAAGAATGAAAAAGAGAGGAAGATTTGGAAACATGACTAGAAGAAAAATCTTGAGCAGACAAAGATGAACAGGAAGAAGGAAGAAAACTATTTCCCTTAACTAACGAAGAAGAACAAGGAGAAGGTCCAGAAAAAGAGGAGGGAGCATTAGACGACACATCACGAAAGGAAGGAGGGTGGACAAAATCAGCAGAAACCACGGAAACAGATTGAGAAAGACGAACAATGATCAAAATCTTGACTAGCTAAAACCTGATCTGGAAGAGCGCGAAAATAATTTGAGTCAGATCTAACAAAATTATTATTATTGTCCAAAATCAATTCCTGAGCAACCAAGGGAGCATCCGAAAAAAGTAACCTATTAGAAGAATCTGAATGATCAGGCAACTCATAACCAGATGCGTGAAAATAACTCCCGGAAGGAGAACCAGTAGAAACTGATAAACTGGAAATGGAAGTAGGATGCTTAGCCGGATCTAACTGACCTGGAAAAGCACCTCTCAAACTGGAAGCAGAAGCACTACTACCAGAAGCGGATACAGCAAAACCGGAACCGGAAACGGAAGTTGGATGCTTAGCCGGATCTAACAGACCCGGAAAAGCACCTCTCAGACCGGAAGCGCATTCACTACTACCGGACGGAAGCGGAAAAACCAGAACCGGAAAATGGAAGACAGATGCTTGGCCAGATCTAACAGACCCGGAAAAGCACCTCTTAACCCGGAAACGGATGAGCCGTTACCAGAAACAGAAGACGAAAGAGCCAGATGATCTCGAGACCCCAGATGTCCAGCCAAGCCAGAAACAATCACAGAGCTCATATCACAAGCCAGGAGCAATAACGGGAGCGGACATAGAGATCGGAGATCTCTTAACATTACTGGCAATAGGTATAACAGAAAGATTCACCTTTGCATGGGATGAATGATGCCACCGCATGAGGGTAATGCACCCCCTCAAGGCTTATGTGGTCTTTAGTCTGAGACTTACCGGAAGTCATTTTTACAGGCTTTTTCTTAGACTCTTTAGACTTAGACTTCGGTGAACAAAATTCCTGCCTAGTCATGAGGGATGTGGGTTTCCCCCATTTGCGAGTACGCCCGCAAGACTTACGACTGTCGTCTGATTCAGACGAATCCTCTTTAGATGCACGAATGGCAGAGGAAATCCGATCATCTAGTGATTTTGTAAGAACATTCACAAAGGACTCGAACCGAGCAAAGAGTGCCATAACGGCATCGGAATTCGAGGAGGAAGATCCCCCCTCCATTGCTGGCGCAGACAAAACAGTGGAACTCGCAAATGAGACTGACTTAGATTTATCAGCAACAGAGGGGGAGCGATCGGAAGGCAAAACGGGCTTGGTCGTAAAATCTTTGAAAAAAGCTTTCGAAATAACCAAAGGCCGGCCCTTGCATATCCCACACATTTTGAGCGGAATACAAGAGGTACACTTTAGACAGACGTGTCCCCCCAAAATCTTTAGCATGTTGACGATCGCACTTGGTGGAAGTACACTTCACTCTCTCAGATGATAAAACTGACTCCTAAAATTAAAATAAATAGGAGAATGAAGCAACAGTTCCAATAAAAACTAATAAGATTTCTCTAGATAGGAGAATCCGCTAAAGAATACAAAGCCTCTATACAAAAGGCGGGAAAAAACGGATTTGAAAATCTCACTGAAAGACCAAAGGATTTCACAAAGTTTCGTAAGAATATTTTTATGTAGGCACTAAACTAGTATAAAATAAGTGAGTACTAAGGGATTTTAAAACATGGTTTGATGATGATAGTACATTAGGCATGGATAGAATACCTAAAAAACGGGGGTACTGACACGAAAACTGGTAACTCATAAACCAGAGTTAAAAACCTCCAAAACACCACGAAGTATACATTACACATAACTTAGGGAGGATAGATGTCATTGTAGGCATTATTCCTGTCTCAGTAACTCTTAAATATGTAGCTGAACTTCAGTGCAAAGCTATAAAAACTTAAGCTGAATAGCTGGCCAACTGTTCTCCTTGCAGAATATTTGACAAGTGAATATGTTTTCTATTTGGGATCTATTGCCCATGCGCGGGCATGCCTAGTGACAGGTGTCACCAAGGAGTGAGTACAGACTGGTGCCAGTCTATCAGGGCTTATGCTGGGGGTTTACCCTACCAGTAGCCTGGTTACGGGTATGCATGGTGATGGTATAGGCATAAGAGGGTATGTAAGCGAGCATAAACATTTTATTCTGGTGGCTAAATGCAGAGTATTTGATTTAGCAGGTAGTGATTGAACCGTAAAAATGTTTTTGTGGTGTAATAACAACTGAGCTCCGCCATTACAATCCCAGCTAGATGGCAACTGTTCGTGTGTGGAGATTTCAACTCCAAGCTGGGCAAACTTGGAATTGCGGACAAAAGTTCAGGACTTAGCTTATGCATGGGATCCTATGGAGAGAGCACACGCAACAGCAATGGAGATGCACTGGTGGCATTCCTTAGTTCCAATGGCCTATTTGTCACAAATACGGCTTTCAAACACCCATGCCATCACCGGACAACATGGACTGGACACATTACTGATTGCAAAGCCCCAAAAGGTTCTAAGGCTACAACAGCTGTCTTCAACCAAATAGACTTCATACTATACAAGACAGAAGCAAAACCCTTACTCTGGAACGTTCGTTCATATGGAAGCACAGACCTCAATTCTGACCATAAGCTAGTCATCACATGCCTTCAGATGAATGATCTCTAACTAATATATAAACACCATACCAGGCAAGAGGGTAGAGTCACTTACAACCTACCCAAGCTCATCAGCGACACTGACACTCAAATGTCATACAAAAAAGCCCTCAGGGAGCAGATAGTTAACATCGATGTCAGCTCTGATCCAAACGAAGCCCTAACCAAAATACTGAAATCTATGGAATCATCCGCTACCAGCACCATAGGTGTTCTTAAAAACAACCAAACTAGGTATACTGACGACCCTCTAGTAGTAAAACTGTCAGCAGAGCAAAAAGCGTTACGGCTGCGCACCTATCAAAGTGTCCAAAGTGAAGACTGCACCAAACTACGCCGGGAGCGCAATATTATTCTGCGCCACATTAGCGAACACTTAAAAGATCTTGTTATTCAACAGGCAGACTCCCTAGCAGATGAAATCACTGCCACGGATGACTGTCACAAAATGTTTCGGCCAGCCTGAGCCCTGAGAGTTACTGACTATACACCACCACTAACTGTACACAACTCCGTAGGACACTTTATCGGGACTAACCAGGGCAAAGCCGAGGCAATTCGAGAATGGTTCAAGGAACAGTTCACTGACCACGATGATGAGTCCTTGCACCCATTCTCAGGAGACCCCAGGCCATTACTAACACCAATTAAAACAGCAGACGTTAAAAAGGCACTTAAAGCCCTGAAAAATAGACGTGCCTTCTGGACCTGATGCCATGAGCAATGAACTATTCAAATATGTAAGTGACATTATCTCAAAACCGATCATGCACCTAATCAATTCAGCTTTTATGCACCACCTTCCCATCGACGCTGTAGGCCAAGGCACCCTTATCGCACTACCCAAGCCCGAGAAGCCACCTGGGACCCAGCCAATCTGAGGCCCATTGTGCTCTTCAACGGCATACGGAAAATCCTATCCAATGTTACTCTATGCCGCATCCGAGACAAGAAATGTCCATCTGCAGATCAAGATTATTTTTGAAAATTTACCACTGGAATGACTTGCTTGATAACCGAGACAGTCATTCCAGTGGTAAATTTTCAAAATAGTGTTCTCTTGGTCTGCAAATGGAATTTTCTATGAGAATATTGAAATTTTCCTGACCAAATTCGAGGGTTAAAGGGTTAAGATACAGTAACAACTTTGTCGGTGTTTAGGTTTCATATATATGGTACTTTCTCGAGTTCATTATTGGTAAATACACTTGTAAATTCCTTATTTAACACCTGTGCATTTGATCTAGATATCATCATTTACTACTTGGTCTTTCTTTATTTTTATGGCTGTAATACCATGTTTGTCTATTCATTGCCTGTCGTCTAATTTTGTGTTTTACAGGTTCTCAGTGACCTCCACACATCTCTTTATGCTCTGCACAACCCAGTGAATTTATTTTATTTTTTCATTGTATCATAGCTTGTATCTTATTTGTGATACGTGGAAGTGAGACTTTCGATTTATTTAGTTTGGCGGGGATATTTCGGTTCATGCTATCCTCTAAAAATTGTCTGAAAAGTTTCCGGTTTTCTTCAATATCACGATTATTATGATGCCAATTAACCTTTCCATAGTATCCATCTATCATCTGACATCATAATCAGCTAAGCGGCGTGTAGGATGATGTCATAATCATTACATCATAAATGATTCTGTTTGGCCCGTCTTTAATTCTTAATAGTCCAACATGATGTACGAATTGTATGTCTCGCCTATTTAATAAACCTGTTGTTGAATACATTGAAACTAATTTGAGTGGACCCTGTTGCTGCCATAGGCAGATGGCAGCAACAAGCGCCCAGTCAAATTTGTTCCAAAATATTCAATAGCTTACCTGTATAGTTTTCTGGAAATTCATAGTCAGGGAGTTCAGAGATTGATCAATCCCAACATGAGTGAGGTGTGGGTGGTGTAACTAGAGACACTAACTCTAATCTCCATATAATTTGTATAATGTGTCGGACTATTATGCACTAAATACGGACTATTTCAAACCATTTATGACATCATGATTATGACGTCATCCTGCATCCGTATGAGTTTCCCATATGATTGCCGAGTGCAAGAGGACATTTACATTTGATTCCGCCACCAGGGGTGAGGTGGGGAGGGGGGAGGACTTTAAAAGTTCAAAGCGGTGAATATGGGGATTTGCGATAACACGCTATCAACCAAGCCATCTAGTTTGAAATTAATTTGACTGGAAACTATTACTGCCATAGGAGGCAATAGCTTTCCGTCAAATTAATTCTGAAATATTCAATAAAACCTCTAATAACAGCTAGCATAAATAATAAATACCATCAACCTGCATATAGAATGAAATCTGCTAAATGGTATCTTACAGATCATTTGGGATGAAATTGATAAAGGGCATATAAAGATCACTGTAATGTATAATACAGATATTACAGCATTGCACGTGCCTTAACTCAGCCAACAGCATCAAATCTATAAACAAATATCACTGGAATTGATTGGAATTTATCAATTCTGGTCAATTCAAATTATCAATTCCAATTCTGGTACCGTAAAATTTATCAATTCCAATTCCAGAGTTCTAGGATTCATCAATTCCAAAATTGAATTGGAATGGATGGATCAATTTGAATTCGAATCAGAACTGACCCCAACCCTGGTTAGTGTGAACAAAAAACCCATATGGCAACCAGTCAGAAGTCTTTAATTACGTTGAAAATTGTCACTGATAAAAGAATAAATGCTGAATATCTACAATTCCAAGAGAGACTTGAAGACTGGCAATGTCTCGGTATGAATATTTTCAGCCATTAAACATTCCGATTTTTAAAAGCAATTATGGAAATAAGGCTAATTCTTTAGGCAAGATGATGACTAGATCCTAGGAAAGTGAACATGTAAACCGGACCTGAAGAACAAACCTTGAACCCCAGGAAGTTCTCTATCACCGGAAATCTAAAACAGGAAGACAGAACCGGAAGTTAATCCTAGAACACCAGAAAGACCCATGAAATCCGGAAATGACCCTATCCCCAGAGGTACGAAATCCGGAAATGGAAAAATAGGAAAAGGAAATGCGCAAACCGGAAGTAGACAACCAGAAACTGAACAGGATCCTACAACCCGGATGTACAGTAAACTAGAATGCTCTTTATCAACAAGATGGCCACCAAACCGTTTATCCGACAATTTCGAAAATTGCAAATTTGAGATCAGAATACCCCAAAACACATATAAAACCAATTTCGGCCTCAAAATCCATCAAATAAAAAAATCCAATATGGCCACCAAACATGCTATATTTTGATTGTCCCACGCCGGCCATGCTTTTTGACGGATCAACTTCTCTTGAACAAACTTTAATGGCCCGATCCCTTCAGCGCTTCTGGAAAATACGTCATTTTCGCTACAACTAGGTCAACCAAGATGACCGCCGAACCATTTGACAAATCAAGCTCCCTTGCCATAAATCATATTTCATGAGGTTTGCATCAATCCCCCAAGCAGTTTCGGAGAAGATTTTTAAAGACATTTCCTAAAATTGGCCTAAATCTAAGATGGCCAACGGACAAATTGGCCGATCGGGTTCATTTGAACAAACTTAGATCTCTATGCCCTATGAATGCTTCCACCCAAATATAATTGAAATCCGCCCAGTGGTTCTTGAGAAGAAGTTGTTTAAATAATTCCCCATTGCTTTACTATGGGCCCATTGCTTTACTATGGGAGCCTTTGGCGGGAAAACAAACCAAGATGGCAGCCAAACCATTCATCCGACAGTCTCGAAAGTGGCATATTTGAACTCGCCACGCTGATAAGCATATATAACACAATTTTCGCCATCAAAATACATCAAATACAAAAAAGCCAATATGACCAAGAAACGCTGAATTTTGATTGGTTGATGGCGGCCATGTTTTTTAACGAACAAACTTCCCTTGTTCAAACTTGAAAGGCGCTTGTTCCCTAAGCATATTTACAAAATTTCAGCTCTATCCCTTCAGCGGTTCGGGAGAAGTCGTTTTCGCAAAAACTAGGTCATCCAAGATGGCCGCCAAGCAAATCGGCCAATCAGGTTGCCTTAAACAAGCTTGGGTCTACCATTGCCTCAGATGATGTGTTATGAGGTTTGAATCAATTTCGGAGAAGATTTTTTAAAGTGTTTCTAAAAATCAGCCATTTTGGCCGACGGCCATCTTGGATTTTAACCGATCCGCTTAGTTTGAACAAACTTAGATCTCTATGCCCTATGAATGCTTCCTCCAAAATATAATTGAAATTGGCCCAGTGGTTCTTGAGAAGTCGTTTAAAGAATTCCCCATTGCTTTAATATGGGCCCATTGATTTACCATGGGAGCCTATGGCGGGAAAACAAACCAAGATGGCAAACAAACCGTTTATCCGATAGTCTCGAAAGTGGCATATTTGAACTCGCCACCCTGACAAGCATATAGAAAGCAATTTTCGCCATCAAAATACAAAAAAGCCAATATGACCAACAAACGCTAAATTTTGATTGGTTGATGGCGGGCATGTTTTTTAACGTACGAACTTCCCTTGAACAAACTTGAATGGACCTTGGTCCCTAAGCATATTTAACAAATTTCAGACCTATCGCTTCAGCGGTTCGGGAGAAGTCATTTTCGCGAAAACTACGTCATCCAAGATGGCCGCCAGGTAATTAGACCAATCAGGTTGCCTTGAACAAACTTGGGTCTACCGTTGCAATAGATGATGTGCTATGAGTTTTGAATCAATTCCCCCCCCACCCCAGTATCAGAGAAGATTTTTTAGTGTTTCTAAAAATTGGCCATTTTGGCCGGCGCCCATCTTGGATTTTGGCCCATCGACTTCGTTTGAACAAACTTGAATCTCTATGCCCTAGGGATGCTTTCTGCCAAATATAATTGAAATCGGCCCAGTGGTTCTTAAGAAGAAGTCGTTTTAAAGTAAAATTTGACGGACGACGGACGGACACACAACGGATGGTCGCCACGACATAAGCTCACTTGACCTTTCAGGCCAGGTGAGCTAAAAACCAGAAGAAGCATAGGAACCAAAAATATGCAAACCGGAAGAAGAAAACTGGAAGTGGAAGAGGTAGGACTGGAAACGGAAACCGGAAGTAGCCCCGGGTCTTGGAGACCCGAATCTACTAAGCACAAACCAGAAGTGCTTTGCAAAACCGGAAGTTACCAAACTTCCTGACTGCATTAAGCTAGACACCGGAGATCTTTTAAATGTTCCTGGCTACTGGTATGACCGAAAACTTGACGATGGCATAGGTGTTGAGGTCGGGGGATTCAGCCGCCGCCACCACTGCTTGAGGGTAATGCCCTTCCTCAAGACTCACGTGGATTTGTCCCGGTGACCTACTCGAGTTCACCTTCGAGAGCCTCTTCATAGAGACTCTTAATTTCTGTATTATTGACTACTGGTATGACAGAAAACTTGACGTGGCATGGGTATTGTGGTCGGGGGCTTCAGCCGCCACCACTGCTTGAGGGTAATGCCCTTCCTCAAGACTCACGTGGATTTGCCCCGGTGACCTACTCGAGTTCACCTTCGAGAGCCTCTTCCTAGTCTCTAAATTTATTGTTTTCGTTAAGACGATCGCAAAAGACTCAAATCTAGCCAAAAGTGTAAATACGGCATCAGAATCTAAACATGACTTTTATCTTTCTTTTATATTGAATAAGTGAATAAAAGGCTCCTATGAGTAATTAAGGGTTTAAATGATGATGATGACTCAGGCATTATTAACGATAACCACGAAAAGGCGATACATCACGAAAACCGGTAACATTTTTATACAGAGCATAAAAAGAAAATAAAACCACGAAATACTCCATCAACATAAATTAGGGAGGATTGGGATATTCCTAGGATTAAAGAACTCTCAAACTATGCTGACACAGTGCAAGGCTATACAAACTTAGCTGGAATATTTGGCAAACTGTTCTGCTTGCAGAATAATTGAAAAGTGAATCTGTTTCCTATTTGGTCTCCAGTCCGCATAGTGACAAGCGTCACTAGGGAGTGAGTACAGACTGGTGCCAGTCTATATCAGGTTATATACTGGAGATGGAATTAACCAGTAGCCTGGTTGAGGGTTCATATTAATAGGAATAGGCATGGGTAGGAGAGTATGCAAGCATAAAAATCTTATTCTGGTAGCTAAATGCGGATAATTGATTTAGCAAGTAGTGATTGAACGGTAATGGATGTTTTTGTGGTGTAATAACAACTAAGATTTTCACCAAACAAACTGATGAATCAAAATTCTGAATGGAGGATCTAGAGCCCATCACGACAGGATCCTTTCAACCAAATTTTGTTGAAATCGCTCAGAATGGTAAGGAGAACAATTAATTTGACAATTTCCGATACATTTTTCATAAAATATAAGATTTTCACCCCAAAAATTGATGACTCAAAATTCTAAATGGAAGATCTAGAGCCTATGGCCATAGGATCCTTTCAGTCAAATTTGGTTTAAATCGGTCAGAATGGTAAGGAGAAGAAGCAATTTGACAATTTCATAAAATCTAAGATTTTCACCCAAAAAATTGATGAATCAAAATTCAGAATGGCTGTGCTGTGTAGCCGATGACCATAGGGTACTTCCACCAAAGTTTGGTTGAAATTGGCCAAGTGGTTAATGAGTAGTGTTTTAAAGCAAAAGTTGTCTGACGGAATACGACAGTCGCCACCGGCATAAGCTCACTTGGCCCTTTGGGCCAGGTGAGCTAAAAATAAGAAATACCATGGGTTCAACCATCCGTTATGGGATTCCACTTGTCACACTAAC
Organism: Chaetoderma sp. LZ-2023a; assembly: GCA_034401795.1. Classification (NCBI taxonomy): domain Eukaryota; kingdom Metazoa; phylum Mollusca; class Caudofoveata; order Chaetodermatida; family Chaetodermatidae; genus Chaetoderma; species Chaetoderma sp. LZ-2023a. Next base: position 556,520 of record CM067372.1, on the reverse strand, counting down.
TAGACCAAGGAGACAATTTTGAATTTACATTCACAAGTTGCTTGCGGTATAGATCAGAAGTTTGATCTCCACAAAAATATCTGTCCTTTTATGCCATAAGCTTTAAATTTATTACAAAGTCCTTCATGTTTTCATGTGGTATGGTGTCAAATGCTTTACTAAAGTATAGGTATACTGCGATGTCATCTAGTGCATCTCCACATTTCAACAACTTTGTCATCCTTCTCGTCATCGTCATGACGAGTCGACTATGCTGCAAGGATTAATTAATCATCTGTTAACAGGAAATAATTAATTACAGCTGCAAATAAACAGATAGGCTCACCCATATAGGTTTTACCTATTTCATATTGATATTATGACTTCCCAGATAACATGTAGATGTTGGGTCAACGTTAGCAACAGGTTGGCAGATCACAGTTGGCCCAATGTTGGTTGTATCATTTGTTTGCCAACGTTGTGCCAGCATTGGAAATTTCACAGTAAATCAAACAAAATTAACATAATCCACTTTTAATTTTTAAATTATGCTCTCTGATGTGTTATTTTAAATATCTTCATAGATTTATTCCCGTTGTTCCAATATTGTATTGCCGACATTGGGCCAATGAGCAAAACTACGTTGGCCCACGTAGTGGTAAACGTTAGGCCACCGCTATCAGGGTTGGGTAGTGGGTACCATATTACGCTCACCCAAAGCCAAAATCCATATTAAACATATAATTTGGTTTGTTCGTCCCTGATAGTGAAAGGTTATTCTAGTGCAAGATCTCTGACTCATGCATATATTCTGTCACAATTTATATATAAATCTGAGACGGAGGAATTGGACTAGAGCCATTCATGAGAGTCATTCATAAGATTAGTGATTACAAGTTACAAATTTCTTAGTTTAAAATTTACTGTTAAATGTGTATTCAGCTCCACTGTGGACACAAGTCAGCATATAAATATTGGCTAGTAAGGCTACTATTCTTGCAAACATTAAATTTGCAGTACTTGGATTCATTGAATATAGACTTTTAGCTTGGGTAACTGAATTCTGTTACCAAGCTAACCCTACAGCCGCCAGCTTTTTCAATTATCTCCTCGATGGGCTTATTTAGTAATACAATTATCTTATCGAGTAACGTTAATATTTCCTAGAAAACCATGAGAATGCAATACAAGTACTGGCACCAGGCAGCGACTAGTATAAATTTGATTATTTCTAATTGAAAAGAACAACCATGTATACGGGTAACTTGTAGCATTATAATCACTCGGAAAAGATAATGTAGTTTTGCTTAGCTAGTCAAACATTAGAAATAATTTAACGAATTGTCTTTCTTGTGTTAATCGGAAATGGGCGTAAGGTATTTCACAGTTATCAAATTCATATATCCAATTTATATGAGGAAGTAGTGTTGGTTAAGACATTGCATTGCACCTGTATTATATTTTTCATTACTTTTTAATAAGCCACATGTTGTTCCACCACAATGTATCTTGTTACCGGTTTTCGTATTCACAAAAGTTATTAGCTCACCTGGTCGAGAGAGCACAACAAAGTTAAATTTAGTTATGATTTTTAGAATATTTTGAATTTTTTTTTAAATCATCAGCCCTCCAATCCCTTTTGGGTTCGTACTGTTCATGGAAAGTCATGGAATTTGAAAATTTCAATTCCAGGCCTGGAAAGTCATCATATCGTCCAGTAAAGTGTTTTCGAGGGTCATGTGATTTTGAGGGTATGTACTTTTGATGTTCTCATCTGCGCGTCGCTTAGGCGATGTCAACAAATCATGTGTCATTAAATAGATACAATATTTTTACACAACAACTCAAGCTAGGATGCGCGTAGTACAAGTAGGGCTTCACAGTATTGGAAAAATGAATACCGGTATCAATTTCCATACCGGTATAACTTTAATACCGGTATTATTACGATGGACAAAATAGAGTGAGGCTCCAATAGTACGATTCCATAGTCAACGTATTTCCCATACATATGAAGTAGGCCTATATCAGCACTCCTAAAACAGGAGAAGTGCTGAGAAGTTTTTCTCATATTGTCAGTTCCTCTTTACTTGGGCCATTGGCCGGTCACTACAAAGTTGTAAAATTCAGAGAAATTGCTAACTAACCAGGCTGTAGTAATTGATATAAAATATCACGTGAAATATTCATTTGATATTATGATTTTCTAGAAAACAACGGCCCGAAATTATAAAATATTAGTGCAAGAAAAGATAGGTTTTAGATATTTTTAACCACCCCCTGTCCTATGAGGTTAATTAAAATAAGTTTTATTTTATTTTTTGCACGAAGTACATTCTTATAAGTAGTAATTTATCAATTACTTTAACCATAGCCTCTAACAACAATTTGACAGATATGGATAACTAAGAAAATTTTCAAGTGTGATCGCTAAATACCATTTTCCTGTACGAAGAGCAGTAACTTATCGCGTTAGCCAGATATATTATTGGAATGTAACTAATGGAACGCAGATTATCTGCCAAACAGAAGGTTATATATTTCGATATTTCAGCAAAATCATACCAGTATGGCTATGATACCGGTATTCGGTATAATATCGGTATATCGTGAAGCCCTAAGTACAAGTGATTATTTTATGCATTTTGATGTCAGTGTAGTGAAAAACATGTATTTTCACTAATACTGTTTTGACCCATGATAAAAATACTGATAACTCGTAAAGAAATTATACAAATCAATCCAGTTTTTGCATCCAATGATATCTGCCAGTTACTGTCCTGAGTAGCATAGCAGATCCGTTGCCATAGCAATAATATATTTCTCCCGAAGCATGGAACTGGCATGGGGTGCTTATGTAGTTTACAGATCTGTATTGATTTTTCTCTACCCGCAATGGCAATTTAAACAGGCCCTAGTTACCACATATGATATAAATTTCAATAATCTTTTTATTTTCCGGTAGGCAAAACATTTATATGTTCATTTTCAATACCACATTTACCAATTTCCAAACGAAAAACTGAAAGATTTTAACTTTTTTAATGTTTTGGCTGAAATTTGCTGCTACCCGGTTATTACGAAAAGCGGAATATAACCTGAGCTGGATTTACAACTATAAATTAAATTGTGTGTTTGTATCAGTCCCGGTTATGGCATTATTGTCGGTGACACTCTTCTTTGCTCAAATAAAAATTACAGGTAGTGGATCTTTAAAAGCAGTAAGTTTATTTTTGTTTTTTATTTTGATGAATGTTTTATTTCATTGAATGTTTACTAGTTACGAAATGGACAAAATTTGTTGATAAAATTCCTACTCTTATACTAAATCGGCGGAAATGGGCTTACACCCTCGAAAACTCATTATCCGATGATATATGTCATGGACAAGTCGGCTATATCCTTATTCGTACCCCTCACGAAAATCGGTAACTCACGTTTATTTCTGTTATTTTTAACTTTACTGCTTTCTTCATATGTAGAAGTATTGTCGTACTTATTAAAATGTTGTAAAACCTAAACATAATTTTATTTATAGTGTTTTAGCCAAATTTTGTGGCAAACCTATGGGAGAGGTTAGAATCAAGACATAGCCGAAAAGTCATGGAAAATGGTAATGATGTAAAGTAAAAAGAAATCTGTTTGCATAAATCACCTCTATCGCAATATCAATTACGGCAACAGCTTATCAAAACGACACAGTGTTGAAATTACGTCATGACCTGATTTCAACATTGAAATAACGTCCTGTGCCCGCTGCGATGGCTGTCACTTGGTTGTTCCAAGAGGCAATATTCAGACATTTTGCACAATAGCACGGATCTTATTTTTGGAGCCATGTCATCAGACATATTTCCTAGATATTAATTCTTGGAGGTCATGGAATTTGTTAATTCTGGTCATGAAAAGTCATGGAATTTCAAAGAAAAGGTGTACGAACCCTGGAACTAAGATACAAGAGACAATCCCACATGTATATCAATTATCGTCATTTTAACCCATCTTCTGCATGTATACACACACCCACAAACTAGCAGTCTCTTCAGCAAGTTGAAGGAGGCTAGTCAACAGGAAGAAGAAGAATAAGCACAGTGCTTTGATGTCGGTGTAGTGAAAAACATGTACTTTCACTATCACTTTTTAGCCATGATAAAAATGCTGTAAAAACACGTAAGGAAATGATACAAACCAACCCGGTTCTCGCACCAGACGACATCTGCCAGTTGCTATCCGGAGTAGCTTAACTGATACATTACCATATGGTAATTGGGCTGGTTGCGCAGGGGAAATCACTCTTTTCAAGTTAAAATAATTGAATATGATCTCTTCACAGATGTATTGTAGTTTGCTGCAGGATGCTACGAAATGTACCCTGGGCGTGGTTTCTACTCAGTATTGCAGAGTTGACATTGTGGATTAACCATTTATTGATTGACGCTCGCTCTATTCTTCTGCAGGATATAGGTGCCTGTTATTAGTCTTAGCGGTACGGATGAAACCCTCATGTCAGTGGTACTAGTTGGAATTGACCTGAGCAGGGTTCGTACGTATGTATGGAAGTCTGGAAAAAGTCTGGAAAATTAGGAAAGCCTTTTCCAGGGCTGGAAAAAGTATGGAAATTCCAATTTTGGGCCAACTGGTATGGAAAATGTATGGAAAATTAAGATATCAGCAATCTTAATTTTTCCGACCCCAATTTTTTTGTTTACGAACGTAATCTCGCGTTTCCGCCAATCTTGCCAGAATCTAATTCGATTGGGTCCCGGTCTCATCTTGCAATAGAAAACCGCCTATTACCAGGAACATCTCGCGGTTGTTGAGCAATACGGGTTCTGAACATGTTCAAGTACAACGCAATAAAAATGAGTGAATCGGCAGTCGTCTGTCAAATAGTACAGAGTGTTAGAAGCCGAAGCAATGAAATAATTTGCGAGATTGCCATTTTTTGTGATACAGTAAAGATGGGAAAGTGCAAATATGCTAGTGTTTGGGAAACTAATGATAAATATAAGGATCAGATTTTACCGGACAAAGCATCAAACTCGCGTGCCAAATGTAGTGTTTGTAATAAGTCGGGAATATGGGCGAAGCGGCTCTTGTTAGCCACACGCCAGGGAAAAGACATGAGACACTGACAGAAGTTCGTCTAAAGCCAGCGCCGAAAGTTACGGATTTCTTTGGTTCAAGGTAAGAATATTTTACATTTTCACATTGATAGTACCAGAATCATTTAGAAGCGTAGCAATTTTATATCGCCCAACGTTAGATGATCCCAACTTTGCCCTAGTAGCATGAGGCCTCTTGTGTTGGCTCGTCATCGAGTGAAAACAATGAATTCCTGTTGCTATGGCGATCATTTAGAAGCGTGGCAATTTCATATCGCCCAATGTTAGCTGATCCCAACTTTGCGCTGAGTCACTGTAAAATATTATTGACTGTCCGACAGATCTTTCGTATCGTGAGGCCTCTTATGTTGCCGCATTATCAAGGGAAAATAATAAGGATTCCTCCTGTTGCTATGGCTATATGATCAGCTATGGTAAATTTAAATTAGTGTGTGTATATGTGCAGGGTTTAACTTGTTATCTAAAGGTGGGGGTGGTGGGGTGGGGGTGGCCCTCAACAAATAAATGTGGGTGTCTCAAGCTCAACTTTGCATGATAGCTGTTGAATATTTTGAAAATAATTTGACTGGAAACTATTGCTGCAACAGTTTCCAGTCATTATTTTCAAAATATTCAACAAAAAATGTGCTGCTGTAATGAAATTCATATCTGATTTGCATCCTGAAAACACTGAGCCACTCCTAGACAATATACTGTTCCCAATCTAGATTTTGGGGCTATATATCCGCAAAAAGTCCCTTTATAATGAGAAATCCTGTGTATGTGTGAAACACTGTGTGTGTTTGTGTGTATGTTGATATTTCTGGCTATATTAGATTAAGATAACTCCTATGATCTTTTAATAGTGTGTTTTGATAGGATAGCTGTTGAATATTTTGAAAATAATTTGACTGGAAACTATTGCTGCTCAAAAAATATGCTGGTGTAATGAAATTCATATCTGTGTGTGTGTGTGTGCGCGCGCGCGTGCTGTGCTTTGACATTCTTGTGACAATTATTTATATATGCAGTTTGTTATTGTGTTCGGGTCTTCCACTACTGCGGTTGCTTCAGTTCCACAGACAAAAGTGTGCACGCTGTGTTTTGATATTCTTGTTTTATAAAGTTTAATAAAGTTTATATATGATGAACTTAGTAACTGTGTTTGTTTTTTGCCTGATTGAAAGTCCCAAAATGAGGTCTGGAAAATTTGAAATTGAGTCTGGAAAAAGTCTGGAAATGGTATGGAATTTAATTCTGCGAAGGTGTATGAACTCTGCCTGAGTGTGGGATGAGTTTTTATATCCCGCCAAAAATTTGGCAGGGTATTATGTAATGGCACCATCTGTCCGGGGGGGGGGGGGCTTGGGTTCAGTCAGGCAGACGGCAGAGTGGTTTCCGGATGATAACTCCGTTACCGTTTGTCGGATTGCATTGAAACTTCATAGGGTGGTTGGACTAGGTCATGGGAAGAAACCTATCGAAATCGACGATGATCCGAAATCTAAGATGGTCGCTAGCCAGCAGCGGACATCTTGAAAATTTGTTTCCGAATGATACCTCCATTGCCGTTTATTGGATCGCTTTGAAACCTCATAGAGTGGTGGGACTAGGTTTGGGGAAGAAACTTATCGAAATTGACGATGATGCGAAATCCAAGATGGCCACCAGCCACCGGTGGCCATCTTGAAAATTTGTTTCCCAATGATAACTTTGTTACCGTTTATCAGATCGCTTTGAAACTTCATGGAGTGGTTGGACTAGGTCTGGGAAAGAAACCTATCGAAATCGACGATGATCCAAAATCCAAGATGGCGGCCAGCCACCGGCGGACATCTTGAAAATTGGTTTCCGGATGATAACTCTGTTACCATTTATCAGATCGCTTTTCATAGGGTGGTTGGACTATGTGTGGAGAAGAAACCTATTGAAATTTACAATGATCCAAAATTCAAAATGGCCACCAGCCACGGGCTGCCATCTTGAAAGTTGGTTGCTGGATGATATCTCCGTTGCCATTTATCGGATCACTTCATAGTGTGATTGGAATATGTCTGGTGAAGAAATGTATCAAAATTTATGCTAATCCAAAATCCAATATGGCCATCTTGAAAGTTGGTTTCCGGACGATACCTCCTTGACTGTTTAACGGATTGCTTTGACATTCCATAAGGATGACTGGTCTGGGTCTGAGGAAGAAATAAATATAGCTCTCATTCATTGGTTTGTCATCATGGCAGGGTATTATGCACCGTTTGCGGAGCTCTTGTTCTACTTGCAAACCCCTCCAAGTTTTCCAAGGAATTTCAATGAGGAATACAGTCCCGCCCTGGTAGAAAGTTCTTCGGTCCAGTGGGATTCAATTGTCCTCTTTATCATCGCAATAATTTATTTCTCCAGAGGTGTAAAACGGACATGAGGTGCTTATGTAGTTTTCAGATGTAGAATGATTTTTAGCTCACTTGGCCCGAAATGAGCTTATGCCATGGCGGCCGGCAGTCAAATCGCACCCCCTCCTTAACACTCTGACCGATTTCAACCAAATTTGGCTTGAAGGATCCTATGGTGGTAGGCTCCAGAACTTCTATTCTAAATTTGGATATGTAAATTTTTCCCGGCGGCTATCTTTAAAAATCCTTTAAAACGCTATTCCTCCAATATCAATTACCCGATTGCGACAAAACTTGGGTGGTACACTTCAATGCTTCTAATGACAATTTTGATGTCGGTTCTTTCCGGCGACCATGTGGAATTATTTGAAAATCAGTTAAAAGCCTACTCATTAAAATGTGGCCAATTTCAAACAAACATGGTAGGAAAGGCCCTAAAGTGGTATGCTTCAAGGAGAGTGTAAGCGTGGCCATTTCGTCCCTCTCACATGTCGCCAACCTGTTGCAAGAGGTGGTAAAAACTTCCTCTTCTCACCAACAATCGCCAATCTCAATCCAGAAAACCATTCACAATGGTATCAACCTGAATTAGAACTGTTTGACGCCAAGGGTCACCAGGAGTTTCCAGACGAGGCGATAGATGGCCATTGACTATCTATGCTCATCCCAGAAACTGTCCAATAGGATCCTTCTAATATGGCGCCTATAGTGGGTCCTGGCTGGTGGGAGGTGATTGATGTAGGCTCGACAACCCTAGCCCGCCAGCCCGCACGCAGAGGAGGTCTTCTGACTTTGCCGTCTTGGTCCACTGCCTTCCCTTAATGGTGGAGAGATTTAAGAGGTCATAGAGTTTGGTGGAGCTTCCAGTGCATCAGATCGGATGGTTTGTCTATGCTAAAGACGCAGGTATTCTAAGTTATGATATTAGGCACTTCAATTATTTTTGAAAATATTTCTGAAATCTGCTGCCATTTTATCATTGTATATCTGATGTTTGCATACTCTGTCTCTACTATCCTTTCCAGTTAGATGTTCAGGATATGAATACAATTCGTCCTTACACCTGGATATTGTTTTCGGGTTAGATTAACTCCTTATTTTTGAAGTTATGACATTATAATCAACCTTGCACTTTACTAACTATTATAAAGTTTTGTTCAACGCTGGTTTAATTATTAGTTAGTGGTCTTTATGGCCACCTTCTCTCTCTTATTTTGGTTCTGAGTTACTAATTCATTAACTAAAATGCTCATTGTCTTCGTCTTCTGGCCTTTTTCAGAAGCCTGGTTGCCCTTCTTGTTGAAGGTTTTTGAAAGAACGTTTCACCCCCCCCCCCCCATTTATGTTTCCAGTGCAGTCCTTGTGGACCATTGCTTAACTGTGACATCTGTAAACAGTGGGAGGGGGGGGCGAGCTAATGTCTGAGTTTTTATCATTACAGACCAAGGAGAGGGCGATTGAGGAGGAGAGGAGAATGAGGAAAGAGGTTCTTGGTAAGAAGGGTAAGAGGAAGTCCTCATCCACCATGGATATGGAGGCCTTCCGTCTTGAGATGATGGGAGAGATGAAGAGGACAATAAAGGATTTGGTACCAGAGTTGCTCCATGTTATGCTTCCTGGACCAAATCCTTTATTGTCGTCTTCTGCTCCAGAGCAGATAATCGCCACCTCTGAATCGGTACTCTGTAGGGACTTTTCCCTCTGGAGGGAACAGTTTTCGTCCAAGATTCAGAGGTTGCCCCATTATGAGGACACTGGCAGCAGGCTTGGCGCGCTGGTTGTTCATGGACATGTGTCGCTGGAACCTGGTGCCTGCTTATTAGGCCAGGATTATCCGCACCACTTCCTCCTATGATACTTTTCCTGGCCAGTCCGGGTTAGCATTCTTCTCTGACCTGGAGTCTAATCTTTCTGGCCAGAAAGAAGAGGATTATCTGCTGGGTTCTCCTGGCGCCATGGACATTGACATACGTGCACCTCTCGCGGGGAGCACGGGCGACATTATCCATGGAACTACTCACGCAGGAGTAGCGTTCATGGCGCAGAAGGTAGCCCGGGCTGGATCTGATGACCAGCATTACCGCATACCTCGGTTGATGGTTCTGGCCAGGGCCATGGTGTGGCAAAATTTTACTCACGCAATACCACGACGCGTGCTCCTGGTCAAGCAAGTCAGTTTAGCATGCCTGTTCTTTCAGGGCTGCATGCTTTCTCAGGCTTGCCAGGAGTATCAGTTCCTCCAGCCACGTACATGCTTGCAATTGCTCAGGAGGATGACGAAGGCCCGCGCCTTGTCGAGCATTCGCAGGTAGCCACAGAGTAAGACTGGTCTGACACTTGTCATTGGCTAATAAACGTCAAGCGAGGTCTTGCTGTGGAACAGTTGGCCAGCCAACGGGACCAGCGCCCGTGGCTGGCAGGTAAGCCGACTACTGCCATTATGCCATCTCTGCCACTGGCAGAACATATTGTAGATATGTTTACAGCAACAGAGACGTCCATCAAGGCACATGGACGTCTCACGAAGGCCCCTTGCGGGGTGACGAAACAATGTCGCATCGTACCTGAGGAGTATCAGAGGTACGGTGTGATGCCTACGGGAAGCGCCGATGACCATGCTGCGCTAGGCAAGGATACGCGGCCAGGTTCCTGGTCTGACATGGGAGGACTGTGCTCGAACGTTTTGCGTTCGGCAAATATCATGTTGCGCGATGCGGAGGTGACTGCAAGAGCATGTATTGCAGCTCTTTCGCACATCTCCCAGCTGTTACAGGGGATAATAACAGCATCTGCATTGCACCAGCCTAGTCCGGTAACAGTCCAGAGAGCCATCCAGGATGGAATTAACCTGGCTCTGGATTGTTTAACCCGGTCTGTGACCAGGCGTGTCCGGGCGCGGCGCACGTTTGCCTTAGACAACTTGTGCCCATCCCAGGACCTGTATAATAGGCTGCTGCGTACGCCTATGACAGGTCCTGATCTTTTTGGAGGTGAGGGATGTAAGCACCTCCAGGAGATGGTCACCCTGGTCAATAACCAGAGGGCGTTGCGCGAGTAATTTGAAGTGCTCCGCAGAGAGCGCGTTCGCGCAGCTCCCCCTGCGTATCATCCCCTGCAGGCTTGAGGTGGCAGTGGCCAGGTCAGAGGCCAGCCACCAGCGCAGCGCCGGCCATGGCCGTGCACGCTTCGGTCAGCAGAGAGGGGGGTGCAGACCCCTCCAACGCAGGCAGCCACCTGCGAACTGAGGTGCGCGTGGCGCGGGCTGTGGTGCGCGAGGATCTGGCGTGGTAATCGTACCTGAAGGGTTGGTTACCACGGTAAGAACCACTCCAGTGCTTCTGGACCAGGAGACAATGCCACTCTTGCACTACTTATGTCCACCTCTCTCCCTAGGTGGTCCAGTGGGAGGCCGGTTGGCCCACCACAAGCAAGAGTGGGAACGGTTAACTCAGAACCGTTTAGTCTTGCGATGGCTTTTAGTCGGGTATCATCCCGATTGGATAGCAGGCCCGCCATCGCGGCTGTCTCTGGTGCCCGCCTGGACTCAAAATCCAAGAGATCCAGATCAACGGCTGTGTATAGAGGAGGAAATAAATTCCTTCATACTAAAAGGAGCAATTCAACCGGCTCAAAAGTGCCTGGGCTTCTATTCAACCGTGTTCCGAGTGACAAAGAGCACTGGAGGGTGGAGACCAATTCTCAACCTCAAGCCATTGAACAAGTTCATAGACACACCCAGTTTCAAAATGAAGACAGTGAAAATAGTGTTGGCAGGGTTGGAGAAGGGAATGTGGACAGCATCAATAGACCTGAAGGATGCTTATTTCCACATTCCAATAGCAAGGAGTTTTCATCAGTTCCTGAGGTTCGCATTCTAGGGCAGACAGTGGGAATTCAGGGTTTTACCCTTTGGAATTTCGACGGCTCCTCGGGTCTTCACCAGGGTGGTTCTTGCAATAACAGCATACCTCCGCAGGAGAAGCATAGCAATCCACACGTACATAGACAACTGGCTGTTAAAAGCACACAATCAGGGAAGTCTATCAGCAAATCTGGAGATAGTTTTGAAAACTCTCACAGACTTAGGCTGGAAAATCAACTTTCAAAAATCAGAGCTGACTCCATCCCAGAAGTTTGTTTACCAAGGAATGTTCTTCGATCTAGAGATAGGATATGTTTATCCTACTCAGGAGAGGGTATGGATACTCATCTCATTAGTACAGTCAGTGTGCAACAGTCGTCATGTCCTGGTATGGGTTTACTTGAGAATGCTGGGGTTGATGGTTTCTTTGGATCCTTACGCAGGTGGCCTATCCAGTTATTTCTCATGACTCAATGGACCCAGAGTACAGGATCACTGGACTCGAACGTGTCAGTGTTGGAGCCTCTTATTCACCACTTTCAGTGGTGGATGAAGGCAGATAATCTCCTGGCGGGGGTGTTGCTAACCCCTCCCCACCCTCAGTTAACGATGTATACAGATGCATCGATGGAGGGGTGGGGAGCTTGCCTGGAAGAAGCAACAGTATTAGAGCTTTGGAATCTGGATCAGTCACAAGAACATATCAATCTACTGGAATTGTGAGCAGTAGTCCTGGACCTGGAACATTTCATAGAGAATGTTCAGGGCAAGATTGTTCTAGTTCGATCAGACAACTCAACAATATTGACTTACATAAACCGCCAGGGCGGAACAAATCGCCCAGTCTCTGTATGATGACATGAAAACTGGTTGGCTGGTGACTGGATCACAGGATCACCTTGAAAGCAGTTCATATTCCGGGAAGGTTAAATCTGCTAGCAGACTCATTGAGCCGAAGGATGAGTTTTTTACCTACGGAATGGCAACTAAATCAATGTGTGGTGGATCGTCTTTTCAACCACTGGGGAAACCCAACATAGATTTATTCGCAACGAAGAAGAATGCGAAGATGACGACGTATGTCCAGATCCGAGCGCTATCGCAACAGATGCGTTAGCTGTCAGCTGGGTGGGAATGTATGCATACGCATTCCCTCCAGCAATCCAGATTCCAAAAATTCTTCAGAAAATCAGACAGGAGGAGTGCCAAGTGATTCTGATTGCCCCAAATTGCCCAAGCCGATCATGGTATACGGATCTGCTGGACCAATCCGTCAATGTTCAGATTGACTGCATGGATGTTGCTCTAGGAATCTAGAATTAAGGAGGGCTTTTCTGAGCAAGGAGCCATGTTCATTGCAAAAGCCAGAAGGGGGTCAACCTCCAGAGCATATAATTATAAAATCAACAGATTTGCTGAATGGTGCTCAAAAAGATGTATTAATTCAATGGATTCATCTATTCAGGTAGTAGCCGATTTCCTCTGTCACATGTTTGATGCCTATAGCCTCAAGCCTAACTCTATTGCTGGCTATAAGTCAGCTTTAATGACAGTTATCCCTTGCTTGGCTAATAGGGGAAGTTATGAAGTAAGTACATTAAATACTTTAATTAAAGGCATGGGCAATCTAAGACCAAGGAATCCCCCAGTGATTCCGTCTTGGAGTTTATCTCTAGTGCTTCAGGTACTAGCTCATAATCCATTTGAACCACTTAGTTCCATTTCTATGAAAATGTTGACACTTAAAACTGTATTTTTACTTGCAGCCGAGGCAGACCATTATGTGGTTACAGGGGAAGGCCTTAAGCTTCTACCTAGGATAAATTTCATGGCAAAAAATCAGTCTGAAATATCCAGGTTAACCCATATTTTTACCTGCTTTGGCTAGATACGATCCTAATTCAAAAGCATGGTGTCCAGTCCGCGTATTAAACCGGTACAAACAACGTACTCAGGAATGGCGGATGAACCCAACGGCGTTGTGGTTGTCATATATTGAACCCCATCGCTGGGCGTCTAAGGACACCATTTTCAGGTGGATTGTAGAGTGTATTCAATTTTGTCATAAATCCGCCACAGGTAAACAAGTTGACATGGCCAAGGCTCACAGTGTCAGGGGCATAGTGGCTTCTACTGCCCTATTTAATGGGGTCCCTGTGGATGACATTATGTCAGTAGCCCAGTGGCACTGTGAGTCAAGTTTTACCGACCATTACCTCCGTGATACCTCGAATCCTCTGGCCTTATCGATTTTGAAAAAATAATTTAGGTGTACATATTTTCATGAGGGTCTCTCATTTTTTACATATTTCACAATTTATCAATGGTAACAACCACTTACTTGGACTGCATCAGCCTTCACCAATGGGAAGGTGATGACAGCAGCCAACTTCAACAAGTTCAGTCTTGTTTATGTGTTGTTCATTGTTGATTGTAATGTCACGTGACCCTTCATTATTAATATGATGATGGTACATGCTTTATGTGGTTCATTCTTGAGAGTATACGAAACTGAAGCCTTTTCATTTAATATCCTGTAGTACAAGGCACTTGTACATAGAGAGCTTATGGGACATTGATGTCATTCTGTCTTCCTCCCAAGAAAAGGGTGGGGGTGCGTGGAGCGTATATGACATATGGTCTTCTCTCAACCATTGGTTGTGTTATCCGATGTTCAAATTTATCCCTGGTTGTGTTTTCACACAATTTCAGAGGTTTAAGTGCCTTAAATGCAGAAAAGCGCATAGGGAAGAGCTGATCTTTTGACCTCACCTCCCTCCCGCCGAATTCTCTGACGAATTATGGCAATATCAAAGAGTGTTAGGGAGGTAAGTATACTCTTGAAGTGAAATAAATGAAATCACGGAGTTCTTTTTTCACGAGAGAGTTGATACTTACCTCCCTAACATGGACCCAGCCTCTGCGCCCCACAGAGGCTCGGTCTTCAATCTTTCTTAAAGTTGCATAGTGTCAGACAATAAATTAGTCAGAGGAAGTACTAGTCTGCGCATGCCCGGAGGTTGGGGCTGGCATTCACCAGACTGTCATCTGACTACCTGCCCAATAGGGGCACCTAACTTTTTTAATCTGAGTGTTTATTGAGTGAAAGTAGATATTTGGGAATATCAAAGAGTGTTAGCGAGGTAAGTATCAACTCTCGTGAAAAAAGAAATCCGTGATTTCGTTTAGTCTCCAGCAGAGGTGGGCATGGTTCTAGTCATGGAATCATACCTGAAGGTGCGGCTCCCACAAGGATCACGGTGCTGCCAGGGACCCCTCAGGCGACAATATGCTCTTGGATTGGTTGGTTCATTCTCAGCCCCTAGGCTGGCCTTTAGGAGGCTGCCTGGCCTACCACATCCAAGAATGTGAGCGGGTGACACAAGACTGCATGGTCTTGCAGTGGCTTTCAGTCGGGTATCATCCCGCTTGGATACGCAATCAGCCACCATTGTCTCCTGTTCCTATCTGTACCCCAACATCAAGTGATGCAGTCTTAATGAATGTTGACCATTAAGGGACTAAATTTCAGTGATCACTGTTCACTATCGATTAGAACTCATCAATGTTCAGTGTCTAAGTGGAGGTCAGTGTAGTATCACTTGTGAAGAGATGACTAGTATGTATCATGTATGCATATATAGGAGCTCATATATAGTTATTTCTTGATTGTCCCCCGACGGCCATCGACGGGGACACTAGTAATAGGCGGCGTCCGTGTGTGTGCCCGTCTGTCCATCACACTTTAGGTTTCCGTTCAATAGCTTTAGCTAGCCTGCATGGATTTATTTCAAATTCGGTATAGTGATTCCTTATAACGACGCTTCGGTGGAGATTGCGTTTCAGCGACACACGTCCAGATGTGATGGAGTTATCCCCCTTGAATGACATAGAATTCAAGGGAAATTTGGTTTCCGTTCAATACCTTTAGGTAGTCGGCATGGATTTATTTCAAATTTGGTATAGTGATTCCTTATGACGGCGCCTCGGTGGGGATTGTGTTTCAATGATGTGCATCTAGATGTAATGGAGTTATCCCCCTTGAATGACATAGAATTCAAGGAAAATTTGGTTTCCGCTCAATAACTTTACATAGTCTGCATGGATTTATTTCAGATGTGGCATACTCATTCCTTGTCGCTAGTCCTCGGTGGGGATTGAATTTCAGAGACATGCGTCTAGGCGCAACAGAGTTGTCCCCCTTAAATAATGACCAAATTTGTCAGAAAAACTTGGTTTCCACTTGATAAATTTAACTACATGTGCCTGCGTGTGTAATTTATCAAACACTCAACCTTTACATATGTTGTAGTCTTGTAGCCACCATAGATTCACATGCATATACACACAATCAATTTTGTAAAGGCAGGAATCTAAAAAAAAATTGGTTTTACTAACAACACTCGTCAGGGTACATGTGATCAGTACTGATCCTTCTTGTTTGTCTTGAAATATTACCTTTTGTGTTTAGGCGCTATGGTATCTACTATGGAAAAGGAGAAAGAGGGAAGTCTCATTGCTAAAGATCAGCATTTCATGTGTGGTGACTGGCAGCTGAATCGGTCTCTAGCTGCATGTACATCACAACTTCTGACCAACTCATACTTAAGTGATGTGACATTCCTGCTGACCTCATCCAATCCACCTGAGAAGATTCCAGCTCATAAGTTCCTGCTGGCCATCAGGTATGTTTGATTTGATGGTTCAAAGTGAGTACCTTTTACGATGAACTTTAATTTTAGCACATTTAATAATATAAATGTGTTCCATTATGGTTCAAAACTTGAGAAATCCAATCGTGTGTGTGCGTACATATGTGAAGGATACATTTTGCAATTGGTTACTAAATAGATCCTGTGCATGCACACACACACACACGCACGCACGCACGCACGCATGCACACACACACTTCTAATGTTTTGAAGATGGCTGCCCTTGTAAATTTGTATCTGTTGTTTATGGTAAGCATCCCTATAAACATGTGTTCACATGTGAACACCAATATGCCCACCAGGCAACTACTTTAAAAATGTATTTTCTTGTGAGGCATAGTATGGTTTGGTGCCATTCTGATCAATTATTACTTCACTGACAATGTTGAGTATCATTTAAAAATCAAACTGCTCTATTTTTTTACTGGTTTCTTTGACATTTAACAATGAAAACAATGTTTTTAGTAGCTCTTGGCAGGAGACACGCACGCTTGGTCTGCAGAGTCTGATAGTGGTGGAGGGGAGGAGCCATATGTAAACACCCTTTAAACACTGCAATCATATGGGTAACAGATACTAAATTTGGTTGAATTTCATCCAGTGGTTTCAGAGAAGTTACATTACAATAACTATTTTTTATCTTTTGCCCCACCCCCTGTGGGCTGAGCCAAATGTCCTCATGCACTCCGCAATCATGAATGGATAACTCACATACCAAATTTGTTTGAATTCCATCCAATTTGATCTTTTGAGCACTGCTCGCTCTCCTCCACCCCACCTCCCCCATCGGGCAGAGCCAAATGCAAATGTGTTCATGCACTCCACACTGATAGGGGTAACTCACATACCAAATTTGGTTGAATTTTGTACAATGGTATCGGAGGAGTTGCGTTCCAATCAATTTCCGTACATTAAAGTTTCCACCACCCCATGGGGGTTGAGCCAAATGTAAATCTTCTCTTGCACTCCGCAATTAGATGGGTAGCACACATACCAAATTTGGTTGAATTCCGTCCAATATTTTTTTGAGAAGTTGCGCTACAATCAATTTGACCTTTTGACCTCTGCCCCCCCCCCCAGGTATGCTCAAATTTGACCTTTTAACGCACTCCCACACCCTTGGGTGTGTGTGTGTGTGTGGAGCCAAATGTAAATGTCCTTTTGCACTCCACAATCATATTGCTAACACACATACCAACTTTGTTTTAATTCTGTCCAATGGTTTTCGGAAGCGTTGCGTTACAATCAATTTGACCTTTTGACCCCTGCCCCCAGGTATGCTCAAATTTGACCTTTTAACCCTCTTCCACACCCTCGGGTGTGTGAGTGTGTGTGGAGCCAAATGTAAATGTCATTTTGCACTCCACAATCATATGGCTAATACACATACCAAATTTGTTTTAATTCTGTCCAACGGTTTTCGGAAGAGTTGCGTTACAATCAATTTGAGCCAAATGTACATGTGCTCTTGCATCCTGCACTCATATTAGTAACACACCAAATTTGTTTGAATTCCATCTTATAGGCGATGCGATACAATTAATTTTCTGCACAGATACACATAATCCCAACTTTTCTTCGAAAACTTTGGGGATAACCATCCTCTGACCTGGTTTCTTGACCACATGGATCAATGTTTAATTTTCTTATTGTAACTAATAATAAAACATTCACGTGGTACATCTAAGATTTTTAATTATTTAGAGAAAACATAATGCAATTCCCATACTTACTCACGCCTCTGAAGGCTGATGTGTGTTTTACGATTGGTGCTGTGTGTGTGTCTGTCTGTCTGTGTCTGTCTGTCTGTCAAGCTGTCTGTCTCTCTGTCATGCTGTCTCTTTGTCTGTCTCTGTCTGTCTGTCTGTCTGTATTTGTTCATTCGAATCATATCTCGGAAATCCTATCAGGTAGTATCACCAAATTTGGCACATACATTGTTATTATGAGTGACTAGAGAAATTGGTAGTCTGGAGTGAAAAGGTCACAGGGTCACTTAGTGCAATGGCAATGCACATTTTCGTAAATAACTCTGCAATGCAAGAAGGTAGAATCACAAAATTTGTATCGTACACGGATGGATAGAATACAAATTTTGTTTCAGGTCAAAAGTTAAAATATCTATGTCAGGGTCACTTAGTGCAACCCGAAATACAAATTTTTAGCCATAAATCGGGAACGCAAGTAGGTTGAATCACCAAATTTGACTCATCCTTTCATATTATAAGTGGGTAGATCTTCTATGAGTTTCAGGACAAAGCATCAAATATCTAGGTCATGGGGTCACAAAATGCATATTGCAATACACAGTTTTGGCTATAACACTGGAATTCATATTGTGACAGCCTGGGATTGCTTTGAGTTTGAGGTCAACGGATTAGTTACCTAGGTCATGGAGGTCACTAAGTCCATTGTCAAGACAGAGCGTAGAGGAGTGGGTCAGCATCTGCCTCGAGTGCATTCTAGTTATTATGTAGATCTTGTAGGCTCAAGAGTCTTTAAAATGTGAGTGTCAAAGCAGTTGGAACTCTTGTATCTTTTATTTTATGTCATCATAAAATCTTAGCTCTTTAACCTTGGAAATGCCAGCGTCTCAGTTTCAAGACCACTACAGGAAAGCTGTTGAATATTTTGAAACTAATTTGACTGAGAGCTGAATGTTGCTATAGGTAAATTAGAATATTCCTTACATCATAGGGAATGTGTCATTCCTGGTCTGTCCGGGTTACAGGGTTAAGGGTCAGAGAATTTAGATGCTAACATCAAGTGCAATGGATGAATCCACTTTTAGCTATGCCCCACCCATTTCGTGTTGGGATCGATCGAACGCTGAATTCCCAGAATCTCAGTATCAAGGTAGCTATACAGGTCAGCTGTTAAATATTTTACAACTAATTTAACTGGGTGCTGTTTCTGTCTATGGCAGCAACAGCTCCCAATCAGATTAGTTTTAAAATATTGAACAGCATATTTATTAAATAATAAAGACATTCAATTCATACATTGACGGACTATTAAGAGTTCCTGATGGACTTAGATACATCATTCATTATGTATTTTGATTGTGACATCAGCCTACCTGTGATGTAATTGATTATGACATCATATACTTAAGTAGCAGATTGGATTCATCCATTATGTTCAATGATGTGTTCTAAAATATTAGTCGTTCTCTCTCACTTTATATATCTCTATGTTATTTTCTTCTAGGAGTCCTGTGTTTGAGCTCATGTTCTACGGGAGTTTTCCAGAAAGAGGTGAAATCCTGATACCGGATGTTTCACGGTCTGGATTTGTAACATTGCTCAGGTAGCAGAGTGATAGTTAACACACTCGTCAGTCAGTTGTTCTGTATCAATCTCTCTATCCGACAATAGACTATCCATGTGTCATTAATAATGCTGACTGATTTTTCTTAATAGATTGTCGCCAAATGTGATGTAGATGATCCTACAGGCATTTAATATCTGCTCTATGACAATGGACAAATGCCAATAGGCACTCAGTTTTCTAAAATATTAACACCACTGTGGGAATATAATACTTGTGTGATGTTTCTTCATATTTAGATCTGTGGACTTCTCTATGTACATTTAACTTTCTCTCCCTATAAAATACCGTCTTGATCAATCTGACCTATTTTAAGGAGATTATCTAGGTCAGCCATGAAATGTTCAGTAAGAACCTAGTTTTAATATTTTGAGCTATTTACACCAAATCCTTAACGGAGATCACAAAGGATAATTAAATTTCATTAAAAATGCTAAAAATAAAAAGTTATCATATTGTATGAATAAAAAAGAATATAATAAATTTTCACAAACTCTGTCATACCATTTTTATTTGAGGAAAGGACGCTAGCATGTATTGGACACAGACTAAATTTTGGCCCAAATCCTCCACAAAAATCCTTATACTCATAGAAAGGACGCATAGAGAAATTGAAATACATTCTTTAAAATGGTTAAAACTCATAGAACCTAGCACGAAAATTGAATGCAATTTCCATACGCATGCTTACCGGCGTACCGCTATGTTTAATGTATGCCTAAAAAATATCATCGTGGAAGTGAAATTATTAATGGGACAGCCTAAATATTGTGTATCTTCAATAAAAATTGTTTATTACATCAAAATCAATGCTACTTTTGACATAAAATGTCGCCTTGAAAATATGGAAATCATGTGATATTAGGAATGCGGTCAGATCAGCAGGTGTGTTTACTAGAATTCTTCTAACATCTGCCATTCTCTATTTTCATTGGCTTGTGCGGGAGAATTTATCCAATCATAACAGAGAAATAATATTTCTCTTCAGTAAAACTTAATAATAGAACAGTGTTTACTCTCGTATTGCGCATTAATTTTGTAATGCCGACCAACATTAAATGATCCAAAACGGAATCAGAATTAAAATATGATAAAGTGCTTCTTACGTTGGTGAGCCGCTTCCTCTTTTGCGATTGGAAGCGCTGTGTTCTCGCGAGATCTTATACGTTAATGGGAGTTTATCAAACTGGTATGGATCAGACCTAAAGTACAATACTTAGCTCCTATCGCGCAATGATAATATATAGTATTCAGAGTTCCGAGTCCAGAATATTTTATCCGAGTACTCGCTCTAATTAAAAACAATCTTTTGCATTTGGAGGCGAATCACATGATTTATATCTTTTCTGGATGCCATTTTATGTCAAATGCAGGATTAATTTTGATGTAATAAATGATATTTATTAATGGATACGCAATATTTAGGTGCTCCAATTTAATAATTTCAGTTCCGCGATGGTGTTTTGAGGTATACATTAAACATAGTCGTAAAGCGGCGAGAATTTGTACCATTGAAGTTCCGTGGTATCAGTAATTTTTATTACGAAAGTTGACCAAGGAAATGTGCTCAAAGACTGTACTCGATTATAGGACGCACCCCTTTTCTAGAACATGTAATATGACCAAAAAAACTGTCCTTTAATCAAATTTTAACGGGAGTTAAAATTTATGTTAATCATGAATTTTGATGCCCCAGAAATTGTCAACCACGTGGATTCAGATTACCGTATGCCACATGTTTTCAGGATAGACAAAACTAAGAGATGATACTGGTGTCTAATAAATTTATGAAGCGGGACATCATTTCAGATTCAAGCTCTAGTTTATCAAAAGCTAGTGCTGCACTTGCATCTCATTAATCTGATGCTATCAATGATCAACAGCAACAGCCAATATATTCACGCGATGATGTCATTCTCCTTCGATCAATACTTACTATTACATTACTTATTGATAACAACCACAATGGGGCACACTGTGACCTAAGAATCTTCTAATTTTTACAGATCTCTAGCCGGGTACCCTCCCCAACAGCCGGCTACCTGTATCCATGAACCTCCCACTTGTTTGCATAGCCAACAAGATTGACTGCCATTTTTTTCTGTTGAAAATCTCTAAGTTGTTATTACACCACAAAAACATCCATTACCGTTCAATCACTACTTGCTAAATCAAATATCTGCATTTAGCTATCAGAATAAAATTTTTATGCTTGCTTACATACTCCCTAATGCTAATACCATCACCACGTAGACCCTCAACCAGGCTTCTGGTAGAGGGACCCCCTGCATTAGCCATACGTTAGACTGGCACCAGTCTGTACTCACTCCTTGGTGACGCCTGTCACTAAGCACGCTCGCGCATGCACAGTAGGTCCCAAACGTGAAAACTGATTCACTTTTCAAATATTCTACTAGCAGATCAGACGCCTGCTATCAAATTAAGGATAAAAGTTTATAGCTTTGCACTGAAAAGTTCAGCTACATTTATCTCTGACTCAAGAAAACATGCCTACCATGAAATCTGTCTTGCCTAAGTTATGTTTAACTTTCATGTCATTGTGTTTTAGAGGTTTTTGTAACTCTAGTTTTTAGTTACCAGTTTTCGTGTCAGTACTCCCGTTTTCGCGGTTTGAGCAACCTTGCCTATTATATACCATCAAATATACCATGTTATAAAATAGCCAATACCACTCTTATTACGTAGATCCTATATAGTGCTTTCAAACAATTTTATTCAGGAATCTTTGTGATTCCAGTCTTCAGTCAGAATTGTTAAGTTTGTGTTTGACGTCTCCTCGGTAAGCTTTTCTCATTAGTTTTAATGAAGCTATTGCTTTATTTCCTATCCTTTTGTTTATAGGATGTGGTTTTAACTTCTGAGAGAGTAAAATGTTCGTCGGCAAAATGAGATCGTTTACATGCCAAAGACTTTGCGGGTCACGTATGCTTGAAGTGCACCACTTGCTCCCCGTTTAAAATGTGTGGGATGTGTAAGGGCTGTGTTGGTTGTATCCAAAGCATTTTTTAAGGATTTTGTATCAAAGCCTGCTTTGCCCTTAGGTCGCTCCCTGTCCATTGTTGACTGTACCAGGGCAGTAACTACGGCCTCTACCTTGGTCAAAATGTATGTATCAACAACAGAGGGGGCTCCTCTTCTAGTACCAATTCGGATACTGTTATGGCGTTATTCGCAAGATTCGAATCATTTGCAAGTGTGCTAACCAAGTCGCTAGACGAACAAATATCTTCTGCGATCAAAGCTGCCAATGAGGAGTCGTCAGACTCCGAGGATAGTCCCCATTCTGGCAGTCGTTCTCGTAAGTGGGGCAAGCCGATTTTACTCACCCCGAGACAAGAGATGAAATCTCTGAAATCAAAGTCTGGTGATTCTAAGAAAAAGTCTGGTAAATCATCCTAAGGTAGGAGCCAGACAAAAGACCATATAAGTCTTGAGGGTCCGCATAACCCTCACTCGATGGCATCGGTGGCGGAAGCTTCCGATCCTTCACTTCATGCAAAACTTCATTTTTCCGTAATTCCTATTGCCAGAAATGTTTTAAGATCGCCGATCGTCTCTGCTCCTGGCTTGTCCGGGTAAGCGGGTTTGCATTCCAGTTTGTCTTCTGGTTTGACCGGGCATCCGGAAATGAGCACTGTGATTGTTACTGGCTTGGCTGAACATCAGGTGTCCCATGATAATCGGGCTTTTCCGTCGACATCCGTTTCTGGGTTTTCCATTTCCGGCAGTAGTGTTGCTGATTCCGATAGGAAGAATGCATATCCGGGTCTGTTGGACCCGGAATTGCTTCATTCATCTATCTCCGGTTCCGGTTTTTCAGCTTCCTCTTCCGGTAGTAGTGTTGCTACTTGTGGTAGGAAGAATGCACATCCGGGTCTGTTGAACCCAACTTTGCATACATCCTCTCTTTCCAGTCCAGGCTTTTCAACTTCCGCTTCAGGCAGCAGTGTAGCTACATGTAAGAATTATGCATATCCGGGTCTGTTGGATCCGTCCTTGCATTCCGCTTCCAGTTCCGGTTCTGGTTTTTCTGTTTCCGCTTCCGGTGGCAGTGTGTCTGCTTCCGGTTTAAGAGATGCTTCCCCAGGTCAGTTTGATCCGGCGAAACATTCAATTTCCGGTTCCGGTGTACCAGCTTCTTCTGGAAATAATTTTTGCGCATCAGATTATGAGCTGTTGATTAACTCTAATCCCCATTATAGTAATATTTCTGCTCCTTCTGATTCTAACTATTTTCGTGCTGCTCCTGCTCAGGGTTTTTATAGGCATGATCCTGTTCCTTCTTCTCTCTCTCAGTCTGTTCATTCTTCTGATTTTGTTCATCCTTCCTTTCTAGAGGTGGTGTCTCAATCTCATTCTTCTTCTACTCATTCTAACATGTCTCATGTAGCTTCTAAGAAAGGTAGTAATCATCCTTCTTCCTCCTCCTCATCTGCTATGTCGGCTAGAGATTTTTCGTCTAGCCATGTTTCTAAATCCTCTTCTCTTTTTCATTCTTCAGCTTTCTGTCCTCCTCCAGGTTTTCTTCATATCCCTGCTGCTGTTCATCAGAACTCTTCTTCTCATGTCCCTTCTTCCTTGTCTTCTCAGTCTGCCTCTGCTCTTCCTTTTTATTCTTCCTCTTCTCCTTCTTTTGATCATCTGGATCCTATTGTTTGTGTCATCTTTTCTCCAGAATTGGAATTCCAGATAGTTGATTCAGGTTTAGATTTTTCTTTGTTTTCAGTAAGTCGTGATTCCTCTCTCCACCGCTCTTATTTCTGCTAGATTTTCGATCCTATCTAGATTTTCTGCCAGTGGTTTGGATTCATATTCGTTTCCTTCTAATCAGCAAGAGGATCGTGATGTTAGTCCTTCTGATCAGGCTTCCTTGGTTTTGGATTCTTGCTCGGGCTCTGCCTCTATAGGTTTAACCTCTCCTTCCTCATTAAGAAACTGATTCTTCTGTTTCTTTAGATTCTGATCTTTATCCTCCTCCTTCTTCTCCATCTCAGGCTTCTGCTAATACTATCCCAAGATCAGTCAGGGCCAGGGATCTGAGGAGGTTTTACCCGGTTAGGGCCTCCGCAGATGATTGGTCTTCGACTCATCGATGGATAGCTTCCTCTCTTTCTCTTCCCCTTCAGGATGAGTTTTCAATTGATCCTCCTTCTTTTGGATCCGCTCTGTCCTCTTCTGATCCTTCTTCTAGTCTTCCTTGTGTCCTTCCAGTGGATAATTTGGTTGTAGATATACTTGATTTTTATGTTAATAATGTTCAATCAAAAGAGTTCTCTCTTACTCCCAAGTTAGATGCTCAGGTTCAGGTTCCGAAAGTTGATTTTATTAGATTGGCCACTACTCAATCTCTCAATGGTCCGCCTTGGGATGTTCTATCTTCAAATCTCAAGCAGTCCTCTAAGGTCGAATCATCTGATCTTTTTTAATGGGAATCTGTTTGTCGTGCTCAAATAAAATCAACAAATTTTATGGCCCTTCTTTCAGAGGCGCTTCTCAAGGCTCAGGAGAAGGGTGATCCGATTCCTTCTGAAATTTTTTGATCTTTAGCCGATGTTTCAAGAGGTTCCTTGAACTCGGTTTGCCGTTCCTTGGGTTTCATTACCTCTAAAAGAAGATCAAGGAAATTTGCACAGGTTAACATTTCGAATTCACTCAGTAGTGACCTTATTTCAGCTCCTCCTTTTGGATTGGCCATCTTTGGCCAGGCTTCTACCAATATTCCTAGAGCTGAGTCTGATCGCCTTAGATCAGCTAAGGATCTGCGAGATCAGATCTCTGTTTTGAAACCGTCGGTCAAGAGAGGCTCTTCCTCGGTCAGAAGTCCGAATTCCTCTCCCAGGAGGAAGAGTCTCAAGCCAGATGAGTATGGTGCCTATCCTTGTAGGGTATTCACAAACTCAAACCGGTCTTCTGCTTCCCAATCCAGATCTGAGGAGGAGGATCGTTTCGAATCCATTTCGTCTCGTAGACCTAGATCCCAAGTCCGTCAAGCCCCTTCTCAGGTAAGAAGGGGTCAGGTGTTTTCACGAGGTTCTAGATCTAATTCTAGAGGTCGCTCCTCTAGAGGTTTTCAGACTAGATGGGTTTGAAGGGATGGCCATAACCCAGGTAGGCCCTTCCCTTTCGTCTTTCCCAGTCCTTCCTCCTCCTCTTCTACCACCTTTGGATCTATCGGTGCAGTCCCTTCTTCCCAGTGTGCCAGTAGGAGGGCGCCTGTATCTGTTTTGGTAGACTTGGCAAGCCCTCGTTCAGGACTCTTGGCTTTTAGAACAAATCCGCTGGGGTTATGCACCGTCATGGATAGATCTTCCTCCTCCTCTGTCTTGCCAGCCAAATGGACTCCGATCCCTTCCAATCCGGAGAAGTTGGAAGCACTGGAAGACAAATTGGAGTCTATGTTTCTAAATAAGGCTATAGAAGAGGTTCCTTTGTGGAGAGTAGACCCGGGTTTCTACTCAACTCTTTTTCTAGTCCCCAAGAAAACAGGTAGATGGCATCCAATTATCAATCTAAAAAGGTTAAACCTTCTAATTTCTACACCAAAATTCAAAATGGAGACTATCTCAGATTATTGCCAGTCTGAGTCCAGGTATGTGGACGTCTTCCATAGACCTGAAGGACGCTTATTTTCATATTCTCATCCACCCTTCTTTCAGAAAGTTCATGAGATTCGCTTTCAAGGGCCAGGTATGGCAATTCAGAGCCATGCCTTTCGGCCTGACCACGGCTCGCTTTTTCTTCACCCGCCTAGTATCAGCCGTAGCAGGAATTCTGCACCGTCGTTCTATTCCCCGTCACGTTTATGTAGACGATTGGTTACTAAAAGCAGAATCTTCCTCAATTCTGTCAAGTATCGTTCCAGAGGTCTGCGGTCTGGCTTACAGTCTAGGATGGGTCATAAATCTAGAAAAATCATGTTTGACTCCGTCTCAGGTTTTCACCCACCTAGGCGTTTCTTTCGACCTAGTTCGAGGCTTAGTCTTCCCTTCAGATTTAGAGTAGAAGCCATCTTAGTGGCCATGGAAATTCTGTCCTCTGCCGTGGTCAGAGCAATCTTTTTTCTCAGGGTGATAGGCTTGATCAGCATCGAGAACATCATTCCGTGGGCGGCGCTGATGAGAAGACCTTTCCAAATGTATCTTATGTCCCTGTGGAAACAGTCGGTTCATTCGATTTACCATCAGATCCCTGTCAGAGAGCATTTAAGTCCCCACCTAGAATTTGGGAAGGATCGCTCTCTGCTTCTGATGGGTGTTCCTCTGGTCAAGTCTTCTCAAGCAATTCTCTTCACAGACGCTTCCCAGGAGGGTTGGGAAGCGGTCTGGGATTCCCTGTCTGTTTCAGGCCTGTGGTCCCTGGAGGAGTCGTCAGCCCACATCAACATTCTGGAATTGTGGGCTGTCAAGAAGGCTCTCCTTTCTTGGTCGGATCTGGTAAAGGGTCTCGCGGTCTCGATTCGATCAGACAGTTCAACGGTAGTCTCTTATATCAACAGGCAGGGGGGCACAATGTCGTCTCCTATGTTTGGAGGTGTGGAATCTCCTCATGTGGTGTCGCATGAATCAAATTTTCCTAGTGTCCACCCATGTCCCAGGCTGTGAATTTTCTCGTGGACCAATTGTCTCGCCCCTCCAAGTTCGCCCACATAGAGTGGCAGTTAAAGAGGTCGGTTGTCAAAGCGATCTTCAACCTCTTGGATCGTCCCCACGTAGATCAGTTCACGACCTCTCTGAATGCCCAGATCTCTTTCATGTCTCCTTTTCCGGACAATCAGGCGTTGGCTGTGGATGCCCTGTCTCAGTCCTGGACAGGAATATTCGCTTATGCATTCCCTCCAACAATCCTGATTCCTTCGGTTCTGAAGAAAGTCAGGGACCAGATCTGCGAGATTTTGTTGATAGCTCCCTTTTGGCCAAAAAGGATCTGGTTTGTAGACCTTCTCAATCTTCTGATAGACTTCCCTCGTCTGCTTCCAGTGTCCCCAGACCTGCTGTCTCAAGTAAGGGAAACTTGCCTTCATCCAAACCCAGGAATCTTGAGTCTGTGCATTTGGAGAATATCGAGTGCTCGGTCCCTGAGAATAAAGTTTCTGCAAGATCTAAGGAAATCATTGATTCTGCCAGGAGGGAGTCGACCCGAAGAGTTTACAAGGGTCGACTTAAGATTTTTGGAGAATGGTGTTCAGATCATGATCTCGTGCCCGATTCTGTTTCTATTTCCCAGGTGTTAAACTTTTTGTCTTATCTGTTCGATTCTTTACATCTGTCTGCTAACACTGTAAGAGGATATAGATTTTCTTTAGCATCTTCTCTTCCTTGTTTGTTGAACGCTGAAGTTAAAGATACTACGGTTCTTAATGGTTTCCTCAGAGGTTAGGTAATATTCGTCCTCCAGTTTCTAAACCTTTGCCTTCCAGGAACTTGGCTCTGGTTCTTCAGGTTTTGGCAGGTCATCATTTCGAACCTATCTCTACGATTAGCTTGAAACTTTTAACTTTGAAGACCATTTTTCTAGTTGCATCTGCTTCTGCAAGAAGATGATCCGAAATCCATGCTTTTTCCGCTGAAAAAGATAGGTTTATTGAATCTGGGGACGGTTTGGCTTTATATCCCAGAAAGGGATTTTTTATCAAAGACTCAATCAAACCGTTTTCCAGCTAAACCAATTATTTAAACATCTTTAACCTCCTTTTCTCCATCTGACAGACTTTGGTGTCCTGTCAGAGCTCTAAAAGTTTACAGGCATCGTACTGATTTTAAGAGATCCGATCCGTCCCGTTTCTGGGTTCTGTATGCGGAGGGGGTAGCCAGACCAGTCTCTAAGGCAACTATTGCCAGATGGATTTGTGAGACCATTCGCCTTTGCTACGAGATTGCTTCTCCTGAGCTTATCAATCTTTCTAACATTAAAGCTCATGGCGTTAGAGGGTGGGCTACCTCTTTTGCCATTTTTGCTGGCTCTTCTGTAGATGAGGTTATGCAAGTTGCAGGATGGAAATCCGAATCTACTTTTACTACTTTTTATTTAAAAGATCAGAGTGCAGCGGCTTCCTTTTTTGGGAACATTATGATTTTAACAAAAAAGGCTGAAGGCCATTTACCAAGCACATCCCACCATTTTCGTTATGGCTGTGGGTCTGCGTGTAATGGTGAGGGTTCCATGGTTTTTATTTCTTTACGTTTAAAGTTTTATTTGGTTGATAATCACTGTGTGATTGATTAAGATGCACCATTATGTTATGTTATTAACATTTGGTTATGTTTTGTTTGATTTTTATCCTTGCTTATGGATTCTCAAATCGTCTCCCACCAAAGTTTCGTAGTGGGACACTGACCAAATCTACGGGTTTAGCAAGTAGTGATTGAACGGTAATGGATGTTTTTCTGGTGTAATAACAACCCCCAACAGACCCCCCTTGCGGGTTGGTCTGTTGTTTTATTAAGCACTATAAAAACATACTTACTGTTCAATCACTATGACCTGGCCTCAGCCACCCCATTTGGTATTGATTTGAGAATCTATTCCGGATTTATGGCACTTAAATTTAGAAAAGTGAATCAGTTTTCACATTTGGGACCTACTGCGCATGCGCGAGCGTGCTTAGTGACAGGCGTCACCAAGGAGTGAGTACAGACTGGTGGCTAATGCAGGGGGTCCCTCTACCAGAAGCCTGGTTGAGGGTCTACATGGTGATGGTATTGGTATTAAGGAGTATGTAAGCGAGCATAAAAATTGTATTCTGAAAGCTAAATGCAGATATTTGATTTAGCAAGTAGTGATTGAACGGTAAGTATGTTTTTATAGTGGTTAATAAAACTACAGACCAACAACCCACTAAAGGGGGGGTCTGTTGGGGGTTTTACTTGCGTTTTTCTGTGATTTTTGTGCCTATTCTTGTATTAGATTTACATGGATTACTATGGAAGACACCGCTGATACTCAGGTCGCATATTTCCTTAGAAGTAATCTAGTTATCATGGAGAATTTGTCTGCTATTTTTGTGTGTCTCATATGTTGAATTTTATCGGAAATGGGGTGTATGAGAAAGCGGAAAATGCCTTTTATGATCACCTTTAACGTTGTTTACCGGTGAAATACATGGTTTCTAACTCTAAATCGTGTTATGCCGTACATCATGCGGGTCTGGGCGTGTGACGTCACACCCTTTTATCTCAGATTATTTCGTTTGGAAAAATTGTTTCTTTAGGCGCGCATCTTATTCTGTGTGGCTGCATGCGTGTCAGTACCAGAAACATATGAATTATTGATCAAGTTTTGCGTATAATTGCCGTCCTATTTGCAGAGAACGGTTATTTGCAAAATACTGCAGCTCTACCTTGTTCTACAGCAGTAAGGGTTAATTCACTTCTGTTGTTTCTCATGTCGATTTCTGGTCAGCTTTGCTGTCTTCGTAATTTGTCCTAAGTATATTTTGAAAATGATTCTTAAATTTACCTCGAATGTCTTCGACATGGTTCCTTGGTTCGTTTATACATCCTGCAGGATCAGTTTATGGGTGTATGTTTGTCCTTTAACATTCTTATCGCCAGTTTAAGTGATCTTGGTTGCAACGTTTTAGGTAGTTGGGTGCTGGATGGTTATCTTATAATTTTGTTTAAAATATTTGAAAATTCTTTGTCTGCCTTCCATTCTGTTCTGATCCGCTTGCTGATTGTAGCCTTGTGCTTACTTTTTAGGTCATGCCCATGCCTCCGTTGTGTAGTTCTTGCCACAAATTCGTGTGTCCAATGTACAAGGACCATGTCTGTTTTCGCTGTTCTAAATGTAACGTTGGTGATCGTTGTGATGCTTGTTCAGGGTGAGCCACCGAAATGTTGGTAAAATTTCTGTCCCAGAAGGATGTGGCTGGGTCTGACGCGGGGTCAAGCGGCTCGAAATTAAATCGGGAACCACCTGTGTTTCCCGTCTACAGTTGGAAGGAGTGGGGTTGGCACCTTCTGTGTGGTTCCGGCCCGCTATGCAACGTTTCTTGCATAGCATCCTGCCTACGTTGGTGTCTTCCCTTATCTCGAAGTCTGTGGCGCAACCACTCCCCATACTTGGAATGGACCCTGTTCTCAGACAGGGACCTGGACTGGCTAGGTGGGTTGCCATCTCGTATGGCCCCCTGGCAGTTCCGTCTGGCTTCTGCCTGATGGGTTCTGCTTCTCTGTGGCAACTTTCGGGTGGTCCAGTAGCAGTAGCTGGCCCGTCGGGTATGGGAGCCATTCGCCATGATGGCTCCAGTGTGTCTTCATCCGGTGATGACTCTTCGGAGTCGGAGGATGATGATGCCGTTGAGGAGAGGTTGTTGCAGCCTGAGACTGCGGGTGGAGTGTATGGAGGTCGATTTCATCCTGGAAGGAACCGCCCTCCATTTGTCTGGCTTGGCGCGTGGTTGCGGCCATACCAGTACCTGGCACCCATCCCGTGACGGTTGGTTTGCCACCAATCGACACGGTGACGGGTGTTGCTGGCCAGGCCTGGTACTCACCTATCAGGTCTGAACCAGCAGCTAGACACGGGGTGCCGATGGCGCCCGTGTACAGCCCCGGTTCTGGAACCGCCATGGGTCCAGGCAGTTTTCCATGCGGGCCTATTCCATGGAATGGGTTGTTTCATGGGGTGGCAGTGGAACCGCACCGTGTCGGTGCGCATGGCTATCCAACAGTGGCTCCTAGCCGGGAGGCCGCTGTTGGTAGACCCGTAGGCACATCAACGGGTGATGTGTTTACGAGTGTATCTTCTTCAGAGTTGGATTGGAGTGATGCCGTGACCTGTCTGGCCAGGGTTGATCATCCGTGGTTTCGACCACCTCTGAGGAGGACATGGCCCATCCGTCAGTGGCTTGGATCCTAAGTTCAAGGATCTGCTAGAGGCTATTTATGCCAGGCAGCTTTCTTCGAAGAACCAGCTTGCTGTGCCCTCCAGAGAGGTGCGGGCAAGCTGCCGGTTTCCCAGAGCGGAATGCTAGCATTATGGAGCGGTCCCAATGGTCACAGAGGATGACCGGTGGGTCCTGGGAATTCCTAGTGTTGGAGCGGGTGGTCCCACTCAGACACTAGTGGACAAGAACCAGGCACCCTCCGAAGAAGTCCTGTCCCTGTGAGCAATGAATGCCGTCAATCACTCTTATTGTCTGCTTGAGTCAGTGTGGACTGAAGCAGGGGCAGGCTACCCTGTGCCACCAGCCGCGCTATTGTGTGTTAATGATGGCCTGGTGCTATCGGCTAAGGAGGCGAAGAAGACTAAGGAGGCCCATTCACACCCTAGTGGCAGTTGTGATTGTTCTAGAGGCTGAAATGGTAAGTGTAGGTCCTCAAAAGGGCGGAAAGACGAGAGCAGACCATACCTAAGGGTATGGTGGCTCCATTCATATCCGCCTGGACCACGCCTGTGCAACAGGAACAGCGGTGGCAGTCAGATCGGTCAAACCTAGACCAAGATTGTTCTCTCTTTCTCTCACCACAGGGAGGGAGGGGGGGCGGGTTTGAGGCGAGGTGGGGGGGGGGGGGACACCTATCATGGGTGGAAGGCTCATGCGTTTCATCAGGACTTGGCAAGGTGTGACTTCG
Source organism: Chaetoderma sp. LZ-2023a (assembly GCA_034401795.1). Lineage (NCBI taxonomy): Eukaryota > Metazoa > Mollusca > Caudofoveata > Chaetodermatida > Chaetodermatidae > Chaetoderma > Chaetoderma sp. LZ-2023a. The sequence continues at coordinate 524,545 of CM067372.1, read as the reverse complement.
GACAGTCTGGTTCTGGGATGGATATCTCAGGGATACATGCCAGGGACCAAGGTCATCCCTCCACAAAATCTGTCATCAGTCTGGACTCCCGTACCAAGGGAGCCAGACAAGTTAGAAGCCATCCAAAATGAAGTGTCAGGTTTGCTTCTGAAGGGAGCAATAAAGCCAGCAAACCAGAACACTCCAGGCTTCTATTGAAACATGTTCCTTGTTCCCAAGAGCACAGAAGGGTGGAGACCCATACTCAGTCTCAGGCCATTGAATTGGTTCATCCATATGCCTCGGTTCAATATGGAAACACCGAGGACAGTAATAGCAGGATTGAGGAAAGGAATGTGGTGTGTATCAATCGATCTGAAGGATGCATATTTCCACATTCCAATGAACAGGGCCTGTCACAGGTTTCTGTGATTCGCATTTCAGAATCGTGCCTGGGAGTTTTAGTGCTCCCATTCGGCCTGTCGACGGCTCACCAGATGGTCCTAGCAGTGACAGAATTTATCAGAAAAGTGAATGTGGCGCTTCATACCTATATAAACGATTGGCTTACCAAGGCGGACACGCCAGCTAGGTTAGAGATAGATACTGCTCTCACTCTCAAATTGCTTTCATATCTATGGTGGATAGTCACCAAGGAGAAATACGACAACACTTCGTTTATCTGGGGATGCGATTCGATCTGGAAAAGGGCATGGTTTATCCATCAGAGCCGAGGCTCAGCTCGTTGCATGCCATTCTCCAGAATTTTTGAGTGGGAAAGTATATTCAGGCAAGGTTTCTTCAGATGCTGGGCATGATTGTCTCCACAGAGCAGGTGATCCCATACATTGCTCTAATGCGACGATCTATCCAGTTGTATCTGGTGTCTCTGAAAACAGACTCCCCCTGTCAAAACCAGTACCGTTTTTGGAGCTGATTATGTTGCATCTTGCATGGAGCGTCAGAGTCTCTTAGAAGGAGTTTTGCTTCACCCAGCCCACCCCAGCTGTCCGTGTACACAGATGCATCGCTGGAGGGGTTGGGGGTGGGGGGGGGGGGGGCTACCTGGGAGAACACTAATTCTCCTTCGATCAATACTCACCATTCTGTTACTTCTGATATACAGCTGGCCCTGACAGCGGCTCCAGGATTATAGACTTAGAAAGCTTTACCGACTCCTGGGAACCGGGTACTCGGCTCCCAACTGCCGAGTACCCGTTTACCATAGAGCTCATTCTTGTTTGTTGTGAAAAAAAATCTAAGTCTTTAATCTGTGATAGTTTGTGTGTTCGTGAAAGGATTAACTAAAGGATACTATGGAGAATACCGCCGAAGATAACCAGGTTGTATCGTTCTTTATTATCCATAGTTAAAAGACTTAGGTCTCTAAATTTCGCTGTGTCGCATGTTCCAATTTCTGACCCCATAGAATCTGGGACGTGTGCTAACAACGATATATGCCAGACGATCGCCTTCTTTAACCCCCAACAGGCGATCGGCAGATATGAAAATAGGTGTTATGCTACGGTATTTCTAACACGAATATCGGCTGACGTCGTTCTCCGTAGGATCCGAGCAGGTGATGTCACACCCGGTCGCTCGGATGTTTATGTGAAGAAAAATTTTTTCATTAATTCGCGCATCTTGTTCTGGGTGCTGCGTACTAAAAATGGTACCGGAAACTTTAGAATGATCAAGTTTACGTGCGATCACGATCGGTTTGCAATGATCGGTGGTTTCAAAATTCTTGAGTAGATGCGTGGTCTGCGGTTTTACCGTGTGATACAGCAGTTTGTTATACATTTTGTTGTTTTCTTCACATATCGTGATGCTTTCGTTAGGAGTATAATTTATATTGATTAGTAAATATACCCCGAATGCTATGCGATATGATTCCTGGAGCCGTTACACATCCTGGAGGATCTATTATGGGTGTGTTTAATGCCCGCCTCGTTCTTGTCGTCATAATCAATGCGATCGTTGTTGTAACGTGGCGGGGTGGGATGCGGGAGGGTTACAGTTAATTTATGAGTCAAATTATTTGAAAATTAATTGTCTGCCTTCCATCCGGGTCTCGTTCCGCTTGTTTATTGTAGGTTTGTGCTTATGTTATAGGCCAAGCCAGCCCCGCCATCATGTGACGAATGCCATAAGTTTGTCCGTGTTGTGTTCAAGGACCATGTCTGTTTTAGGTGTTCCCTGTGTAATATTGATCATAGGTGTAATGTTTGTGCAGTGTGGTCCGTTGAGATGATGGTTAAGTTCCTTGCCAGAAGGACTTGGCTGGGTCTGACGCGGGGTCAGGCGGTCCGAGAGTAAATCGTGGAGCGCCCGGTTCGGCCGGTGGGGGTGCTCCACGTCCCCAGCTGGGGGTGGCGGAGATGGCACCGCCGTCGTGGTTTGGTCCGGCTATGCAGGGTTTTTCTGCATAGCGTTCTGCCCACGCTGGTGTCGTCCCTGCTACCAAAGGTTGGGGGGCAGTTTCTCCCCATGCCTGGTACGGATCCTGTCCTCGGACAGGATTCTGGACTGGTTACCGAGGGGGCCGTCTCGTACGGCCCCCTGGCAGTCCCGTCTGGCTTCGGCCAGACGGGTTTCTGTTTCTCTGCGGCCACCTCCGGGTGGTCCAGTAGCGGTGGCCGGTCCGTCAGGTGTGGGAGCCGTCCGCCAGGAGGGTTCCACGGTTGACTCGTCTAGTGACGACTCTTCGGAGTCTGAAGACGAGGAGGAGAGGTTGCTGCGGCCCGTGAAGCCGCAGGTGGAGAATATGGAGGTTGATTCCGTCCTGGACGGAACCGGCCTCCATTTGTCTGGTTTGGCGCAAGCCAGGTCAGCGGCTCCGCCTGTGGCTGAGGCAAATCCGTTACCGTGCACCGGTTCCGTGCGGCTTGGTTTGGCACCAGCCGTCACGGGAACGGGTGTGCCGGGCCGGGCGTGGTACTCACCTATCTCGCCTGGTCTGGCAGTCGGACGTGGGGTGCCGTTGGCGCCCGTGTCCGGCTATGGTTCCGTGACTGCTACGGGTCCGTACGGTTTTCCGTGCGGACCTACCCCATGGACCGGAGTGTTTCATGGGGTGGCGGCGGAACCGTGTGGTACCGGAGTGCCTGGCGTGTCAGCCGTGGCTCCTTGCCGGGAGGCCGTGGCTGGCAGACCCGTGAGCACGTCAACGGGTGACGTGTTTGCGGGGGTGTCTTCATCGGAGGTAGATTGGTCAGATGCTCTGGCGTGGCTAGCCAGGGTTGACCCGTCTGTGGTTTCGGCCATGGCCGATGAAGATGCGCCCCGTGCGTCGATCAGGACGGGGATTTTGCCCGCGGCCCAGATCCAGTCAGTGGGACTGGATCCACGGTTCATAGAATTGTTGGATGCTATTTATAGCAAACAACTGATGACCAAGGGTCAGCTCCCTGCGGCCTCCAGGGAGGTGCGGGCAAGATGTCGTATTCCGCGGGGGGAATACGACAGGTATGGTGTAGTCCCGTCGGTCACGGAGGATGACCGATGGGGACTGGGTGTCCAGAGTGCTGTGGCGGGTCGCCCCGGTCCGGCACTTGTGGACAAGTCTCAGGTACACCAGGAAGAAGTCCTGTCCCTATGCGATGAGGGTGTGAGGGCAACGATGAGCGCTGTCAACCACTCTTATCTCCTTCAGTTGGTGTGGGCTGAAGCGGGGGCAGGCCACCCTGTGCCACCTGTGGCGCTTTCATGTGTCAATGACGGCCTGGTGCTGTCGATGGACGCATTGGCAAGGGTGCAAGTGCGTGTGACGAAATCCAGGAGGCAAATGGTCATTGACCATATGCGTCCGGCTACGGCAGTCAGGGAGCGTCTTCTTGGGACGCCCCTGACAGGGCCTAGCATCTTCGGTGGCCAAGCGCGGGCCATCTTAGAGGATACCGCCAGTATCGCGCAGAATCAGTTAGCGGTAAACCTACAGCTAGAGCTAGTGCGGCAAGCGCACGCACTAGGGGCTGTGGGGAAACCGCTAACGGGACAACCTTCAAAGAAGCAGAAGAAGCATAAGGGCAAGGCGAAAGCTAGGCCTGTTGCGACTTCTGCTTCAGCTGTGTTTTCGGAGCCGCCGCCGGCGAAGAAGCCCAGGATGGTTGTAGAGGCGCCTACCCTCCCCAATGTTGCTCCTGACCGCCGGGAAGGGGAAGGGTAAGGGTAAGGCCTCAAAGGGCGGACAGAAGGGGCCGAAGCGTACCTGAGGGTACGAAAGCTCCCTTCATATCCGCCTGGACCACGCCTGTGCGACAGGAACAGCGGTGCCAGTTATATCCGTCGTGCCTAGAACGAAATGGTTCTCTCTCTCTCTCGTTAAGAAAGAGGGGGGGGGGGGGGGGCGGACTGCGAGCCGGACAACCCCGTTAGACGTCGAGGCGTCTATGGTGGGTGGAAGGCTCATGCATTTCGTCGAGGCCTAGCAAGGTGTGACGTCAGACAGTCTGGTCCTGGGATAGTTATCCCAGGGTTACATGCCGGAGTGGTGGGACTTTCCACCACAAAATCTGTCTTTGACACCTGTCTGGACACCCGTACCAAGGGAGCCAGACAAGTTAGAAGCCGTTCAAAAGGAAGTGTCGGCTTTGCTTCTGAAGGGAGCAATAAAACCAGCAAACCGAAACACTCCAGGCTTCTATTCAAACATGTTCCTTGTCCCCAAGAGCACAGGGGGATGGAGACCCATACTCAATCTCAGGCCATTAAATTGGCTTATCCATACGCCTCGGTTCCAGATGGAAACGCCGAGGTCGGTAATGGCGGGATTGAGGAAAGGAATGTGGTGTCTATCGATCGATCTGAAAAATGCATATTTCCACATTCCTATGAATCGGAGTTGGCACAGGTTTCTGAGATTTGCGTTTCAGAATCAAGTATGGGAGTTTAGAGTTCTCCCGTTTGGCCTGTCGACAGCTCCGAGGGTTTTCACAAGAGTGGTCCTTGCGGTGACAGCGTTTCTCAGAAAAGAGAACGTGGTGCTACACACCTACATAGACGACTGGCTGCTCAAGGCAGACTCGGCAGCCAGGTTGAACGTGGATACTGCTCTGACTCTGAAGTTACTTTCAGATCTACGCTGCATAGTCAACGTGGAGAAATCTGAGTTGACGCCCACTCAACATTTCGTTTATTTGTGGATGCGATTCGACCTCGAGGAGGGCAGGGTTTACCCGTCAGAGCCCAGAGTGGTGTCTCTGTTAGCCATCCTCAAGAGTTTTCGAGTGGGAAACCACATTCAGGCGAGGCGGTTCCTTCAGATGCTGGGCATGATGGTCTCCATGGAGCAGGTTATCCCGTACGCTGCTCTAATGCGAAGGCCTATCCAGTTGTATCTGATGTCTCTGCGGAAACAGAGAACAGAACCCCTGTCAAAACTGGTGCCAGTTTTGGAGCCGATAATATCGCATCTTCTATGGTGGAAACAGCATCAGAATCTCCTATTAGGGGTTTCGCTGCACCTACTCCACTCCCAGCTGTCCATCTACACGGATGCATCGCTGGAAGGGTGGGGTGCCTGCCTGGGAGAACACCAGGTCTCGGGCACATGGACTCTCCCGGAGAGTCAGCTGCATATCAATCTGTTGGAAATGATGGCAGTGGAACTGGCATTGGAAGAGTTCCTTCCGATGATCAGGGGCAAGGTGATATTGATACGGTCGGACAATTCGACAGTAGTATCATATATAAATCGCCAAGGCGGGACCAGGTCGCCCACTCTGTGTATCAGGGTGTGGCACTTGATTCAATGGTGCAGGAATTACTCGGTTGTTTTGAAAGCAGCTCATATTCCTGGCCGATTGAACATTCTGGCGGATGCTTTGTCTAGCAGACAGAGAATCCTGCCAACAGAATGGTCCCTCAACCCTCCAGTTCTGCGACGGATCTTCGAGCATTGGGGCAAACCCAACGTGGACTTGTTCGCCACAAAGGAAAATGCTCAAATCATGACATATGTCTCGCCGATTCCAGATCCAAATGCCGTCGATACAGACGCTCTGGCGATAAGCTGGAGAGGGATGCACGCTTACGCGTACCCACCCACCATTCTTCTACCGAAGGTATTGGTGAAGGTCAGGGAGGAACCGTGTCTGGTCCTGCTAATAGCGCCGTATTGGCCGAGCAGGGCGTGGTTCACAGATCTTCTAGATCTGCTGGTGGAAAATCCTGTGCAGTTGCCCGAGATTCCGAACATAATCTCCCAGGCCAAGGGACGCTTCCTACACGAGCATCCCGAAATGTTCAAATTGACTGCGTGGATGTTATCAAACAACGTTCCACGTCGGAAGGCTTTTCTCGACAGGCTGCTGATTTCATCGCGGCTGCGAGAAGGAGGTCAACCTTCAAGTCATATAACAACAAGGTTAACAGATTTGCAGACTGGTGTGAAGAAAAGGGTATCGATACCTTTCAATCCACTATCAGCAAATAGCAGACTTTCTCTGTGAGCTGTTCTTTTCAGGACTAGCTCCCATCACAGTTGCTGGATACAAGTCAGCTTTGGCATCAGTTATCCCTTGTCTAGCCAACAGGGATAGTCCAGAGGTGGCCAGTTAAATGTGATGTTGAAGGGAATGTGCAATCTCCGACCGAGACAACCGGTAGTCATTCCAGCCTGGAGTCTATCTCTAGTGCTTAATGTACTGGCCAAGCACCCTTTCGAACCGTTGCGTTCGGCTAGTCTAAAGCATTTGACTCTAAAGGCGGTCTTTCTATTGGCAGCTTCCTCAGCTAGAAGGCGCAGTGAGATCCATGCGCTTTCGGCAGAGAGGAACCGATTTATTGTTTCTGGAGAAGGTCTGCGTCTTCTGCCAAGAGCAGAGTTTATGTCAAAGAGCCAATCTTTGAGATATCCCGGCAAACCGATCATTATACCGAAGTTAACTAGGTTTGATCGTGATGCCAGTGTCTGGTGCCCGGTCCGTGCTTTGACTAAGTACAAGAAACGGACTGACTCGTTACGGTCGAACGATAGACATCTGTGGATCTGCCATGAAAAGCCTTATGGCGCCGCATCCATGGATACTATCTCTCGTTGGGTGGTCGAATGCATTCAGACTACTCAGGAGATGGCGACTGGGCACCAGGTGCAAGGTGTAAGGGCACACAATGTCGGAGGAATAGCCGCCTCGACCGCCCTTTACAATGGTGTTCCGTTAGAGGACATCATGGCCATTGCACAATGGCACTGTGAGTCCTCATTCACGGATTACTATATGAGGGATGTGTCAGACTCAGCCAATCCACTCGCTTTAGCTGTTTTGAAACGATAGTTAGTGACCACACTGCTTTTCACCCTTTTCTCACTTTGGTAAGAAAAGAACCTAAAGCAGGCATGGTCAGGCGAGAGGATGTCAACCAGATTGTGTCACCGATGGCCGAACCGGTGAATGGTTGGAGGCGGTACGTCTGAAGTCCAATTATCATAAGGTAATTCAATAAGTGAGAGTTTTTTGTATTATGTATATGTATCATGTTCATTCATCTTATATATTCATGCTCATTCCCAGGCTAATACATGGAATATGCAGGGAGTAGTTAACCCTCTTGGCATATTTGTGTTTTCAGGCGAGATACATGTTCGTTAGTTCTCTCCCTTTTCTTAGGAGGAAAAAGGGGGGGGGGGCTGTGACGCGAATGTGATTCGGTTCCGTGAACTTGACGGTCCTTTTAGGTCTCCGTTAGTCAAGTTTGAAGTCTAAAATCTTTCTCCAAGGGGCAAAATTAGCATTTATGGCTTGCCCCTTCCCACCAGGTTACTGATCAAATCTGGTGTATATCAGAAGTAACAGAATGGGTAGTATTGATCGAAGGAGAATGCAGGAAATGTCAATTTCCCTTTCTCCGAGATCTAACAATACTCACCATTCTGTTACGGACCCAGCCTCCCAGCCCCACGGAGGCAAGCCATAGTTTTCTCTTGTTTGGTGGCTATGCAAACAATATGAGCTCTATGGTAAACGGGTACTCGGCAGTTGGGAGCCGAGTACCCGGTTCCCAGGAGTCGGTAAAGCTTTCTAAGTCTATAATCCTAGAGCCGCTGTCAGGGCCAGCTGTATATCAGAAGTAACAGAATGGTGAGTATTGTTAGATCTCGGAGAAAGGGAAATTGACATTTCCTGCAGTCTCGGGCACATGGGCTCTCTTAGAGAGTCAGCTGCATATCAATTTGTTAGAAATGATGGCAGTGGAACTGGCACTGGAGAGATTTCTTTGAGAAGTCAGGGGCAAGGTCATATTGATATGGTCAGACAATAATTCGACAGTGGTATTATACATAAATCGGTAAGGCGGGACCAGGTCTCCCACATGGTGTATGAAAATGTGGAGCTTGAGTCAATGGTGCAGGAATTACTCAGTTGTTTTGAAAGCATCTCACATTCCTTGGCGATTGAACATTCTAGCGGATGCTTTGTCTTGGGAATGGTCTCTCAACCATTCGGTTTTACAAAGGATCTTTGAGCATTGGGGCAAACCCAACGTGGACTTGTTCGCCACAAAGGAAAATTCTCTAATCATGACTTATGTCTTGCCGATCCCAGATCTAAATGCCATCGATACAGATGCTCTGGCGGTAAGCTGGAAAGGGGTGCATGCATACGTGTACCTACCCAGCATCCTCCCGAAGGTGTTGGTGAAAATTTGAGAGGAGCTGTGCCTGGTCCTGCTAATAGCGCCATTTTGGCCCAGCAGGGCGTGGTTCACGGATCTTCTGGATCTGTTGGTGGACAATCCGGTGCTGCTGCCCGATATTCCGAACATAATCTCCCAGGCCAAGGGCCGCTTCCTACAGAGGCGGCCTGAAATGTTCAAATTGACTGCGTGGATGTTATCAAACAACGTTCCACATTGGAAGGCTTTTCTCAACAGGCTGTGAGTTTCATCGCAGTCACGAGGAGGTCAACCTTCAATTCATATAACAACAACGTTAACAAATTTGCAGAATGGTGTAAAGGAAAGGATCTCAACCACTTTCAAGCATATATGCAGCAAATGGCAGACTTTCTCTGTCTGTGAGCTATTCTTTAATGGTTTAGCTCCCGTCACGGTTGCTGGATACAAGTCAGCTTTGGCATCAGTTATCCCTTGTCTAGCCAACAGGGATAGTCCAGAAGTGGCCCACTTACACGTGATGGTGAAGGGAATGAGCAATCTCTGACCGAGACAACCAGTAGGCATTCCAGCCCGGAGTCTAGCTTTGGTGCTTAATGTGCTAACCAAGCACCATTTTGAACCCATGGGTTTGGTTAGTCTAAAGCATTTGACTATTAAGGCAGTCTTTCTATTGGCAGCTTCCTTAGCTAGAAGGCGCAGTGAGATCCATGCACTTTCAGCAGAGAAGGACCGATTTATTGTCTCTGGAGAAGGTCTGCGACTGCTCCCGCAAGCAGAGTTTATGTGACAGAATCAATCTTTGAAATATCCTAGCAAACCAATCTTACCGAAATGAACTCTGTGCGTTCATGATGCCAGTGTCTGGTCCATGCTTTGACTATGTACAAAAAGCGGATGGGCTCATTACCGCCAGATGATAAGCATCTTGGATCTGCAATAAAAAGCCTTGTGGCGCAGCATCCATAGATACTATATCTCGTTGGGTAGTCAAATGCATTCAGATTACCCACAAAATTGCAACCGGTCACCAGGTGCAATGTGCCAGGGCACATGACGTCAGAGGAATAGCTGCCTCGACAGCCCTATACAATGGTGTCTCATTAGACGACGTCATGGCTGTTGCACAATGGCACTGGGAGTCCTTATTCACGGACTACTATATGAGGGATATGTCAAACTCAGCCAATCCACTCGCCGTAGCAATATTCAAAAGCTAGTTAAAGGTCCATACTGTTCATTCTCCTAGGGTAGCATCTTGCTATTTATTTAGAGATTGTCATGGTCAGCGAGAGGATGAACCAGCAAAATGCATGGGCTATGGTGATGGTTGCGGTAATCCAAGTTTTACTCTATTTCCGTCGCCCCCCTTCCCCCCCCCCCCCTCCCCCCCGATAGAGTCAGACTTGGATTACCTTATGACTTTTGGATTCCAGACATCACGCCACAACCATCATGTTAGCCCATGACTTTTCCTGGCTCATCTTCTTGCTGACCATTCGAAGTCTGTTTGGATTCAGGGGGGATATGCTGTCGTCTGATGGCTCTTGTCTGTATGTGTTTATATATCATGTTCATTCATTTTATATATTCATGCTCCCTCCCAGGCTATTGAGTGTCAAGAGTTGTTAACCGTCTTGACATTCTTGTGTTTTCAGGCGAGATACATATTTTTTGGTTCTCCCCTTGCTGAAGAAAGGGGAGGGGCGGTTATGCGAATTTGAGTCGGTCAGTATGCTTGTCGGTCCCCGTTGAAAACTACCTTGTGACAAGTTTAGTCTCCTTCTTTCTCTAGGGGCACTTAAGTTTTGCATGACTTGCCCCTTCCCACCAGGTAACTGATCAAGTCTGGTGTTATCAAAAAGTAATGTAATGGTAAGTATTGATCGAAGGAGAATGAAGGAAATTTCAATTTCCCTTTCCCTGAGATCTAACAATACTTACCATTACATTATGGACCCTGCCTCCCAGCCCCACGGGGGCAAGCCATGTGTCGGTCACATTTTTGTGCTTAAGCTATGTAAACAATTGGCCTTGCCAATAGCAGATATTCCATTGTGTAATACAAATAATACAGTTGGTGCACATTAAATAAGAATGCATTCTCAACTATAAGCGTTAAATACACACAGCCGTTAAATACACACAGCGGTAGTCGCGTGCAGTGTGTTTAAGATGTCTAGTCAATTTGCTAGGCGACCAGTTTGGATACCCACGAGACCTGTTGAATTTTACTATATTCACTACACATGTTTGCTTTAGAAGTATAGTAATAAACTCGCCTCGATTTCTGGTTTGCCAGATAATATTGTGCGTTCATAAATCATGACAGGCTACTATAAACACGATTAGATTAGTTTCTGAACACATGCAATCTGGCAACATACTAGGCTGGTACCTGACTCCTCATTCCCTCGCTGGCGATGCTCTGGCTCAGGATATGAGGGCCGGTATGGGCTGCCATCTTTGTACGCGATTTATGTGCATGACATCATTACACAAATAGGGGAAATCCACACGACAGCAAAGTGAAATGACAGCTATTTAACCCTTGTACAACGGCACCGTTTCGGGTATTAGTATGGTCTTATCTCACACATTTCGTTACACTATCTAACTAAAATGGAATTTTTCACTAAAGACTATTGTCCAAAATAAAGTCGCGCTATAAATCTAGATTATTTTCCTGAAGGATAGAAGTAGGCACATTTCCTAATTTTGTTACCAGTTTTCATTCATCACTTAGTGGAGGCTTGGACCACATATTTACTTCTTATGTGACTCTTCTAGAGTTTATTTCACGGAAATACTTGTATAAATTTATTGAATAAAGTATACCAGTATTTCCTTGAAAATCATCTACCGCTGAGGGTGGTGGGGAGGGTGGGTGGTATTGGGGTGAGGGTGGGAGATTGGTGAGGCAAATGGAAATAGTTCCAGCAGGGTGTTTCCTGCGAAGCTTTGAAAATTTGATTCGTTGATTGCTTTCTGTATCATGATTCTGACACATAATTATGTTGAATATTTTGAAACTAAAATTAATGGAATTGTGGAGGCTGGCACATCATCTTACAATAATAGTATTTGTTTCAGGTTGCTTGTATCATATCATATCAATTTCTGTGCTATAGGGTTAAGATAACATATAAGTTGGATAATGAGGGGCATCCCAGAGCTCTGCTCCCATCCCTCCCCACCCCCACCCACAACCCACCCAAAGTATATTTATTGCACCATGGAATGATGGATGCCAATTTCTTAAAAAATCAGCTTCATTGCCATAATACATATAATTAGATTGATCGGTTGATGATGCGTCATCGCAAATCCCCACATTCACCGCTTTGAACTTGCGACACCTCCCACAACCCACCACTGGGGGTGAAGCCAAAATTAAATGTCTGTTTGCGCTCTGCAACCATATGGGTAACTCACATACCAAATTTGGTTGAATTTCATCCAACAGTGTCAGAGGAGTGGCATTACAATCAATTTTATGACCTTTTGACCCCATCCCCTACCCCTGTGGGCAGGGCCAGATGTAAATTTGCTCAATCACTCCACATTGATATGGGTGACTAACATACCAAACTTGGTTGAATTCCGGCCAACGGTTTCGGAGATGTGTTACAATCAATTTCCACAGGTTAAAATTTGACCCCTCCCCCACCCTGTGAGATCAGAGCCAAATCTCACATTTTCATATTTGGTTGGGTTCCATCTAACAATTTCAGAGGAGTTGCATTACAAGTGATTTGACCCTCTGACCCCTGCCACGCCCCCACCCCTTGAGGGCGGAGCCAAATCTAAATATCACTTTGCAAAGCGGAATCATATTGGTAACCCACATACCAAATGTGATTTAATTCCACCCTACAGTTTGAGGAGATAGCATGATGGATGGACAGACAGACGGAGGCTATTACAATATCCCTGATGTTTTTTACCAGTAAATAACTATGATTGGGTATACAAATGAACCACTGATCCTGTGATCGTGTAGGCCTTTGGATCACTTGTGTTTCACAAGTAGCAAAGCAAATATATAAAAAGGACTTACATTTACTGCTTACTTTTATCAAGTACCTGTAAGCTGTAGCTGGCGCAATCTGTGAAAGGCTATTGTTGAAATCAAAGTTTATGTTGATTATGAAGCTGATAGAAATCAACTTCTAGAATGGCATTGAGAACTGTCAAATTTTCAGGACATGAGAACAGTTTTTGAAAAGGTACAACTGGAAAATGAGTGATAACTTGTCACATATTGTATTCTCTTGGCCTATACAAATGAACTTTGACTATTCAAAAATCTGGATTTTCTTAGCAAATCTTGACTATTAATTGAATAACTATCTTCAATATCTTGATAATGTAATGTTACAAATTATTTAATAATGCATTTATTTAGAACATTTGACTAATTTTCAGTACAAAATGATTTGATTGGATCAGCATTAATTTAACATGCTGATTATTCCTATAATTTGTGTTTAGATTTGAATTCTGAAGATTTTATGAATCTGTCTTAGTATATTATACACACATACCTCCCATACAGTGCAAAGAGGAAGATATGCCCAGAATCACTAAAATACCCTCCTAGTCTCAGGGGATTGATATGACAAAAGATATGCCCAGAATCACTAAAATACCCTCCTAGTCTCAGGGGATTGATATGACAAAAGATATGCCCAGAATCACTCAAATACCCTCCTAGTCTCAGGGGATTGATATGACAAAAGAAACAAGAGAGACAAGGAGCATGTATCCTCACCTGGAACATCAGTATTTGAGTTAGAAAATGGAAGAATAGGCTTCAAACACACATTTTGTTAAATTGTTCTGGCATGGAAATGCAAACATTTAAGTCATAAGATCCAGAAATTTAGTTTGAAAATATAGATATTTGGACCTGAAATGTGCAAATTTGTGATTAAAAGCAAAGTTACACAGAAATTTAACCATTTTGACAGTAATTGAGAATCTGGTTTTGAAATACCAAAGATTTAAATGGAAATGTGAACATTTTACAAAATGCTGGCTAGTGTTATGAAAATTTAAGTAAGAAATATAAAAGATTTCAGCCTGAAACGGGCATTTTGGTTTAAATCAGATTAATATTTAATTTCAGGCCACACTTAAATTATTGTTTATTTGAGGTAACCAACTTAATATTTTGGGAAATATATATATATATATGTATAGATAGACATGATTTTTATTTGTTATCATTAATTTTCAGAAATTTCCATTAAATTTTATTGCATACTTATATATCCAAATTATATTATATGGTTTAATACTACAAACAGACCATAATTTAAGGGTGGTCTCTGAGAAATGATACCAGACTGACAGGGATCAAAGTAGACTTTGGAACCAAGAGGCACAATGGGCATGATGGGCCTGTATCACTCACCTAGGATATCAGTATTTGTATAAGAAACATTTAAAATTGGGTTTCAAACACACATTATGGCTGGAATCATGGACATTTTTACTCAAATGCAGAAATTGGTGTTTAAATGCAAACATTTTTTGCTGAAATTTGTAAATATTGTGTTAAAAGTAAAGGTTTACAGAGAAATATATAAATTTTGACATCTGTGTATGTGTATCTATGCTCAAAATGATACCGACGGTGGTGTACGTGGTTTTGCTAGCGGTGGGGTTCTCTTCTCGGGCTTGGCGGCCCTAGTCGCTGTCTGCCGCTCTAGCTGTAAGTCGCTCACCAACCCACACAATTGCTCAACCATTCTATTCTGTTGAGCAATCTGTTTCTTTAGCGTGCTAACCACGCTCCAGATCTCCTTTTCCTCCCCGGGACCCACTACGTTTACCTCCATGCCCTGTTCCTGTCGTTCGTTAATTTTCATGGCCTGGAGCAGGTCGTCACAGGTGGCCTCTTCCTCTGCAATCTCAATAGCACGGGCCAGGGTGGTGGCCTTCTTGCGGACAATCCTTTTGCTGAGACGATGATCAGATAGTCCCTTGAGGTAAATCCCCAAGATGGTCCTCCTGTTGTCGATGTTCTCGATAGGGTAAGCCCGGGCGCTCAGTTCCCTATAACGTCTGTTAAACGTTATGATGGTTTCGTTCCGCCTTTGTCGTACACCCTCCAGATCATACTTGATCCGTTCTCCTTCGTTTGCTGAGATGAAGTTCAGTGTTATATACTCGTGGAATTCTTCGTAAGCGATATTCTCCCTTACTTTTCCCACGAGAAACCCATCTATGGCTCTGGACAATTGCCCTCGTGCCGCTCGCGTGATGATGTAGGCTGGTACGCCCTCTAGCCGTCCTTCATTAGCGACCCATGCTCGCCTGGTTTCGTCGAGGAAGGTTCTCACCTCCTCCGGCACTACTCCGTCGCAGGGTTGTATGCGGTAGATCGTGTCCCGGATCTCCTTCCGGTACACCCGCTCATTTTCTCAGCGGTCGCTGCTTTCGACGATCGCCCCGGCCATCGCCGTCCCCATGGCCTGCATGGCCGCCACGGTCTCAGGACGTAGCTCGACACATCGATCGATGCCAGGCAGGGTCACGCTAGGGGGTTCTTGCGGGTTTGCCATTTCGCTAGCGATATTCTAATGTAATAACAACCTTTGCTAGTCTTGGTTGCTCAGGACAGTCTATTTCAGTCGTTATTTTAATTATGGTGCTGTCGCTATACTCTCTATGTTGGATGACCCTCGTTGTCTCTGTTGACTGGGCCCTCTCTATAAAAACCTTCACCCGGTCCGCGAGGTCTCTTAATACCACGTTGGCGGGTCGCTCTCTCAGTGCTTGGGCCATACAACTTTTTACTCACGGTTTTCACAGTTTGTCCAATCCTGGAAACATAAATCCTGGCAGGCTCGCCACTGAAGTTTTCTATTATCTACTGAAGTTTTCTATTATCTATCTTCTTATTTCTTAACGCTTCGCTTCCCACGGCGGTAAGGCCTGTATGTGATCTGTAATGGACCGTTTCATCAAATATCTACCAGTGTTTAAAATTTAACAACAAATTAGAAAATTTGGACCTAAAATGCGAGAATGGGTGAAAATGCTCAAATTT
This sequence comes from Chaetoderma sp. LZ-2023a, assembly GCA_034401795.1. Classification (NCBI taxonomy): domain Eukaryota; kingdom Metazoa; phylum Mollusca; class Caudofoveata; order Chaetodermatida; family Chaetodermatidae; genus Chaetoderma; species Chaetoderma sp. LZ-2023a. The sequence continues at coordinate 508,890 of CM067372.1, read as the reverse complement.
GGTACAGAAATCTGTGAATTTGGGATTATAAGCAAGTGTGTAACAAGAAGTATATAGATTTTGACGGTTAATAAGAATATCTGGGTTCAAAATGTAAATTTTTTTTCAAATGACTAGTAATCTAAAATTTTAGGCTGGAAATGTGAAGATTCTGGTCAGAATTATGCAAAGTCTTTGACGGGAAACAAGAAAATTTGGACTAAAAAGCAACTGCTTTGTTTAGAAACAAAACATATGGGTGCAAAATGCAAAAGTATGACAATTTTGGCTGAAGATACACACATTTCTGTATGAAGAATTGATATCTATATTTCAAATATGAATATTTTAACAGGAAATATGAACATTTTAGGTGAAAAATGAAAGAATTTAGGCCCAAAATGGCAAAACTTGGATATGAAATTATGGCCACTGACCAATAATGTAAAATTCCTATTCAATAGGCCCAAAACCTATATTATTGCCATGTTCAGTGAAAACTCATCAACTAACAGAGCCGAGTCTAACCCCTTAATGCTAATAAAGCCAGCAAAAACCAGTCTTTGCAGAGGTATTGGGAATATTGTCACGAATTTATCACTGTAATGCTTGCGCCAGTCATTCCAGTGATAAAATTTTTTTTAAATGTCTTCTTACCCAGCAAATGGACATTCACTTAGTAAAAATTACAATTTTCCTAACCAATCTTAACCATTAACAGCAACAATTTTGATAGGAAATATGAAGATTTTTGACTGAAATGCATAATTTTCGTTCAGAAACATGAAAACCTTGGTACAAAGGCAGAAATGTGATCATTTTGGCTGAAAATTCAAACGTTTCTGTACAAAGCATGGATATCTAAGTTCCAAATGTGAAAATCTTGACAAAAACATGACCATTCAGAAATGAAAGAATTTGTATCCATAAAAGATAATTTCCATGCAACACAAAAGAATTGGTGATGGACACCGGCTCAAAGATCAAATCTATATATTACTGTTTTCACTGTCAAGCACATCAACTGCATGTAGCAAAAGCTCAAATGTGATTGATCGATAATGTCCAGTTTGCTTTAGCCTACCGGTAGCTGACTTTTCACACACATATATATCTGGGAAAAACATCTACCAGTAGATCAATCTGGCCTAGTTTCTTAGGAACGGTAGAGTTTCTTCAATTTGAATAGTGACCAATAATAACACATTCAGCCAGTAAGCTCTGCATGAAGTGGATGATGGTGTGACTTAGTGATCCAAATAGTCATGTGCCTGTCTTCCAAACTCAGAATTTGCTATTGCTAAAGGTTTTTCACAAATTTACCCTCAGGCTTTTCAAACCATGTGAGCTATAACTGAGATCTGCAGAAAATTGAATATTTTGAAAATAATTTGTCTGAAAGTTATTTAGGTCTTGTGGTTTGAGCAGCTATATCCTTAAATCAAATAATCTGACTGAATTAATAAAGAAACGAGGAATGTTTTGGTCTTGCTCACTCTGATTACAAATAAATCAGTTTTCAAGAGAGATGATGTATGACGATTGTAGAATATCTTGAAAATAACGTGATTAACATCTTTTTGCCCCTCCCTATGGAACAGCAGGTTTCAGTGAAATGGTTTTTAAAATAGTTTGCCTATTGAAATATGATATGCGATGTACACTGTCATTGTCATACAGAGTGAAACTGAATATAGTTTCCTCTGGTTTTATTACCGGTATTTGATATTTTTTTTTTTCGGATGAGAGTTCTCACCTCAGATGGATGCCTTACTAAATGTCACTGAAAAGTCATTATTGTTTTGTGTGACAGCATGTTCTCATTGAGTGTAAGGGAACAGAATTAAATAGATTGCTCAGATGTCCTGACTTTCTAGCTGATGATTGAAATCTTATATAAAATTTTAACTTTTTATTCCAGTGAATTAAGTTGTGATTTACTTCTTGGACAGCAGATCTTCTATCCCAGGTATCCACACACCTTTTTGAAAAAATGCTGGAATATTGAAATCACACCTGTCTGTTTATTTACAGGCTAAGAGGGGACTATTTTTCAAAGTTTACCACTATAATGACTGATTCTGTTATCGCACCAGCCACTCCAGTGTTAAACTTTCAAAAATAGTCTTGGCCTACACAGATATTTCTCAAGACCACTGCAGAAGTTTTTTAGATGATTCAAAACCCAAAGACCATACAACATTTTCCTCTTGGTAATGTGAGGTTGTTGGGTGCACAGGGTACATGGACATTTTGGGCTGATAGATATTAATACCAGTTTATCCTTCCATGTCTCAATTTCAAGACAGGAAACATATAAATGTTTTGAATCTATGGCAGCAGCAGCTCAGTCAAATTAGTATCAAAATACTCAATAGAATATTTATTACTGTACATCATAAAGAATTTATCATTTCTGGACAAATAAGGGTAACGGATTAACTCTGTGAACTCTGAATATCTGGCTAGACAAATTATTCTGGATGAAAGAAATATTTTGTTGAATATTGTGTTTTAACAAGATTCAAGATTATTTATTTACATATAGATAAATAATTTAACAGTTCAAAACAGGCATCCACCTCAGCAAAGCCTACATTTATGTGGTGGTAGGCCCTTGACAAACTAGGTAAATGCACAGATGAAAAACTCAACAACCTACAATAGTAGAATACTGATATCGCCCCCCCCCCCCCCTCCATACAGAATAACAACAGCCTCCAATACAGTAGGACTAGATAGAGTCCAGTTCATAAATAGGTTAATATATTTCCAATAAGGAAGAATGTAATCTAGTTAGTACAATTTTAAATACGATGTAAGATGTTTTGTTGAATATTTTCGACCTACAACAACAATGGCTTCAAATCAAATTAAGTCCAAAATATTCAACTGGTAAGTTTTATTTTGTTTTGAAAACACTACGTTATTTCTGAGCCATTCAACAGCGGAAGATTGACATTTCCCGGAATCTTAGAACACGTTTACAGAAATGCATTTCACCAGCTTGAATCTGACAATCACAATGCACTACAGATTAGTACAAAATTATGTCAAACCGTGTTTGTTTGCATTTCATAAGATGGACTAGATACTGAATAATTGCCGTTTTAAGCGATGTGTTGCCGTATTCATAATCAGCTGATTAAAATGTAAACAGAAGTATTTTACATTTCGCTTGGTTTGTTTTTGGGTTTCCCCCGGGATAAAAATTGATAACCAATAGAAATATTCGGTCTTCAGCGTATGCCGCTTATCAGCATTAGCCAATCAGCACCGTGGACTCTGTAGCCATTACCGGCTACACTATTGTGATTATGAGCAATTGGAGTCGGGTACCAGCTTAGCAACATACTTGCGAGATGTGAAAAAAAGGACAATTATTTCCCTTTCCTTGTATTATTTTATTGATTTTCTATACATTAAGTGATGATCAATATGAATGCAATTTTATGCATTGATAATATATTATTTAAAAACAAATATTTACAAAACCGTTTTTTCATAAATATGTGGTTTTCAAAATGTGTCACCGGTTTTTGAACCGTCATGCTTACAAAAACCGCTAATGGTACCAGTATACCACACTGCCCTGGCACCCGGTTGTTGACGCGGGTGCCTGGTTCCAGGAACCGGCAAGAGCTCTGTTCTAGTCTAAAAGGACTCTTATGGCATATCCGCCAAGGTGGCTGTTATCAATAAGTAATGTAATGGTAAGTATTGTTAGATCTCGGAGAAAGGGAAATTGAAATTTCCTTCATTCATCTCTCTAAGGTTTGTTAAAAATAATATTTTTTCAATAATTTTGCGTATAATTTTGACATTGGATGAGACCAACTTTGAGGTCATTTCTATTCAACGTGTCCATATCAAATTGTTTGCAAACTTCTAGACCGAACTGCACTAGATACTAATATATTAATGTATTGTCTGCTGTGCATATTGACCTGATTTTAAAAGCTTATATCTGACCTTTCTTGTTTCCAGTTTTCTGTATACCGACCGTGCCGAGATCACACCGAAAGACGCTATGGAGTGTCTTGGCTTAGCACATCTGTATCAAGTGCCTCTATTGGTCGATCTGTGTTGTAATGTTCTTGAAAACAACATCACTGCTGAGAATGCATGCTCTATTCTACAAAAGTCTACATTGTATGGACTAACAAAGCTGCAGAATTTGTGTAATAGCTTCATTGACGATAATGCTAGCAGTGTTCTGAAAGCGGATGGATTTCTCACGCTAAGTTCCAAAGTTATCTCTTATATTCTGATGAGTCCTACATTAGAAGTGCCAGAGATTGATATTTATAGAGCGCTCAGTAAGTGGACGATTCATCAGTGCGATCTAGAGAAGCTTCCACAAACTCACGATAACAGACGAAAGTTTCTCGGTGATACGATGTTTCACATTCGACTCGCTAATATTCCTATTGTGTGTTTTGCAAAAGAAGTTGCATTCGATGGTTTATTGTCTCCAGATGAAGTAAATAAAGTGTTCTGTCATCATTTTGCTCCTGAGAAATATCCGCTAGAGTTTGTTGAAAGTGGCCAGTCTCGTGTGAAGTTCTACGAGGTTTCACGATTCGACGGTACAGTGCATCTTCATCCTCGTAAGATGACTCGTAGTGAGACAATGCGCTTCAAGCTCAGTAAAAATGCACGCCTTAATGGTCTCGGATTTCTAAATGTTCTCGTGTGCTCGGACTCCGGAGTTGACGTGTCTGGGAATCATCATCTAATCGCTATCAAGATAACAGATTTGGGCATTGGTTCTTCGTCATCGGACTCTGATGATGAATCTCATGAACTACGGCATAGTCGTGGTCAGACTGGTTCATCAAATATCAAAACAAGTTTTCATGATATAAAATCAGAAGAGACGGACAGGTTTAAGGTGATGTTTGATTTGGCTTGTTCTCTGAAAGCAGAGCACTGGTATAGTGTAAATATCACAATGTTTACGACAAATGATCGGCTCCATAACATCAAGGCGTATAAACATTGCATGGGGAATTCCGTGAAGAGGTGTCGTGTAGTGCCAGTTAAGGGTATTCGTGTCTGGTTTGATGGTTCCTCTGCTGGGCCAATATGCTCAATTTTAGTATCTTAAATAGTTACCTCCTTAATGGTCAAGCCGGCGAAATTGGCCACCCATTTGCAGGACAAGAGAAGACTATTTTGAAAATATACCACAGGAATGCTTGACTTGATAACCGAGCCACTCATTCCAGTGGTAAATTTTCGAAAATAGTCCTCTCTTGGCCTGCAAATGGACATTCAATAATCAATTAATTAGTTTTTCTTGACCAAATTTTCTATCCTAAATAGTTAATACCATCTAGCAGACCAACATGTGAGCAAGAGAATACATGGGTGATAAATTTTTTATATTTTCAAAAGAAGTCTCGATGTTAGAAATGGGAAAAGTTAACCCTTTCACCAACAAATCCCTGAAAAAGTATATTCTTTACAATATAAAACTTATTTTATCAAATATTTTGAAATTAATTTGACTGGAAGCCATTGCTGCCTAAGACAGTAATGGCTTCCAGTCAAATTAATTTCAAACTATTCAAGTGTGTGGTTGCCTTGAAAATAAGACATGGGGAATTTCATCGGTGAAAGGGGTAATAATCATCCATAGGTTATCCATAGATATTGATTTACTTAACCATTTAATGGTCAAGCTGGGAACAACTGGCCTCTGCCGTGTTCTTGCCGATTTGCAGACCATAATGCTATTTTTGAAAATTTATCACTTGAATGCCTGTCTTGATAACCGAGCCAGTCATTCCATTGAGAAATTGTCAAAATATTTTTTGGCCTGCAAATGGATATTCAAAAAAGCATATATTTACATTTTCCTGACCAACTTTTACCATTAAATTATTTACCTTTTAACTCATATCATCCCAAAACGGCTTGTTCAGTGGTTTTGAGATATGTCCATTGGCAGATAAAAAGAAGGCTATTTTTGAAAATTTACCACAAAAATCATTCCAGTGGTAATTTTTCAAAACGAGTTTTCACTTGGTCTGCAAATGGACATTTTCTAAGAGAAAATTTAAATTTTCTTGATTAAATTTTACCATTAAACTCTTAAAGGATAAGGACTAATCTTATCTCAAATATTGTTTTACGCTCACATGACCAATTGAGCGTATGCGGCGTGCCATGGTGACCGTTTGTCATCCTTATGGTGTTTGGCATTCGTCGTCCTTACGGTGTTTGGCGTTCGTCCATTTACTTCTGCTTTAAGATGTCCTTCTAAACCGCTTAGTGGATTTTAACCAAATTTGCCTGGAAGTATTCTATGATGGTAGGCTTTAGGATTTATATTCAGAATTTGAATTGACCAATTTTTAGCTCACCTGGAATGAAAGGCCAAGTGAGTTTATGCCATGGCGAGTGTACGTCGTCTTCATCCATCGTCAGTCAACTTTTCCTTTAAACGACTTCTAAAGAATCATTGGGACCGATTTCAATTATATTTGGAAGGAAGCATCATTATGGCATAGAGATCCAAATTTGTTCAAACGAAGCCGATCGACCAATTTGGCGGAGGCCATCTTGGACTTTGGACGATTTTTAAAAATATGTTTAACAATCGTTGATCGATTCAAAACTCAAGAAAGATCATTTAGGGCCGGAGATGAACCAAGTTTGTTCAAGCGAACATGATTGGCCAAATGCTTCGGCGGCCTTCTTGGGTGGCTGAAATTTGGGAGTTATGATTAAGTCTTAAGGGCCGTTAAAGTTTGCTCAAGTGAAATTGATACGTCAAAAAGCATGGACCAATCAAAATGTAATATGTTTGGCGACCATGTTGAATTTTTTTATTTTATGGATTTTGGGTATGCTAATTTCAAATTTTCCACTTTCAAAACTGTCAAATAAACAGTTTGGCGGCCATCTTGTCTCTTCCCGCCAAATTCTCCCATACTAAAGCAATAAGAAATTGAAAATCTCTTCTCCAGAACCAGTGGGCCAATTTCAGGTATATTTGACAAGAAGCATCCTTAGGGTATAGAGATACAAATCCCTATTGGCTCTCTTGTTTATTTTATTGATTTTGGGTATGCTAATTTCAAATTTTCCACTTTCAAAACTGTCAAATAAACAGTTTGGCAGCCATTTTGTCTCTTCCCGCCAAAATCTCCCATACTAAAGCAATAGGAAATTGAAAATCTCTTCTCCAGAACCAGTCGGCCGATATCAGGTATATTTGACAAGAAGCATCCTTAGGGTACAGAGATCCAAGTTTGTACAATCCCTATTGGCTCAATTGTTTATTTTATTGATTTTGAAGTCAAAATTGGTTTTCTATACGTTTATGGTGATGTCCAATTCGGCGGTTTTACCTTTGGTTACCAAGACTGACCACTGCAGGTAAATGACTAGGTGGCCATATATCTTTGATTTTCCACTTTCGAAAACACCAAACGCTCCCCATAGTAAAGTAAGGGGGAATTTTTTATGTCTTCTGGCGAACCACTGGACTGATTTTTACCAAATTTGGTCAGACGTATCCTTGTTCTTGTTGCGATTCCCGGACAAAACCGTAAGGTTATACTTCTAGGCGATTGGTCTTCTAGTTGAAATGCCTATGTGTCAGGTGAGTGATACAAGCCCCTTGGGTCTCTTGTTTACTTATGCATGTAGATTGCACGATATCAGTTCCATATTATTCACTTTGATGCATATTTACATATATCACAATTATTTGCTTTAAGAATTGTGTTAACCACTCTTGTATCAACAGCACCTCAATGTGCTCAAAATTCTACTTAGGCTATATCCATTAACCCTTTAACCCTCATATTTATTCAAGAAAATCTCAATTTTCTCATAGAAAATGTCCATTTGCCGACCAAGAGAAGAATGTTTCTTAAAATTTACGATTGGAATAATTGGCTCAGTTATCGAGCCAGGCATTCCACTGGTAAATTTTCAGTAATAGTCTTCTTTTGCTCTGCAAGTGGACATTTTTCATGACCACTGCGGAAGCGGTTTGTGGCTGATATGAGTGTTAAAGTGTTCATGGTCAAGACCTTTCAAGAAAATTAGAATAATTTTTGTAAAGCTACCAATGAAATTTATAAAAATAGTATTCTATGTTCCTGTGAATCGACATTCCTCACCACCACTGGAGAAACCAGCTTGACCATCAAAGTGGTGATGGTTGAGAAAATATTGAGTTTGTGTTTAGCCAGTGTTTATTTGCAAGCCAAGAGAAAAGAACTTTTGAAAATTTACTACTGGAATGATTGGCTCGGTTACCGAGACTGACCACTACAGATGCTGTTTTGTCTGAGTTGACAATTAAAGGTTTAAGTCGACACTGTAAGAGGGGTTAATTTTGACCGTCACTGCCTCCATTTTGTCTCCTGAATACTAGCTTTAGCCCGTTAACACTTGAATTTGTTCATTGAATGTTCATTTTCAGCCAAGAGATTATTTTTGAAAATTTAACACTGGAATGACTGGCTCGGTTATCGAGCCAGTCATTCTAGTGATAAATTTTCAAAAAGGCCTCTTGGTCTGCAAATGGTAATTTCTCAAGACCACTGCAGAAGGCGTTTTTGGCTGATATGAGGGTTAATGGTCACGAGTAGTCAGAGAAATTTACATTTTTGCTTAATGAATGCCCATTTGCAGGTCAAGAGAAGACTATTTTTGAAAAATTACCACTGAAATGACGTACTCTTCAATCGAGCCAAGCATTCCAGTTGTAAATTTTAAGAAATTCTTGTCCTGCAACTGGACATTCCTCATGAGCACTGGAGATGTCGGTTGTGGCCAGCTTGACCATTACATGTTTAAGTGACAAGTGGGATGTCATGGAGGTCAAGATATACAACATATTCTTGTAATAATTATCCCGTTGAATATTTTGAAGTTAATGTAACTGGAAGTTGTTGCTGTCCAATGGAGATTATCTATTGAAAAATGGTACCATAATTTGCCTAATTCTTGGTGCACACCACCTCGCATATACCATGTTGATCGCGAATATTGTTCCATTGGAATCCCCTGCTCCGCATAACGCTCAACAAAAAATAGACTTCTCGCCTGCAAATGGACAAATAATTAAGCAAAATTTTTTTTTTATTGTCCAAACTTGATGATTAAAGTGTAAACTAAAATTTGCCAGATGTTCACATGTATATATTCTTAGCCATTTAATGGTCCAATTTTGGTCAAGAAAATTTAAATATCTGCCTATTGAATGGCTATCGGTTATCGAGCCAGCCATTCCAGTGGTAAAGTGTCAAACATTATATTATCCTGGCGGCAGTGGCCTATAAATGGGCATTTAACAAGACCATAACAGAGGCCGGTTTTGGCCGGTATGACCATTAAAATGTTAGAGATCCATTTTCTAACTATGCTCCACCAATTTCTAACTATGCTCCACCCATTTCTAACTAAGCTTCGCCCATGCTCAGCTTATGTTGGGATAGATCGAACCCTGAATTCCCAGAATCCCAATATCAAGGTAACTATACAGGTAAGCTGTTGAATATTTCGAAACTAATTTGACTGTGTGCTGTTGCTGCAAATAGCAGCATCAGCGCACAGTCAAATTAGTTTCAAAATTTTCAACAGAATGTTTATTAACTAGTAAATCCATCAAAGACATGCAATCTCGTACACTTGATGGAGTATTCCAGCTTCAGGAGAATTTCCATCAACAATGATGATGACGTCGGCCTACATGTGGCGTAATTGATTATGACATCATATATTTGATCAATAGATCGGATTCATCCATTACACTGTCCATGGACCACTGTAGTGATTATGAGCATAGTAAAGGAGAGTGGTCATTCAGAACACAATAGCAACAAATATTGACACTTTTTAGTCATTCAGAGGACAATAATAACAATGATTGACACACTTTTTTGTCATTCAGAGGACAATAATAACAAATATTGACACACGTTTTTGTCATTCAGAGGACAATATAACAAATATTGACACACTTTTTTTTCATTCAGAGGACAATAATAACAAATATTGACACACTTTTTTGTCATTCAGAGGACAATATAACAAATATTGACACACTTTTTTGTCATTCAGAGGACAATAATAACAAATATTGACACACTTTTTTGTCATTCAGAGGATCATAATAACAAATATTTACACACTTTTTTGTCATTCAGAGAACAATAATAACAAATATTGACACACTTTTTTGTCATTTAGAGAACAATAATAACAAATATTGACACACTTTTTTGTCATTCAGAGGATCATAATAACAAATATTGACACACCTTTTTGTCATTCAGAGAACAATAATAACAAATATTGACACACTTTTTTGTCATTCAGAGAACAATAATAACAAATATTGACACACTTTTTTGTCATTCAGAGGATCATAATAACAAATATTGACACACTTTTTTGTCATTCAGAGGACAATATAACAAATATTGACACACTTTTTTGTCATTCAGAGAACAATAATAACAAATATTGACACACTTTTTTGTCATTCAGAGAACAATAATAACAAATATTGACACACTTTTTTGTCATTCAGAGGATCATAATAACAAATATTGACACACTTTTTTGTCATTCAGAGAACAATAATAACAAATATTGACACACTTTTTTGTCATTCAGAGAACAATAATAACAAATATTGACACACTTTTTTGTCATTCAGAGGATCATAATAACAAATATTGACACACTTTTTTGTCATTCAGAGGACAATAATAACAAATATTTACACACTTTTTTGTCATTCAGAGGATCATAATAACAAATATTGACACACTTTTTTGTCATTCAGAGAACAATAATAACAAATATTGACACACTTTTTTGTCATTCAGAGAACAATAATAACAAATATTGACACACTTTTTTGTCATTCAGAGGATCATAATAACAAATATTGACACACTTTTTTGTCATTCAGAGGATCATAATAACAAATATTGACACACTTTTTTGTCATTCAGAGGACAATAATAACAAATATTTACACTTTTTTGTCATTCAGAGGACAATATAACAAATATTGACACACTTTTTTGTCATTCAGAGGATCATAATAATAAATATTGACACACTTTTTGTCATTCAGAGAACAATAATAATAAATATTGACACTTTTTTGTCATTCAGAGAACAATAATAATAAATATTGACACACTTTTTTGTCATTCAGAGAACAATAATAATAAATATTGACACACTTTTTTGTCATTCAGAGGATCATAATAACAAATATTGACACACTTTTTTGTCATTCAGAGGATCATAATAACAAATATTTACACACCTTTTTGTCATTCAGAGGACAATAATAACAAATATTGACACTTTTTGGTCATTCAGAGGACAATATAACAAATATTGACACACTTTTTTGTCATTCAGAGGATCATAATAACAAATATTGACACACTTTTTGTCATTCAGAGAACAATAATAATAAATATTGACACACTTTTAAATCATAGAGAAAATTATATTACAAAGTAAAATAAATGCAGTAGTTTTATAGTTGTCTTCTTAACCCTTTAACCCTTGAATATGTTCATTCCAGTGGTAAATTTTCAAAAATAGACTTTTCTTGGTCTGCAAATGGACATTTCTCAAGACCACTGCAGCTGTTTTTGGGATATTAGTATATTATTGTCCCTTAGAGCCATGTAGAAAAACACATGTGTCTGATTGATGAGTTGATGCGATAGCGCAGAGGATATTTAGCAAAAATATGATTCATATTTTGTGGCAAAAATGTGACTCATGTTTCAGTTTGGTGTGTAAATATTTTGGGGGTTGTATACAGATATATTTCAGTTTAGTATATAAATATTTTTGGGTGTTGTATACACTATACAGATATAGTTCAGTTGAGTGTATAAATATTTTTGGGGGTGTACACTATATTGATATATTTCAGTTGAATGTATAGTTTTTGGCTGCTGTATACATATACAGATATATTTCAGTTGAATGTATATTTTTTGGCTGGTCTATACATATACAGATATATTTCAGTTGAATATATATTTTTTGGGTGGTGTATATATATATATATATTTCAGTTGAGTGTATAAATATTTTTGGGGGTGTACACTATATTCATATATTTCAGTTGAATGTATATTTTTTGGCTGGTGTATACATATACAGATATATTTCAGTTGAATGTATATTTTTTGGTTGGTGTATATATAGATATATTTCAGTTGAATGTAGAAATATTTTTGGGGGTATATACGTACAGTACGTCTCAGAAATAGATTAAAACATTGCCAAACATTACAATTTTGAACACAATGTAAGAAATGCTCTGTTGAATATTTTGTATGTAATCTGCTGCCTTGCTTCCAATCAAATTAACTCCCAAAATATTGAATTAAATCATTTCTGTAAGTCATATAGTTTACTATGATAGACCACATATTTCAGTTTTATTGTTTGGCAGACACAAATGTCTGTTTGCCGGTGTTTGGTGGACCAAATATTTCAGTTTGGTGGACAGCTATATATACCAAATTGAAATATCTTATCTACCAAATACTTAAGTTGTTGTACTGGTATACATATTAATAAACAGTTTGCTGGACCAAACAGTTCAGATTCATGTATCAAATAACCATTGACCAAGCAATCATGAATTGCGTGCTTAGTACTATTAGATAAACTATGCAATTATTGTACCATGTTTTTCAATAATCTTGTGATTTATTTTTGTAATTATTAACTTATTTATTTTTTATTAAAAAATATACTGGATAAATTACACCAGTTTTGCAATAAGAGGCCTTACTAATTGAGACAAAGATAACCATCGCCATGGTGATATTGATGTTTATGTTGAGGCTTCCATGAAAATTGTCTCATTAACTTTGCTATAATATATATATATGTACACACAAGATTTATTACATACACCTCATAAATAAGTTAAAATGTTTCCTAAACAAATGCAGAAACATATTAGCCCTTTAACAATCATGTCAGCCAAAAATGCCTTCTGCAGTGGTCTTGAGAAATGTCGATTTGCAGACCAAAATAAGAACATTTTTGAAAATTTTAACACTGGAATGACTGGCTTGGTTATTGAGCCAGTCGTTCCAGTAGTACATTTTCAAATATAGTCTTCTCTTGGTCTGTAAATTGACATTTTCTATGAGAAAATTGAAATTTTCTTGAATAAATTTGATGGTTAAAGGGTTAATGAGTAGCATTTTGAACACGATGTAAGAAATGTTCTGTTGAATATTTTGGAGTTAATTTGAATGGAAGCCATTACTGTGCATTAGGCAGCAATGGCTTCCAATCAAATTAACTCCAAAATATTTAACAGTACTTTTCATTTTCGTTTGGAAATTTGTTAATTTATTTGTGAGCTGTCCTATTAATCCTATGTTATATACATACAGTAAAGCTCAGAAATAACTTAACATGTTTCCATAACATAATAAAACATACTGGTGAATATTTTGAACATAAATGGATCGGAAGATATTGCTGCCAAAATTTAAATTCAAAACATTCAACGGAATGTTGTGGTCAAAATTACTAACTAATGTATCTGTTTTGGAAACATTTAAATTTATTTAATAGCCATACTGTATGTAACCCTTCAAAACATGCATTTTACATGTTATTATTATAGGAACTCGATTAATTATGATTAATAATTATTTTATAGATTACTAAATTGAGATTAATTGAACAATTAATTCCTTAAAAGTAACAAAATAAAATTGTACATACATAGTTTTGCTTGATGAAATCTACACTAACATTGTTACCCGAGCCTGTAATGTACCTGTTCGGAATTGCTGAAGTGAGCGGGCCACGATTGGGGAAATAATGATTAATGCCATTAAATTTTGTTTCCAGGGAAGTTGATGTATGGAAAAACAAGTCCGACATCAACCAATCAAAATTTACCTTTTGTTAATCAATGCATTTTAATTTGAAAAAGGAGCTCTATGTATAGACTTTGAGGCAGGCTCAAGTGTAGACGTAGAGAAGAGTATTTCTAGCTCACCTGACCAGAATGGCTAAGTGATCTTATGCCATGACGACCATCCGTCGTCCGTTCATCATCATTTGCTTTAATACCTATCTCCAGCATACAAAGCATTTCAAATTCTAATGTTCCAGGTGAGTGACAGGCAGTTAGCCCCCTTGTTTAAGTTTAACTAGTCGAATGAACAGGTGTGGTTGTTGAGCCAGTCATTCTAGTGGTAAAATCTTTAAAATACTCAGCTCCTGGTCGGCAAATGGACACTTCTGATGCCAGAGGCAAGTTTTGGTCTACTTGGCCATTAAATAAGAAATGTTCTCTCTGATGATGTGAGATTTCTTTGCCATCCACACAGCATCCAGATTTCCAGATATGCTACAGATGTGTTATATAAAATGCTGCTCCCGTTATCTTCACACCGACTATAAAGAATACATGCATGTAGACTGTGAAGGAGGTATAAATTACGTTTTTACCAAGTGTCCCATAGCTATGAAATCGCTCTGTAACTTTCAATACGGTGTGACAGAATTCTTCTCACATCACTGTTGGCGTTACATACATGGATCCATTTCTAGCTTTGCCCCACCCATTTATACCTGAGCTCCGCCCATGCTTAGCATGTGTTGCATTTCTAGCTTTGCCCCACCCATTTATACCTGAGCTCCGCCCATGCTTAGCATGTGTTGCATTTCTAGCTTTGCCCCGCCCATTTATACCTGAGCTCCGCCCATGCTTAGCATGTGTTGCATTTCTAGCTTTGCCCCACCCATTTATACCTGAGCTCCGCCCATGCTTAGCATGTGTTGGGATCAATTTATATACTTTGGACACTGAATTCTCAGACTCTCATTTTCAAGCTAACTATACAGGTAAGCTGTTGAATATTTTGAAACTAATTTAACTGGGTGCTCTTGAGAGAAGGGCCCAATAAGCTTATGCCGTGGCGACCATCTGGCCGTCAACTTTTGCTTTAAAACACTACTCATTAACTGCTTGGGCGATTTCAACAAAATTTGGCTGGAAGTACCCTATGGTTGTAGGCTTCAGAACATCCATTCAGAATTTTGATTCATCAATTTTTGGGGTCAAAATTTTAGATTTTATGAGAAATACCGGAAATTATCAAATTGCTACTTCTTACCATTCTGACCGATTTCAAGCAAATTTGGGTGAAAGGATCCTATGAGCATAGGTTCTAGAACTTCCATTCAGAATTTTGATTCATCAATTTTTTGGGTGAAAATCTTAGATTTTATGAAAAATGTTCTGGAAATTGTAAAATTGCTTCTTCTCCTTACTACTTTGAGCAATTTCAACCAAACTTGGCTATGATCATAGGCACCAGAATTTCCATTCAGAAATTTGATGGATAGATTTTTCCTGTGATCATTTTTCCCATCTCGTTTAATGTAACGAATCGTGTATATTTAAATGCAAATGCTTCAAATGCTAATGGTCCAGGTGAGCGTCACAGGCCCTTGAGCCTCTTGTTTTTAACCCTAGCCCTGGCCCACTCAAATTAGTTTCACAATATTCAACAGAATGTTTATTAAATAGTAAATCCTTAAAGAATATACAATTCGTACACTTGGCAGACATTTAAATGTCTATGACGGAACTAGATATGTCATTTATAACACAGTTTGATTATGACGTCCGGCTACATGTGACGTAAGTAATTGATTATGACATCACATGCTTGAGTGACAAATCAGATCTGTTCATTGTCCTTGGGAGCTGTGCCAACACATGTTGTGTTTCTTAATGTATAGATGATAGTTAACCACACTAATTAGCCATCATATAACATTATCCCTTTAATGACCACGCCGGCCGAAACCGGCCTCTGCAGTGGTCTTGAGGCCAAGAAGACTATTTTAGATAATCGAGCCAGTCATTCCAGTGGGTAAAATTTCAAAAGTAGACTTTTCTTGGCCTGCAAATGGCCATTCACTAAACAAAAAAGTTAGATTTTCTTGACAATTAAAGAGTTAATGCTCAAATTTGGTCTAGAAAATACAAATATATTTTGAAAACATACCACTGGAATGACTTCTTTTGCCTTATAAATGCTGATTCCTAAAGACCGCTGCAGTGGCTGGTTTGACCATTAAAAGCTTACCAACTTTTGGTCCGAACCATATTTCTCAGTTTTCACATAGTCATGAAACTTGATATATAGATGCATCATAGGCGAAAGGTGTGTCAGGTATCAAAAGTAGGTCAGTGTCGCCTAATTTTCATGGTTCACTGAACATCGTAGATTCTTCTTGTCCAGCATGTAGTTTCAATTTTTAGGATTCATTGTTGGCTAACTTTGTGTCACATTTCAAAGCAGGTCACCGTGACATACCTTTCATAGTTCACTGTCTGTCCCCGATA
>CM067372.1:470000-492000 GCA_034401795.1 Chaetoderma sp. LZ-2023a | reverse complement strand
CCGAGGATGTGCCGGAACCAATGGAAACGCAGCCAGTGCCTCGTTACTTTCTGCGCAAGCGCAGTCATGCACCTGATGTCGAGCTCAACAACAAGCGACTCAGGATTGGCGCGTTTGGCTGCGTCCTATATGATGACTTCATCGATCGTATAGATGCTGTTATAATGCGACATAGTCGCAGATAGCTATCATCTTTTTTGTTTTGTTTTTGGCTAGTACTTTGTACCAGTGAACATCGCAGTGAGTGTAGCATCATGTATTCCTTTCAGTTAGTGGTGGTGTTAGTTGCGTTGGTAAATAAAGCAGCCAGTATCTCTAGTGTATGTAAGGATTCTAGTGTGTATTGATTACCGAACGGTGTCATGATCACCAAACCTGAAACCATATCTGTTATAAGGGCAGAATGGACAGTGGTAGTGTCGATTGACCATCCGTATTTGCCGAAGGAGTTTCTAGGACGGTTGGCCCAAATGATTGACCTTGTTGCGGATTTCAGTAACAGGACCTCTTTCATAAACAAGGAGGATATATTCGGCCTGCAACACAGGATATACGGAGTGCGAAGAATCGCTCTAAGAACTCAACAAACGATGGTACATAGAACCCAGACCCGACAGAAACAGGGATTGTTTAATTTCATAGGGAACATTGCCTCATCCCTGTTCGGAACTGCTTGCCTCCGGTGATATAGATGCTATCCGAGATGTAGTAAAAAAAGGCGATGAATAACGTGGATAGGATAGTGCATTTCGCGAACGAGTTAGCATCTCATGTGAAATTAGCGTTCCATGACATTAACATGAACACGGACCGCATCAACGAGCTCGGGGACAGTCTGGTCGAGGTGGCCGGCAACATGAGCAAAGTATTACGTATACAGGAAAGACGATAAAATGAAATATACGCCCTGGTGCGCCTCGGGCATATAGTAGACTCAGCCGAATATGTGGTCTATGACTACCAAAAGACGGCCGAGCAATTCCATAGACGGACCGCATCTCTGGAGTTAGGAAGACTGACCGAGGAACTATTCAGTCCCGCTGACCTGACATCGGTATCGAAACATGTCGGAGTGGGGAACCAGCTGATACGTCCGTACCAGTGGTACTACTGGAATGTGGTGGTTTACCCGTTATGGAGGGACAACAATATGTTGCACTACATAGCGACGTTACCGTTAATCGATGAGGGTAGGTACATAGAGTACGGTCTGCATGCGTGGCCCGGACCGTTGGCCACCATGGGGTATTACATGCAAGTAGAGGTGGGCCGGCCTAGCATCGGTCTTGATACGAAGACTGGATGGTACTTCACTGCATCTGGGTGTCGCGGTACCGGTCCTAGGGTGTGTCGGGGTCAGCTAAGGGTCGATAAGACCCACGTGCCCTGCATAGTGAGCCTGTTAACGAACACTACCGATAGTACGTGTTGCATTCATCTGTCGGAATCCAACGTAACCGCTAGTAAATTGTTTACCCATAAGAAAATAGGCGTTGTATTGCAAACGTTCGGCGAAACAATAGATATACACTGCGACGGACGACTGACCGACCGGTGTGTGGTGAGTAATGGAGTGTATGCTTTAATGTCTGGTGAATGTGGTTATAGCGGGAAGGGCTGGCGATTCGAGCCTGTTGCGTCTTACAGTCGGACGTACACTCGGGTTGGCCTGGCCATTGAGATGCCCCATTTGGATGTGACCAGAGTTCTTAACCAATCCATGATTGTGAATCATTTGAAAATGCAACCATGGAACCATTTACAAAAATCCAAGTACGTGCCGCTAGCACCGCTATCCGCGATCGACCCAGTGATGGTCGATGGCATTGGAGTATGCTCTTTCATATCATATGCGACGGGCTCCTTCGTTGTGATAATTGTTGTAGTGTTTATTTTGTATAAATGTGGCATCTTACAACGCATGTGGATTTGTGTTAAATGCAAGCCACCTGCGGCCCATAGTAGTGCGCCACGTCAGATTCATCCTCCGCCCCTGCGGGGAACTGCAGCCCTGCCGGTAATGGTGGAGATGTTGGCCGGGTCGTCGCCTAACGCTATTGCCAGGACTGAGATCGACCCGACGGCTGACCACTGGATTGACGTGGAGCGGTATGATGACATTGGTGAACCTCCTAACGTGGATCTTAGTGACCGATTGGAATCATCCCAATGACATTTTCGTTAATTTCATATGCTGTGTATGGGACACGCAGGGTAGAAGATTGACTTTATACTATTCTAGTAATAATTGCACAAGATTTGTAATGGTATCTGCACTGTGGATTCAAGATGTTATTGCTGTTATTATATTAAGCATATTATACCGTTATATTTAATGATGCTATTAATGTGTTTCCGGGGATGGTCAGTTGCGCATGATATTCCATTACACGGACAAGTTTGTAATTTGTATAGGATTATGCTGTTTTCCTATGTTTCCGGGGACGGTCATTGCGCATGATATTCCGTTACCCGGACATGTTTAATTACTGTTGTTGGAGTACGTAATGACGTAGTTATGATTGTGACATAGTCTGGAGGTGTCTGGTATGGCAGTGTAGGGTTGTTGATAGTGCACAGCGAGTTAATTGTCACTCTCTGTAGGCCTAGAGAGATGGTTAATTAACTTCGGTTGAGGGGCATGTGTAGATATCGGACTGTACGTAGGGAGTCATGACCCTGCGCACATCTTATATTTACGAGTATAAGACCTCAGTGAAATTACATGTTTGAACACCAGGTAAGCTAAAAGACTATGTCACCGTGTATGATTGAATGCATAAGCATCTGAATGCATGAGCATCAACTATAGCATCTTATTATTTAGATATATATTATTAGCACTGGATGACTGGCAATGGATACGTCGGTTAATGTGCGTGTACAATCCGCAGAAACTGAATCGAGTACGACCTTTGATGATTAGCACCAGTTTGGAATGTTGGAGTCAATTAAGGAAATAAATATGACAAACGGACTTAGTTAATTACGTAGCGGTCTGTGGTTCCCACGAATTCTCGTGGCCAGATAAGCGGAGGCAGCTGTGAATCGAGTATGACTTTTGATGATTAGCACCAGTTTGAAATGTTGGAGTCAATTAAGGAATTAGATATGACAAACGGACTTAGTTAATTACGTAGCGGTCTGTGTTCCCACGAATTCTCGTGGCCAGATAAGTGGAGGCAGCTGGGTGCAATGGTAACTAGTGTACCGATTAACTCTAGCATTCTACAAATTGTCGACTAATAGGTAATGAACAGAACATGGACATAGTGGCTTCCTGTAGGCACTAAAGGGCACACCCGAAAATTACTATCGAAAACGTAGCAATTAGAGGCAAGCTAATTCACCAATAGGCCTTGCTATCAAATAAGCATCCGTCATTTGTGGCAAGTCATTCGTCAGAAATGACGTGCTAATCCAACAGGAATCGCAAAAGCGCTAGGTAAAAGGCATCCTCCCCAGTCAAGACGGTCAGGGTTTTGATTGGTCAAAATGATGTCATAATCCAATGAGAATCAGAGCAACCTCCGGCGGTACGAAACCAAGATGGAGGGAGAATAGAAACGAAAATGGTATATAAACGGGACTTTAACTTTAGTTCGGGGTCCGGTCCGCCTCGCACCTTGTGAAACGCTCTTGCTGAATGGTTTTAAGTAGGCAAGGGCTAATTTGAATAGTATAGCAAACCAGAGCAGCTGGGAGTAATGCTAGTTCATTGTGAAAGATTAGGAAACATTAAATTAAATCTGTCGTAAATACGTAAACTGGTAACAGTAAAAGTTACCGACTGTAGAATTACTGTACAGTTAAAATAGCGAATAAAACGATTACCTTGTGATATCAATACAAGGCAAAAGTTTGGCGCATAGTTTGTTGTTGACTCTGGAGACTACGGAAGATCACCGTAGCTTACCTGCAAGTTCTAGTAGTCAGTCAGATCAGGCCCAGATATCAAATATAAGTATTGTTAAAGTTCATCTATAAACGAGGCGAGCTGATATCTATTTCTTTCGTTCTCGGTAAGGTGGGTTGTCGCAGCAACCTTACATACAAACCTTACCCAAAACGGAAGAGATTTCATAGTCAAGTATATCTCATAAAAACGTATACGTAGCATAGATACAGGATAGACGTCAGAAATCTTCAATTTGTTTGTGGTCTGGCTATGTTTCAACAGTAGCTGAAATAGAAAGTGAAACAAATATGATTACACAGGGAGTTATAAGCATTACATAATGGGCCTTTCCATTTTATCCATCAAGCATGATGTCATAATCAACTACATGATGCATAAGGATGACAACATAATCAATGACATAATGAATGACGTAGATAAGTTCGTCAATCTTCACAGACACTTAATTGATGACGGACTATATGTATTCTATTTAACCCTTTAATGGACAAATTTGGTGAAGAAAATATTAATATCCACTTATTGAATGTCCAATTAGAAAATTTATGACAAATTACTGGCTCGGTCATTGAGCCAGTCATTTGTGGTGAATTTTCAAAAATTCTATTCTCTTGGCCTGTAAATGGACATTCCACAAGGCCATAACAGAGGCCAGTTTTGGTCGGCATGACCTTTAAAGGGTTAATAAAAATGATGTTGAATATTTTAAAACTAATTTGACTGGGAGTTGTTGCTGTCATATCAACAGCTTACATGTATAGTTTTCAGAAATTTGAGATTCAGAGAGTACAGAGAACGATCCCAATGCAGGTAAAACTTGGGTAGAGCTTAGCTAGCGATGGGTGGGGCATAGCTAAAACGGGATTCCTCCATTGGCAAAACTATAAGTAAGACTGAGCGGTGGTAGTGAACACCTGACCTAGCACTGTAATAGTAGCATGATAAAATAGCAATCTATGTGTTGGTACAAGTACATTATGTAATAAATTATTAAAAAGTGTACCAACACAAATACTGATAGAATGCTACATGTATTTTGACATGATACTGGTGCAGTGCCCGGTCAAGTGTTTACTACCACCACTCAGTCTCACACCACAATAATAAATTAGCTACTATAATCTCACTCTGTCTGAGTACAGCGTACATTGCTCATAGTGATATTCACTATACCACCACGTACCTCACCGATAATATTTGTTAGAATAAACCAGCATGATTATAATCATGCCAGTTTATTCATTCATTTTGTTGGGTGACATGCATGGTGGTACAGTGGTATCTGATAAGCATGCTGGATTATTCATTAATTTTTCTGGGTGGCATGCATGGTGGTTACAACTCAGGTGATGTGAAGTTTGAAAGAAAAAATTCTATGGAAACTAGTAAAAAAATATTTAAATTTCATAGACAACAAAACAGCCCTTAAGCCTATTTATACCTGGAAATTCCTCAGCTGCTCTCGGAGAGCATCTAGACTTCCGATGGAGAGTTGGTGTTTCCAGGTGAGTGACCGCTGAGGACAGTGAATCGCCCATGTCAGGAGAGTGAAAGACTGATTCAAGTCAGACCACCAATGACCGATAGGAAAATATCTATTTGCAGAACAAGAGAAGACTATTTTTGAAAATTTATGACTGGAATGACTGGCTCGGTTATCGAGACAGTCATTCCAGTGATAAATTTTCAAAAATAGCTTTTTCTTGGTCTGCAAATAAATATTTCTCAACACCACTGCAGAAACCGGTTTAGGATGATATGAGCCGGGTTCTGCCGATCCGGTTGCTTAGTGAGGTGAACTGTCCCACTTCCTCAAGAAATCATGGGTCATTTTGATAAATGTTGGATCAAGTACATACATGGAAGCTATCTATGTCCTAAACTCCATTAGGCCAATGAACCATGTGTGAAGGTAATGATTGGATGGTGTGAATTTTAGAGCACTAAATATGCAAGGGCCCTGCCTCTGCAACACCCTGCATGAGTGTTAAAGTGTTATGTATATGATGTCATAATGAATTACATCATATGTAGGCTGACGTAGCTAAGTCTTTTGAACTTTTAAGAGTCTTTTGTATGAATTGTATGTCTTTACTACTTAGTAAACATTCTGTTGAATATTTAACAGCAGACCCCAGTCAAATTACTTGGAATTAGTTTCAAAATATTCAACAGGTTAGCTGTATCTATAGTTACCATGAAATTTGGAATTCAGGATTCAAAGTACATACTGATCCCAACACACGGTCGCACAGGGCATAGCTAAAAGTGGATCCATCCATTAGAAAATCTAAATTTCTGTTTTATCCTCATGCCAATTCCAGCTTTTGCTATATTTAACCCTTTCACCGACAGGTCCTGAAAACAATGTGGCATGTTAAATGATGGTGGTAGCCTAATTTCTCAATCTGAAAGAAAATTTAATTTTAGTGTGATGACGTTGAATTAATTACCTACCTACCTTTAAAATCTCCTCGAGCCCTTTCTTTATCTCCATGTTTTGAAAAAATTAGGATACATTTGTCTCCATCCATTCATCACGCTATCTCCTCCCAAACAGTTGGGTGGAATTCAACCAAATTTGGTATGTAGGTTATCCATATGATTGTGGATTGGCCGACAACATTTATTTTATGTAGTCAGAGATTGGTGTCTTCCAGATTTATCTAGATTTCCCATAGTCCTGCCCACACTCTCGCACATCATTTGACACCCTCTCAATAGTTTTAAATTAAGCCAGATGAGCCACTACATTTAGCTAGGACTAGTGATTACTATATTCTACTATAGCCCTTCAAATCTTTGCAGACCAAGGGAAGACTATTTTTTAATTTTACCACTGAAATGACTGGCTCAATTATCGAGCCAGTCATTCTACTGGTAAATTTCCAAAAATAGTCGTCTTGCTCTGCTCACAATAGAGGAATTTTTGACCACCTTGACCATTAAAGAGTTGACATGTCAAATTGTTACCATTGGGTTGGTCAGTTATAAGTTGTACTAGACCTGGTCAATTTCTGCTAACCTCGTGCTCATGTTAATTTTAACCCCTGCTCTCACAGATCATTTCCTGTTAAGACCTCCAGATTTTTCACAGCGATCCACGCCAGTCTCTGTGTAATGTAACTCCTCCGAAAGCGGTGGATGGAATTCAAACAAATGTTGTAGGTTACTATAGAGTGCAAGAGGCCATTTTTATCTCAACTACAAAGTAAAATGAGCTCTTGTGATACCATGCACGTCGCCCGGCGTCGTCTAATTTGCGTTTAGCTCAACTTTTCTGTTTATATCTCATGTTTGGTTGATCATACTGGTCCTAAACTTGGACACATGCCTCCTTATAATGACACGGCATCACACAATGATGTTCTGGCCAAAAGGTCAAAATCACTGATACGCATGGCAACCATTTGCTGTCCACCATCCATCCGTCAACTTATGTTTAAAAACATAAGTTGACGGATGGACGGCGGACAGCAGATGGTTGCCATGCGTATCAGTGATTTTGACCTTTTGGCCAGAACATCATTGTGTGATGCCGTGTCTCATACATACGTTAACCGCTTGCCGGATTTCAAACTAATGTGGCTGGAAGGACCCTAATGCTTTCGGCTTCCGAACATGCATACAGAATTGTGATTGGTCAATTTTTGTGTGAAAATCTTTGACTTTATGAAAAATTTAGCAGAAATTGTCAGAACGCTACTCCTCATTAACCGCTTGACAGATTGCAACCCTAGTTGGCTGGACATAAATTGCCAAAATGCATATTCTCCATGACCGCTTGGTGGATTATGTCCAAATTTGGTGTAAGGATTCTGCAGTAGTTGGCTCTAGAACCTCTATTCAGAATTTTGTTTTATAATTCTGGTTAGCAACAACCATCATCAGATGAGATATTTTGACAGTTCACCTCTATGTCTGCCTCACCTCAAAAGAAAAATAGGAAGTGGAAATTAGATAAGGGTATACAGGCAACCTGCTGAATATTTTGAAAGGTTTTGATAGATAGATAGGTATGTACATACTCGGTATATTTTATAGGCAGCCTTTTTTGACATAGTAGCGGCCTTCTCTGCTGGCAGCCCTTATTGCCATACACCTTCCAGGATACCGTTACAGGCCCTTGGCCCCCTTGTTGATAAGCCTTCTAAATTTATTTTATGTTTAAAGTCAATCATCAGAGTTCATTGCTGTCATGAAGTCGAGATTCATGGTTGCATTGCAGCCACATTTCTTGTATTACATTTGGCTCCTCCCCTGGGGTAGTGAACGTGGTCGATTGCTATGACACGCCATCGACCAAACAATCTAGTTATCACTTACTTTCCATCATCAGATAGATCCAAGTTATCAGAGATTGTAACCCACAGCCTATGATTTTTCTTTTAATCACTTCCAGGGTTGTTAAATCTTAATGTATGATCACACAACCTCCTTTATTAAAATTTGAGAAAAATCTGACCAGTTTGTTTCCGATATATCCATAGATTAAAATTTGTACCCAATCTGGATCCAACTGGGTTTTTGTCCAGATCACAGCCAAAGTCTGGAAATCCTTGTTTAGGTTATGTTGCTTTTTTACTGTCGTCTACTAGTACACAACTGTCAAAGCGTCATGAGATTAGTTCAACCAATCAGATTTGCCATTGATGTCTTTTCCAACAATATCTCTGCCAATCAAAGATAACGAGGTTAAATATATACGCGATGACGTCATCAGAAAGGAATGGTGGTCCAGTTCAAGACAATTGTCCATTCGGCATTAGATATATCGATATTTTCACTATAAAAACGCAGAAATTAGACGAATCCCGCGAAAAAACACTAAATTAAATACATCTTCTGATAAATCCAGCCACAAATTGACGTAAATAAGTTAAAATCTGCTGTACAAATCGCTCAAAGTTTGCACGCGAGATACATGTATGGAGAAAACATGTACTGATAAGCGGGTCTGCCTAGACTAGGAACCGAGGACCGGTTTGCTTCTAGCCATAGGACTCGTCGAAAGAACTGGAGAACCGCAGTTGGAATTGATGGCGCATTTAATTTATCGTAAAATTTTCAAACGCTACCAAACGCGTAGGGCAGAAAGTTAAACCCGTCATTCAAAATGTCAAACCCAGTGTCAAAATTTTAACCCGTCAAGATAAAATTCAAGATGCGTATTGAGATTTTACCAAATGCGCTATGTCTAAGCAAATCACTACGAGAAAATGACGCCATACAAACACGTTTTAAACAAGCTTTAGGATGCATTTAAGTAAAGCTAACTAAGATCTGTACTGAATGTTCCTTCAGTCAAATATTTCTTTGAACTATGAATATAAATAGGCTGCACCTTTAAATAAGGGCCATAACTTTGGTTTATTAAGACTTCAAACTGTTCAATCCTTATAGTTAAAATACATTTGCTTTGTCAATTGTTGATGGATTAAAACCAAATTTAGCAGATACGTGTAGTTTGCTTCTGGCAATATCTATTTGCCCTATGAATATGAAGAGGCAACGACTTGAAATAAGGGACATAACTCTGGCTCTTACGGCATTTTAAGTATTGAACCCATGGGGAAAATAATCTGTGTCACATTTCATAAATTGTTAATGGATTAGAACAAGATTTGGCAGAAATGTTCCTTTAATACACTTTAATCTTTAATAATTAAATCATGGATGGATGCTCCAATGATCAATGGTACTTTTCCCTTTGGCCAAGATTCTTGCATTTCCTCATCCAAATTTTTGACTGAAATCTCACCTTTGCCCCGTTGGTAAATATCAGTGTTGGGACACTTGAACCATTGGTAAACAATGTCAGTGAGCTGCCCCCATTGATCAATGGTATGGAACCATTGGTCAACAGTGTCAGCGATTTGCCCCATTGATCAATGGTACTTTTCCCGTTGGTCAATGTCAATAACACCAATATTCTTGCATTTCCTCATTTCAAATTATTGACTACTATTTGATAATAGTGTCAGGGATGGCTGCCCCATTGATCAATGGTACATTTGCCATTGGTGAATATTGTCACGTATGCCAATATTCTTGCATCTCCTCATTCAGATATTTTACTGTGACCATTATCCCATTAGTAAATGTCATCTGTTAATACACATGAACCATTTGACAGTAGTGTCAGGGATGGCCGCCCCATTGATTAATGGTAATTTTTCCATTGGTCAATATTTGTCAAGGACAAACTTTCATATTCCCGGCCCACTTGTTTTCCATGAACCCATGACCCATTGATCATCAGTTACGTTTTCCTCATTAACAACCACTTCTTGTCCCATTTGTCAATAGTGTATATGACACTTGATTTGTTTGGCACTAGTGTCAGAGATGATTGTCTCATTTGTCAATAATGTCACTTGGGACCCTTGTCCCAAGAACCCGTGCTCTTGTTAGCCAGTGGCATCAGTTATGCTTACCCCATTGGTACATTGTGTCAGTGATACTTAACTCAGTCCTCGATAAGGCCATATGGTTCCACTGGTATCAGTTACGCTTGTCCAATTGACACATGGTGTGTGTCCCATTGGTTAATAGCGTCAGTGATACTTGTGTTGTTAGTCATTAGTGATTAGGATGATCGCCTCACTGGTCAGTAATGATAAGGACCATTGTCGTATTGGTCTATGGCAACAGTTATCCTTACCTGATTGACCAATAGTGCTTGTTGTGCATTAATTAATATAAACATGTTTACAATTCCTCATCAGCTAGGTGAGCACTATGGCCATTGGGACATTTATTATCCTTATAAGTTGATTTTTTTACCTGAGGTGATCTTGACTGTACACATATTTGTGTTTCTGCAGGTGCAATAGTTAGTTTGGCATGGCTCGCTGTTGGCTTCCAATTATCTGCAATAGACACTCCAAAGATAGCTCTCAAGGAAACCACTGTCAGTTCAAGGACACATTGTGATAGATACAGGTGGGTAATTCAACGTGTGAGCATACATGTGTGGGTGTGCATGCGTGTGCGCGCGCGTGTGTGTGTGAACGTGCACTTTTTCTGCTTCCTAATTATATATAATTTGTATTGAATAATAAGCATTTATTAGCTCACCTGGCCAGAATGGCCAAGTGAGCTTATGCCATGGCGACCGTCTGTCGTCCATCCATCAACTTTTGCTTTAAAACACTACTCCTCATTAACCACTTAGCAGATTTCAACCTAATTTGACAGGAAGGACCTTAAGGTGGCTTCAGAACTTGTATACAGAATGTTGATTACACAATCTTTTCTGTGGCCATCTTGAATTTTCCAAAAATTGGCGGGAAATTGTTTAAAACGCTACTCCTCATTAACTTCCTGGACAATTTCAACCAGACGTGACTGGAAGGATACTAGGGTGGGAGGTTTCAGAACGTGTATACAGAATTTTGATTGGTAAATTTTTCCGGCGGTCATCCTGGATTTTAAAAAAATAAGTTAAAGCCTACTCTTTATTAACCACTGGGCTGATTTCAATTAAACTCAGTGGGAAGGACCGTAGAATAGTATGCTTCAGAACTTTTATGTAGAATTTTGATTGGACAATTTTTTTGGTGACTATCTTGAATTTTTAAAAAATTGGCGGGAAATTGTTTAAAACGCTACGCCTCATTAACTTTTTGGGAAATTTCAGCCAGACTTAGCTGGAAGGACCCTATGGTGGTAGGATTTAGAACATGTATACATAATTTTGATTGGTCAATTTTTCCAGTGCCCATCTTGGATTTTCCAAAAAATTTTGGAAATCTTTTAAAAGGCTACTCCTCATTAACCGCTTGGCCAATTTTAACCAAAGTCAGCTGAACGGACCCCAGTGTCGTATAGTTCAGAACATGTATACAGAATTTTGACTGCTTGGTTTTTTTGGGTGGCCATCTTGGATTTTCTGGAAAATGGGAATTCGTTTAAGACACTATTCCTCATTAACCCCTTGAGTAATTTAAACCAAATATAGCTGGTAGCCTCTAGATAATCTATTCCAAATTTTGATATGTCAATGTTTTCATGGCCATCTTTGATTTTCTGAAAATTATCCAGAAACATTTAAAGATGGTACTCCTTAATCAATAGTCCGATTCCAACAAAACTTGGGTCGAACAATTCTATGACGGTAGGCTTCAAAATGTCAAATGAGAATCTGGATTGGTCTATTTTTAGCTCACATGGTCAAGTGAGTTTATGGCATGGTGACCGTCCGTCTATTCGTCCGTCCGGCCGGCATCTGTCAACTTCTGCTTAAAAATGCTATTCCTATTTAACCTCTTGGCAGATTTCAACCTAATTTGGCTGGAAGGACCCTATGGGGGGGGGGGGGAGGGTAGGCTTCGGAACTTGTATATAGAATTTTGATTGGTCCATTTTGTCCGCGGCCATCTTGAACTTTCCAAAAAATGGCAGGAAATCGTTTAAAATGCTACTCATTAACTGCTGGAGCAATTTCAACCAGACTTGACTGGAAGGATACTAGGCGGGTAGGTTTCAAAACTTGTATACAGAATTTTAATTGGCCAATTTTTCTGGTGGCCATCTTGGATTTTCTGAAAATTTCTGGAAATCACTTAAAAGCCTATTCCTCGATAAGCACTGGGCCGATTTCAATCAAACTTGGATGGAAGAATCCTAGCGTAGTATGCTTCAGAACTTATATACAGAATTTTGATTGGTCCATTTTTTCTGGTGGGTATCTTGAATTTTCCGAAAAATTCCGGGAAATCGTTTAAAACGCTACTCCTCATTAACTGTTTCGCCGCTAGGTTTTGTACCATACTGTACTAAATATTTTGTATAGAATATTGCCATTTATTTTAGTAAAAATAAAATTCCGACTTAACTAAGATTTTGCCGTCATGTCTTTGTTCTTGTCAACAACATATAGTCCAGGAGCTAAAGCTAGGTCAGAATCGTGACGTAGCACACCCAGTATTCGGAAGGTCTGACACTTGCTGTGGCTTGGGGGACATGTCCCACACATTTTAAGCCCTGTTGTACAAACAAATTGTGGTAGCACTAATTAGTTATCCTGATTTCTTTGCATAGGGGGTCTAGGCTTTGGCTGTATCCACAGTGCACAACGATATAAGCATGATCGTGTCATAGCTCAAAGTAATATCGTATTAGATTCACCATATATGATATTTAGACGGATATCGACCTAACATATATCCAACATACATTTTGCATGCATATACCAAAGGCGAGGGTGAAATGTGAAGGTTATATTTTATGTATGTATACTAACTCCATCATAGAATCTGTATATCCAGCTGTACCACTGTTGACAAAGCACCCAGGTAATGGTGGTTGGAATGACACAGATGGATGTGGTGGTAATCGGTGCGGAAAAACAAATTAAAATGAATACTACACCTCACATCGCTCTCATTGTCATTGTCTACATATAATTCAAATTATGCCAGTAACACTTGTTCCGGGGTAATTTTGTAATTTGACATCACAAGTAAACTGAAAGTTTAATTCACTCATTTTCTCAAATACAAATCTTTTTTTGGAACGCAAATAAGAATGCAAGTGGCATTTTATGAATTTGTATTCATAAGAAAGGTTGTTAATACATGCCTTGATTAATAAAACCTAGTATTGATTTAATATATATGCACACACACTAATTACATTTGCGAAATAATTACAAGCGCTATATAACTAGCAATTAAGCAAATATGGACAGTGATAGTTGTGACGAGGAAGTAGCGTTTCATCTTCTCCCAGCAAAGCGTATCAAAACGACACAATGGACTCGCTGTATTATTTGTCAAGCACATAGTAGCGAAACTGTTAGCAATGCCACTGAAGTCGGCATCTCAAAGTTCATAGATGCTTTCCAACACCGGGAGGATGACGTTTATGAAAGACTTAACTCAAATATTGATCAATTAAAACAACTGGATATCGTGTGGCATAGAAACTGTTATGCTAAATACACAAGCAAGCACAATATTAACTTTGCGAAAAGACGATCCATGACACCACCAACTCCTATGCTTCTTGATAAACAAAGTCCAGAAGAATCGACAAGTTTGGCTAGAGCAGCAAGATCGAGATCATCCCCGATAAACTGGGCAATGTGTATGTTTTGGCAAAAGAAAACTCACAAGAAAGTCAAGAAATTATTCTCAGTTTCTATATTTTCCGCATGCCAAAACATACAAATTGCAGCAGAGAAAATGGCGGATACAGAAATGCTTACCAATATAAGAGGCGTAGATTTAATCGCTTCAGAAGCCAAATATCATGAAATATGCCGTGCACAGTATGTATCAATGCGCAATGTGATGTGTAAATCATACCAAGAAACTGTGAATGAGGATTCGTTCTCCCAATCATTCTCGGAGCTGGTAGCAGAGATAGAGTCTGGACTTGTATCAGGAAAAGCTTACAGCATGACATATTTGTTGAGTCGATTTAAGTTTTATCTAAAGAATAATGGTGTGACTGCTGACAACTACCGCTCCCAAAGACTGAAAAGCCGATTACAAAACTACTTTCAGGATTCAATCGTTTTTCACCAGCATCTAAACCCTTCCAAACCCGAGCTTGTTTATTCCAGTGATATATCTTTAGAAGATGTTATTAATGCAGCTGCCAATGCAGCTGGTGGTAGATCAGCATATACTGATAGGCCACATGGCTCAACTGATACTACTAGCAATGATGTTCACACGTTGTTCCACGCAGCGCAGATTTTGAAGGGAGATTTGGAGGCTTGTGAGGGGATCACCATTAAACCAGTTGATGTTGACAATCTGACCCTCGCAAAAGCAAAGGAAATTATTCCCCAAAGCCTCTACTGGCTGCTGCGGTGGGTTACCACGAATGCAGATTTAGCACCAGAGCAGTTTGGTAATGTTAGATCAGAATGTGCTAATGAAGGTGATGAGAGGCATGTAATGATGATATGCCAAGATATAGCGCATTGTGTATCACACGGGAGAAAGAAAATGCCAAAACACATAAGCCTCGCTATGACAATGAGGCATCTTACAGGTTCCAAAGAAGTTGTCACCATTCTGAATCGTATGGGTCATAGCGTTTCCTATGATGATATTGAGGTAGTTGACACTAGTATGGCGCTTGAAGTATTAGCTCAATCAACACGGTATGGAGTTGTAATACCAACAAACATTGTTCCAAACTCGTTCGTTCAAGTAGCAGCTGATAACAATGATATACTTGAAGAAACCTTAGACGGTAAACAGACAACTCACTCAACGACAATGGTGATGTTCCAACGAATGCAATTTGGCCCAAGACCAGAGCGTGTCATACATGCTGAACACTCAGTCAGGAGAAGGGCTTTGACAGCACCAGGTACTGAAACCAGAATTCTTGATTGTGGGGTGTTTGGTAGAAGGCCAGTTGTGACCGCGTTCATAGACACTGTCAAGAAGGATTGGTACCAATGTGATAGCTTAATCCAGGAACAGGCATTAGTCATGGATCTTGCATGGGCCATCGTTCGAATGTGTCCAATACAATTTTTTGCGGTAGATCTTGTACCCATGATGACCACAGAAACACAAACAGTCCCTAGTTGGAGTGGATTTAATGCACTTGTATCATGTGCTAATGCACCTTTTACACAAATCGGTTACTGTCAAATGATTTCCGGATCACCAACTGAATTCAATACGGTGTATACGGTCATGAAACAAGTTCAAAGAATGATGACAACACTAGGACAGAATGACTCGGTCATTACATTCGACTTGGCCATATATACACCTGTGCAAAAGTTAAGCACCAGCAAAAACAATAGAACGTAGAAACATGATGGTACAACTAGGCTGCCATACTTTTTGTCCCCGCGTTAGCTGACATAATTCCAAGTACGAAATGCACATGCATGCATGACTTCACGCCGCTTGATGTCCGTGCGTGGCGGGAAACAGCACACGTGTTCAGTTATGTAAAAGTCCAGTTTGAGGTGTAGAACATTACATACAGATTTAGGCGACAAGATTAGGAATTTTGTGTTCATGACCGTGGTTTATTTGTACAGAGAGAAGTAGCTCTTGATTGTGAACCGCTATGGCAAGACGAAGGTTAAGTGATCGTGTGAAATGGCAAATCATAGGCATGCATACCACTGGTATGTCATGCAGAGAGATTGGCAGACAGCTGAACATTAACCATACTGTAATCAGTCGTTTGATTGCAAAACATGGGCAAACTAATGAGGTGAAGGACAGGCCTAGATCTGGAAGACCGAAGAAGACTATTGCCCGTGATGATCGAGCCCTAGTACGCCTTGTTAGGAGATCTCCATTCACCAACAGCAGAGTGCTCAGCCAGCAATGGGAAATGCGCAATAGAGTGTCAATGTCTACCGTCAAAAGGAGACTGTATGCTGCTGGCATGAAAGCTAGGAGACCTGTCAGACGTCCTCTCCTCACTGCACACCACAAAGAGGAGCGTCTGAGGTGGTGCAACGAAAGAAGACACTGGAACATGAGATCCTGGAGACGGGTACACTGGTCCGATGAAAGTCGGTTCCTGCTTCATGCCACAGATGGTCGAACTCGTGTATGGAGGTCCAGACGCACGGCGTACGACCAACATAACATCATGGAAGAAGTTCCATTTGGTGGAGGTTCCGTTATGATATGGGGGTGCATCTCATTTGATTGTAAGCTGGATCTGTTGACTGTACCTGGAACACTAAATGGACAAAGATATCAAGATTCCATACTGGATAGAGTTGTGGTCCCTCATTTTGTAAATCATGCACCTGGAACTCACCCTATATTCATGGATGACAACGCCCGACCACATCGTGCTAGAGCTGTGCATGAATACCTCCGCCAGAATGCCATCGAAACCCTACCATGGCCAGCAAGGAGCCCTGACATGAACCCTATTGAGCATATCTGGGACATTCTGGGAAACATGGTGAGAAGGAGGGATCCTCCTGTGCAGAACCTACAGGAATTAACAGACGCACTCCATCTTGAATGGCAACGAATACCACAATGGCGTATCAGTCGGTTGGTGACAAGCATGAGACGTCGTGTCCAGGCCGTCATCCAGGCACAAGGTGGATATACCCGGTATTAATAATGACAGTCTCAAACTCGTGCACAGATGTTAAACTTCGTTTTCAGACACCATTAATGACAATCTAGCCACGTGTGTCAACTGTAGGGCAATAGTTGTCAGTTGTGTCAACGTAACCATATTCAGGCCTCGTGTTCAAGTTCAAACAAAAACATACAGTGTTTCCCCACCATCATAATCAGCATTCCTCTAGTTGCATTATTACCTCTTGCACTAATATGGATGGGTACATAAATGTTTATGCTATTGCTTTCTTCATAGCACATGAATATACCCTCGCATGTGCGTAAAAATAGGGTGGTCCTTAACTTTTGCACAGGTGTATATGTCAAGGCAAAGGAGATACAGTGGCGATATAAAGAAGAGTTTAGTGACACTGTGATCAGACTGGGGGGATTCCACATTGCGCTAAACTACTTAGCTGTTATTGGAAAGATGTTTGATGACTCTGGCTTAGAAGATCTCCTCATAGAGGCCAACACATATGGTAGCAGCACGGCTGCTGCTCTACTTAAAGGGAAGTCATATAATCGAGGAGTGAGGGCTCACAAATTGGTTCTGGAAGCGCTGCTGCGATTACAATGGCAGTCTTTTTCCAAATGGGTTCAACAAAATGGACAACATGAAGACCACATTACTCCAACAGATTTGGAGAGTCTGGATGAGAAAATTAAGATATGCCGAAGCAGCATTGACGACTTAGACGCACTGCAAGAAAATTTCAAAGAGGTGTGTATGTACGTGAATAAATTGCAACAGCTGTTCAAATCCTTTAAAGTTGAGTCAAGCTCGAAATCACACCTGTTCACATTTTGGAACTCATATATTCATATGGTAGAGCTGCTGCTTGGATTCATAAGAGCTGAGAGAACTGGAGATTGGCAGGCACACCTATCTGCTACTGCTGCTATGGCGCCATATTTCTACAGCATGGACAGAACCAATTATGCAAGATGGCTGCCAATATATCTTGCGGACATGAAGATGCTTCCAAGTACACATCCCCATGTACATGAACAATTCTTGAATGGAAATCATTCCGTAAGTCGCTCACACCATCCATTCAATCAAGTGTGGACAGATATGGCCTTAGAGCAATCGATTAATTTGGATTCCAAAAAGCGAGGTGGTATTATAGGAATAACACAA
Organism: Chaetoderma sp. LZ-2023a; assembly: GCA_034401795.1. Taxonomy (NCBI): domain Eukaryota; kingdom Metazoa; phylum Mollusca; class Caudofoveata; order Chaetodermatida; family Chaetodermatidae; genus Chaetoderma; species Chaetoderma sp. LZ-2023a. The sequence goes on along the minus strand of CM067372.1, from coordinate 473,852 downwards.
AAGCCAGGAGCTCTGGAGAGGTGGTTTTTAACTAGCCATGAGAGGGCAGCCATAACAACGGTCACAAAGCAAATGTGTGGGTTACAAGATAGTCACATGTTTGGAGTACATAAGGAAATGGGGACTAATCCAATGAACAGGGATGAAACCGATGTGCAGAAGATACTTTTGATGTTCTCATCAGATATAATGACCAATCCCTTTAATATTGCGGAAAACGACGACAGCGAGTGTCTTCCGCTTGTAAACATTGCAACTGGCGTGGTATTGCCTAGTGAAATCGCCAAGAGACTTGTTTCCGCCTGTGACATTGGTAAGGAGATTATGGACAATTTTGTTCAGGAGCAGCTGGACACTAACACGAGAAGCTTTTGGGACACGTTGCCACACTTAAAACTTAAAACATTTGCCAGCCTAGCACAGAAGAAAAAACTCAAAACAAATGATGAAAAAATTCACAATGTGAGATCTGACCGCGAACTATTTGGTCGATTAATTATTGCCACATGGTCCAGAGATGTTGATTTAAAACTAGTGATGACGTATGAACTGTCTGCTGTTCGACTATCATTGTCACATATGGATGGGACTCTAAGAAAGAATGTGAAAAGTGTTTTGTTAAGTGAACTAGAAAAGGAAGTAAATGTTGATGGACGGCTTCCACCTGTTGACAAGACAGGCGCAACAGCTTATGTAGTAGATGGCATGGCAATTGTGCAAATGGTTAAAACTGGAGGTACGTCTACATTTGGAGAATTGGCTGATAAATACTGGCACATCTTTACAGTTCCACTGAATCAAGAAGACTGCAACAGAGTAGATATAGTTTTTGACAGATATGATAGACTGGAATCTCTCAAAGCGGAAGAGCGGCTAAAACGTGGGTCATCAACAGCATTGGAAGTAAAGATTGCTGGAGAAAATACTCCCGTTCCAAAGCAATGGGCCAAGTACATCAGCAATCCAAGCAACAAACGTAACCTGGTTGCATTTCTCAGCAAGCGGTGGCGTGATATTTGTCCAAATATGCTATCTGCCGACAATTGCGTCATTCTTGCTGGTGGCTTTAACGATGGAATGGATGTTGTTGTCATTTCAGCGAACAATTCGTCGTATTTGGAAGAACTTCGATCAGATCACGAGGAAGCAGATACGCGTATGATGTTGCACGCGCTACATGCTTCAAAAGACCACATGCGTGTTGTTATATAGTCTCCTGATACAGACGTGGCAGTACTTAGTATATATAAGTATCGTTCGCTTCACTGTTCTGAACTATGGTTCCGTACTGGCACAAAGGACAAATTGCGATACATACCAATACATACAGTTGCTCAAGTACTGGGCCCAGCTATCTGTCTGTCTTTGCCTGGGTTTCATTCTCTTACAGGTTGTGATAGCACTAGTGCATTATTTGGAGTCGCTAAGAGAAAATCATTCAATCTCTTAAAGTCATCTGAATGTCATCAGCTTAGCTTAGCCCAACTCGGCGAACATGTTGACTTATCACCGAATACTGCAATTCTATGTGAGAAATTTGTCTGTGAGTTGTATACCACCAGGGATGTGGAAAAGACAGCTGATGAAACCCGTTATTGGCTCTTTTGTCAAAAGAGACAAAGAAATGAAAATCTTCCACCTACATCGAATAGTCTAAAGCATCACACCGAAAGGGCCAATTTTCAAGCTCTTGTTTGGAGACGTTCATTGCAAGCTGTTCAGAATCTTCCATCTCCAAATGGACATGGCTGGAGTATAGTGGATGGTCTACTCAAGCCTGTTCTAATGTCAAAGGATCCTGCTCCATTTGGATTAATTGAACTCACATCATGTAGATGTCAAAAGTCTGCCTGCAAAAGAACAGATCTCTGTCAATGCAAGGCTAACAATCTACTCTGCACTGAAGCATGCCTTTGTATGGGAGGTGAAATGTGTGACAATGTTCAGCATACAATTGTCGAAGATGACTCTGACACGGATGAGTAACATTCTCTCATTTGCTCACGTGATAAATATGTCCTGCCAGCTTGTGTAGACATGCACTGCATGTCAGTTAAAAGTTTAATTATGAAAAATGTAGAAAACATGGGCATTGTTGTAGCTAAGGTATTGCTAGTCACAAGAAGACCTAAGTGCCCCAATATGTACAAAGCAACATACGGGTGTCTTAAACGAGGTTGATTATGTATATATCTGCGATATACGATCACTCCTTTCCATTTTGGTTAAGATTGTATTGATATAACATGCGCTTAAGTTTGTGAAAAATTTACCATTGTGAAAATTGTTTGAAAACTACATTCAACACCTATTGTAAATGGGCTTCTCACGGGTTAGTGATACCACAATTTTCTTGTACAACGCGGCTCAGAATATACCCAAGACATCGGTCTAGCATAATATAGAGACAAACCTTCTGTATACTGGGTGTGCTACGAAACCATTCTTCTAGACCCCTTTTGAAAATTGGCTCCCGGACTAATAGTTAAACTATATATTTTAGTAATCCATATTTAAGTCTGCAAGATTGTAGTATCCAAACAATATTGTGTGTTCAACTATGTACGGGTAATTAACAGGTAAATAACACGTAAATAACAGTTAACTCGTGCTAAGATAATGTTTTCTGGTAGACCTTTGTGTGGTATAATTTCCAACAACTACCCAGACACAGACCGACATCACAGGTGAGGCATTGGTACAATGTATGCACACGTTTACCTGTCTCAAGCTTAGAACAAACGACACAATTATGTCGTTTACCGACAGGTAACTTTGACGCCTCCATGTGACTGGTTGGGTTCACTAAACGGTTCTCTATTGCCAACATTGGTCTGCCAAGTGACTTCCTAGGCACATGAAAGTCACCAACAATGTCTTCTATGGCATCTATGATAAACGTGTGGTGGTCCAGTTTCTTTGGTCTCTCAGGTGTGTGATTCAGGTAGATAATGATCGCATTAAGTGTCAAATGTCCTAGCATAAAAAAGAACACCTTTTTGGTCCATTTGATTATGCGACATTCATCTAGAAACATATATATGCATTGATCGGCCATGTACTGATTATAATTGATGTTTACCTGTGGCACACCTGTATGCTCATGGCCACGGTGTGAGATATAAGTCACAGGTTTAGCAGTGTCATTTGGTGTTAGAAAATAGACCATTTTTTTATTGTGAAAATTCACACATAATAATTGTCCACTCCTAGCCGCTGTTATCTCCCTTCTTCTGCTTTACTTTGACACATGCTGGAATGCCACGCCTATTACACCTGACAGGCTTATGCCATGGCGATCATCCGTCGTCCATCCGTCTGTCAACTTTTCCTTTAAACGACTTCTCAAGAACCGCTGGGCCAATTTCAATTATATTTGGCAGGAAGCATCCCTAGGGCATCGGGATCCAACTTTGTTCAAATGAACCTGATCGGCCAATTTGGCCGGTGGCCATCTTGGATTTAGGCTGATTTTAGGAAACGTCTTTAAAAATCTTTTTCTCCAAAACCGCTTAGGGGATTGATGCAAATCTCATGAAATATGATCTAGGGCAAGTGCTGAGCCAAGTTTGTTCAAGGGAACTTGATTGGTCAAATGGTTCAGCGGCCATCTTGATTTACCTAGTTATAGCGAAAATGACTTCTCCAGAACCGCTGAAGGGATCGGGCCGAAATTTGGGAAATATTATTATGGCCTAAGGGTCATTAAAGTTTGTTCAAGAGAAGTTGATCCATCAAAAGACATGGCTGCCATGGGCCAATCAAAATATAGCATGTTTGGCGGCCATATTGGATTTTTTTATTTGATGGATTGTGAGGCCGAAATTGGTTCTGTGTGTTTTGGGGTATTCT
>CM067372.1:417500-469500 GCA_034401795.1 Chaetoderma sp. LZ-2023a | reverse complement strand
GTGGCCATCTTGGATGACCTAGTTTTCCCCGAAAACGACTACTCCAGAAGCGCTGAAGGGATCAGGCCGAAGTTTGGGAGATATGATCAGGGACTAAGGGTCATTAAAGTTTGTTGACGGGAAGTTGCTCCATCAAAAAACATGGCCGTCGTGGGCCAATCAAAATGTAGCCTGTTTGGCGGCCATATTGGATTTTTTTATTTGATGTATTTTGAGGCCAAAATTGGTTCTGTATATGTTTTTGTGTATTCTGAGCTCAAATTTGCAATTTTCGAAATTGTCGGATAAACAGTTTGACGGCCATCTTGGATAATTTTCTCGTCAAAAGCTCCCATGCTAAAGCAATGGGAAATTTAAAATGTCTCGAGAACAGCTAGGCCGATTTCAATTATGGTTGGCAGGAAGCATCTTTTAGGGCATAGGGATCCAAGTTTGTTCAAATGAACCCGATCGGCCATTTTGGATTTTGGCCGAGTTTAGGAAATGTTTTTTAAAATCTCCAAAACCGCTTGGGGAATCTTCATCTAGGCCAAGAGCTAAGCCAAGTTTGTTCAAGAGGACTTGATTGACCAAATGGTTCGGCGACCATCTTGGATCACCTAGTTTTCCCGAAAATGACTCCTCCAGAACTGCTGAAGGGATCAGGCCAAAATTTGGTCCATTAAAATTTGTTCAAGGGAAGTTGATCCATCAAAAAAACATGGGCACTGTGGGCCAATCAAAATGTGGTGATTGGTGGCCATATTGCACTTGCAAAAATGTCCACAAACTCATTTAAAAGACTGCTAAACCACCCACCAACAATTTTGACAAAAATTGATGCTGCTCCAGGTGAGCGACACAGGCCCCTTGGGCCTCTTGTTTCTGTAATTACATCATCATCATCATCATCATCATCATCCTTCACATCGTTCTCTGTTTTGTCAAGTTATTATTAACACATTTATCTCGTGAAATCTGTCTTAATGTTCACCTTGATGTAAATCCTAATACATCATCTCTGATTATTTACCCATAAGCAGCTGCTCTTATAATTTTAACATTAGCAAAATTGAAAGTCATTTAATAAACTGCTTGCACATAAATCTTACACGATGTTCACTTGGCAATAATGAATTGTTTGTCTGGAGTCTGTAATTGAATGATCAAGTGATAACTCTGAATGCAGCCCATTGAACCCTACGTGGCTGTTTGCTTATATGGAATGTTAGCACAGTTCATTGTCTCTTTGCTACGTCAGCCCCTCTTCCCCTCCCTACCCCTCTTCCTTGTCTTCTAATGAAGGGAGGGTGGGGTGATGATTCTGTCCACCAATTTGTATTTAATCTCTGTACGTGTGTGCATGTGAGTGAGCTCATACATGCATGAGAGCATGCATAATACGTGGTTTGGTGATTATGTGATTTATGGTGTGTGTGTGTGTGTGTGTGTGTGTGTGTGCGTGCGTGCGTGCGTGTGCGCGCGCAAGCGCGTTGGTGGGCGGGCGTGAGTGTGCATGTGTGTGTGTGCTAATGTCATGGTGACCATCCATCATGACTGTTGTCCATACATTGTCCATAAACTTTTCTTTAAGCAACTTCACGGACCATTCATAATTTCAATCAAATTTGGCAGTCGGTAATCATTGTTTGGTCAGATCCAATATGGCTATATTGTATATATATATATATATATATATATATATGTGGCATATTACTTTTTGTACTATCTATTAAAGCACCGTTACCTCTGAAAACGCTTGGGTTATTGAAGTGAAATTCAAAAACATTATCGATGTGCAACTAATTTGAACAATGTTTGTTCAAGACAACATAATTGGTAGATTTGTCAGGTGATTATCTTGGATGACCTAGTTTTCAAAAAATTTACTTCTGGAACTGCTGAAGTTATCAATATAATATTTTTTAAATATGGTTAGGGAATAAGAGCCATCAAGCAAGTTGATACTTAAAAAAATCAATACCCATCAAAATTGAACTGTTCTTAGTGTATTTTGATAGCGAAGATGACCTATGTTCTGGTGCGTCACTTGGAATCTGATTGGTCGATCAAGTCAGTCATACGAAGTTCACTTGCCTATCTTGGTTTTTGCTCATCTCAGATTTAGTGCTATCCTTAGAGAAATAACATTAATAATCTACTCTGAGAATATTTGGCCAATAGAGGAATCCAGTTTTAGCTATTCCCCACCAATCTCTAGCTAAGCTCCACCCACACTTCACCCGTGTTTGGATCAATCGATCCCTGACATCCCTGACTCAATTTCTAGAAAATTATATTGGTAAGCTGTTGAATTCAGTCAAATTAGTTTTAAAATTATTCAACAGAATGTTTATTAAACAGTAAAGACATACAATTCGTACAACAACGCTTAATCCGGCATCAATTAAGCGTTCGTTGCGAACTTATCTACGTCATAAATGACGTCATATGATGGGTGAAAAAATTGTGATCCTCAATTAATTTGTAACTCGACACACATCATTTAAGGCAATAGCTGAAACAAGTTTTTCCAAGAGACCCTCATTGGTCGACATCTTGAAAAACAAGTTTTTGCACAAAAAAAAACAACTTCTCCACCAGAACTGCTGAAGCCCGGCTCAGGCAGAAGTTTGAAAAATATGATTAATGAATACGGGCCATTCAAGTTTATTCAAGGAAAGTGAATGGGAGGGAAATTGTGACCGCCATGCATATCTCATTCCAAATTAAAATTTTATTTTGATTGCGAAAATGACGATATCGAGCCTTAGGGTCCAGCAGAATACAAACCTGACACTCAATCTGTCCTGTCGATCAGGATTAACCGTAACCCTCAAATTTGTTCAAGAAAATTTCAATTTTCTCAGAGAAAATGTCCATTTTCAGACCAAGAGAAGACCATTTTTCAATGGTAAATTTTCAAAAATAGTCTTATCTTGGTCTGCAAATGGACATTTCTCAAGACCACTGTAGATGCAGTTTTTTTGTCTTATATGGGTGTTACGGGTTAAATTACCATCTTACAAATTCTTTCATTTGTTATCTAAATTTTCCTGTTTCCTGTTTGCATTTGGAACTTAGATTTCCATGGTTTGTTCTTTAAAATTTGAGCCTAAATTTTCATAAATTTTGTGTATGTTTCAAATACTGATGCTCCTCGTGAATGATACAGTGCGTCTTACGCATGTACATATGAGTAACTGAATTGTTATGCAAATTTAACTGCTGCTAGCCATATTTTAATTGTTGTTATATTGATCTACTGTTTCAGATTGTATGCGTTGGTGTGACCGTCACGCGGTATGTGACTCAAGGAAATGCCCGGTCATGGCTCATTCATGCTTATAAAAATATGAAGGGACGTGGTGTTAACAAACCGCCAGTGTCTGTTCAAGTATGACAAACAAATTAATACATTTTATCATTTATGTTGTGCAAGTGCTAGTTATATTCCTGCAAGATGTCATAAAGTAAGTTTACTGAAAATCAGTTCTAACACAGGCAGCTGAATGATATTCATTTAACCTTTAAATATTTAAGCTAGTCAGCTACTTCTGTAGTGGTCATGAGAAAGGTCCATTTGCTGGCCACGATACTCGCCTGGACAGATTGGCATGGCGACCATCAGTCATCTGTCCATTGTCTGTCATCTTTTACTTTAAACAACTTCTCAAGAACCACTGAGCTGATTTCAATTATATCTGGCAGGAAGCATCCTTAGGGCATAGAGATCCAAGTTTATTCAAACGACGCCGATCAGCCGATTGGGCCAACGGCCATCTTGGATTAAAACTCATGAAACATCATCTTAGCAACAACAACCAAACTTGTTCAAGGGAACTTGTTTGGCCAAATGCTTGGCCAGCCATTTTGGATGACCTAATTTTCGTGAAAACGACTTCTCCAGAGCCACTGAATGGAAATTTGGGAGATATTATTTGGAACTAATGGCCATTAAAGTTTGTTCAAGGGGAGTTGAGATGTGAAAAACATGGCTGCCTTGGAAAAATCACTATTTTATTTTTTTATTTGATGCATTTTGAAGTTGAAATTGGTTTTATCTATGTTTTTAGGTATGTTGATTTAAAATATTCCACTTTGAAAAAGACTGATAAACAGTTTGTTGGCCATTTGGATTTCCCTCCTGCCAAAAACTTGTGGCATACTAAAGCTATAGGAAATCTAAAATGTTTTTTGAGAACCAGTGGACCGATTTTAACCAAATTTTGCCAGAAACATCCTTGGGCCATATCCATCCAGCTTTTCTAAAATAAAGCTGATCAGCTGTTTTGGCCAGTGGCTACATTGGGTTTTGGGTGATTATTAGAAACATCTCTGAAACCGCTTAGCAGCTTGATTCAAAACTCACAGCAACAGCTGAACTATGATTGTTCGAGCAAACATGATTGGCCAAATGCTTTGTCGGCCATCTTGATTGACATAATTTTCATGAAAATGTTTCCTCCCAAATTGCTGAAGGGATTAGGGTGAAATTTGTTAGTTATGATTAGGGAAAACAGGCCATTCAAGTTTGTTCACGAAAAGTTAGCGTGGTATCCTTTGTGATGCACTGCGTCACTAAATCTTTAATTTATCAAATAATTTTCGTGATATTACTAATGTTCAGTTGAAGGAGACGTCTTCATAAAAAGAACATGGCACTTATTTGCTATTGCATTCTACTTGTTGATCATATTATCAGCATTAGTTCCTACTTACTACATATATGCTTGACGCAGTGGGATTGCTGGATTCGAAGAAGTGGAGAAGAGAGGGGTGGGTGGAGTTTGTGAAGAGATGAGATGTAAACTGGATTAAGCTCCTCTGGGAGTGCTTTCTAATCTGTCTCTGGTGGTGTTTGCCAACTTTTTAAGAATGGACTATCAATGATTAATCACTTCTAACTCTTTATCTAGAACATAACCGCAAATCAGATGCCAGACAAAATCCTGTTCTCTTTGACGCAAAGTGGGCATATTGTTCAGGCGGATGGTTTCTCGTTTTTAATTTGTTTGTTTCTATATACATAGTGGGATTAACTGTATTGAGCCCCAAGAACCTATCTGTTCTGCTCATCACGTGTTTTAATCTAGGATTCTCTTTATCCTCTTATAATACTGTCAGTCCATTTGGAATAAGACACAAATTTATACCATCATTTGTCAAAAATAAAGACTAGTTTATTGTCACTCGACTGTCTGACTTATAACAGATAATGATTACAGGAATAGGTGGAGACAGTTCTAGGTATGTCCACCGATTTTTAGCTAAGCTCCTCTTGTTTTTGTTGGAATCAATTTGAAACTGATTGAAACATAAATTCGCAGAATCTAAATTTCAAGGTAACTATACAGGTAATTTGATGAACATTTTGAAAGTAGTTTGACATGGGTTTGTTGCTTTCATAGGCAGCAACAGCTCCCAGCCAGATTACTTTCAAAATACTCAACATAATGTGCATTAAATGCAAATTCATCAATGACATAGAATTTGTAAACTGGGTGACATCCCTTTTATCTTCGTGATGGAAACCATACATAATTATGAATTATGATTGTAATGTTGCACGAAAGGTGACAATTCATGAATCCATTTCCTCACTCAATCATATGACGTCATAATCGACTACATGACGTGTAGGATGACATCATAATTATGATGTCATGAATGATTCAAAATAGTCCGTCTTTAACGCTTAATAGTCAGACACATTGTACGAATTGTATGTCTACCATTTTATAAACATTCTGGTGAATATTTTGAAACTAATTTGACTGGGTGGAGATTAGATAGAGATGAGTGGGGCCTAGTTAAAACTGGAAAGGTCCATTGAGTATAAATTGAGACATTGAGTAACACGGATCAGATGGGTCCATACTGTCAGTTGATTGGGAGTAACATACAAATTTATAGCATCATGTGTCGGGCAACAAAGACTAGCTTATTATCACTTAGCTGTCTGACTGTAACATGATTACAGGAATCGTCACCTACATTAGACAGCGGATAACATGTGAATGATAAATTGTCATAAACCTAACTGGGAGCATGTCTTGGAGATGACGGTAAAGATTACGTTTCAAGCTACATACTCTAATAGAAATCTAAATCAATCCATCATTTGTAAGCGTTCTAATGCTTTATTAACCCTTTAAAATGTCAAGCCCAGTCAAAAATGACTTCAGCAGTGGTCTTGACAAATATCCATTGGCAGGCTAAGAGAAGACAATTTTTGAGAATGTATGACTGGAATGAGTGGACAATAATTTGAGTGAATGAAATGGACAATAATTTAGTGTCAAATTGAGCACTTTGCCACTGTAAACAGGAATAAATACTAACCCTTGCTTGCTTGGAAAAATCGTGACAAATCTTTGCCATTAACTGTTTAATGGGCAGGCGGGATAAACCCGGCTTTTCCTACTAGCTTTGACAAATGTACATTTGAAGGATATTTTTAATTATCAAGCCAGTCAACAATATTTTTCTCTTGCCATGAATATGAACTTCTATCACAGAAAATGGATCAAAGTGATAAGGATTTGTATTTGTATGTGTTTATAATATTTGGCACTTAAATTTAGAAAAGTGAATTTGTTTCCTATTTGGGCTCCATTGCGCATGCGCAGACATGCTTAGTGACAGGTGTCACCAAGGAGTGAGTACAGACCGGTGCCAGTCTCTATCAGGGCATATGCTTGGGGTGTTCCCTACCAGTAGCCGGGTTGAGGGTATATATTGAAATGCAATAGGCATATGGAGGTATATAAGCAAGCATAAAAATCTTATTCTGGTGGCTAAATGCAGAGTAGTTAATTTAGCAAGTAGTGATTGAACAGTAAGTATGTTTTATAGTGGTTAATAAAACTACAGACCAACCCGCAAGGTGGGTCTGTTGGGGGATTTCTGGTGTTGTGTAATTTTTATCTCACCTGGCCTTCCTAGTGAGCTTATGCCATAGCGACTGTCCATCCATCTGTCGCCTGTCATCTGTTGCTATCCATCGTCCGTCCACCAACTTTTTCTTTTAAACAACTTCTCCAGAACCACTGGGCCGATTTCAATTATATTTGCCAGATGGTATCCGTAGGGCATAAGAATCCAAGTTTGTTCATAGTAAGCTGATTGGCCCATTTGGCTTGTGGCCATCTTGGAATTTGCTCTCTTTTTAGAAACATCTTTAAAAGGCTTTTCAGAAACTGCTTGGGGGATCAATTCAAGACTCATGAAATGTGATTTATGGCAAGAGCTCAACCAAGTTTGTTTAAGGGAACTTGATTGGCTAAATGGTTTGGTGGCCATCTTGGATGACTTAGTTTTCACGAAAATAACTCTCCAGAGCTGCTGAATGTATCGGGACGAAATTTGGGAGATATGATTAGGGACTAAGGGTTATTAAAGTTTGTTCAAGTTTGAAGTTGATACATAAAAAAAACATGGCCACTATTAAAATGTAGAGTGTTTAGTGGCCTTGTTGGATTTTTTTGTTATTGGGTATGCTGATTTAAAATTTTTGCATTTTAAACTATCGCATAAACAGTGTGGCGGTCATATTGGATCTTTTTCCCACCAAAAACTCCCATGCTAAAGCAATAGGAAATATCTTCTCGAGAACAACAGTCCTGATTTAAATTATATTTGGCAGGAAGCACTTTTAGGTTATATGGATCCAAGTTTGTTCAAAGGAAGCTGATCGGCCAATTTGGCCGGCAGCCATCTTGCGTGAAAATGACTTCTCCAGAACCACTGAATGGATCGGGGCAAGATTTGGGACATGATTAGGGACTAATGGCCATTAAAGTTTATTTAAGGGAAGTTGATGCGTAAAAAAGATGGCCGCCATGAGCGAATCGATATGTGGCATGTTTGCCGGCTTTATCTTTTTGTATTTGTTGGATTTCATTGTATCTTTTTGCATTGTTGGATTTTGAAGCCGAAATTGATTTAAATTCTTTTTTAGGTATTCTGATTTCAAATTTGCAATTTTCGAAACTGTCGGTTATATGGTTTGGCAGCCATCTATGATCTTGGATCATTTTCCCACCAAGAACTCCCATACTAAAGCAATGTGAAATTTAAAATGTCTTCTCAAGAACCACTGGACCGATTTGAATTATCTTTGGCAGGAAGCATCCTCATACGGCATAGAGATCCAATTTTGTTCAGACGAAGCCGATCAGCCAATTTGGCTGGTGGCCATCTTGGATTTTGGCCAATCTTTATAAATGGCTACAAATCTTCTCCGAAACCATTTGGGGGATCAATTTAAAACTCATGAAGTATCATTTAGTTTAAGAGCTGAAGCAAGTTTGTTCTAGGGGAACTTGATTGGCTAAATGATTTGACGGCAATCTTGGATGACAAAGTTTTATTGAAAATGACTTCTCCAGGACCACTGGACAGATCGGGCTAAAATTTGGGAGATATGATTAGGGACTATAAGGAAGATAAAGGTTTGTTCAAGGGAAACTGATATGTACAAAAACATGGCCATTGTTTCCAACCTGAAACTCTCATGTACTAAAGCAATAAGAAATTTAAAATGTTTTCTCGAGAACCATAGGGCCGATTTCAAGTATATTTGTCAGAAAGCATCCTTAGCACATAGAGATACAGGTTTGTTCAAATGAGGCCGGTTGGTCAATTTGTGTGAAAGCCATCTTGGATTTGGCCAATTTATTGAAATTTCCTTGAAACACGTTTAAAAAATCTTCTTTTCCGAATCTGCTTGGGAAATCGATTCAAAACTCATGACAGGTTATCTAGGGCAACAGCTGAACCAAGTTTGTTCAAGGGAACTTGATTGGCCGAATGCTTTAGCAGTCATCTTTGTTTTCATGACAATTACTTCATCTTTAGAATCACTGAAATTGGGACGAAAATTGGAAAATATCGTTAGGGATTAAGGACCATTAAGGTTTGTTCAAGAGAAGTTGATACATAAAGAAACATGGCTGCTGTGTTCTTGTTACTATTCTTCTGAACTCCTTAGGGTTCTATTTATAGCTACAGGCCCCTTGGGCCTTTTGTTCATGATGCTGCCATTGTTAATCTGTCAGTCACTGCACAAATTGGATCTAGTAGCACTTCACTACAGTACATATACCAGTAGTCATAGTTTCCCAAACTCATGAATAGCACTTGGACTAATTATGACCCCCCCCCCCCCCCCCCCATATAGATATAAAGCTGGCGTGGTGTTATATAGCATTTGCTTTTTCCATCCATCCTTTTGTCCATCCAGACTTTCATTGCTTTCAATTTCTACTGCAGCTATCATCAAGAAACTAGGGTTTCTCCTTGCCCTTGTGGTCCTAAACAACCCTCTTGGTTTTGTTCACACTACATCAGATGTCACAGTGGCACAATTAACCCTTTAACACTCAGCCAAAATCACCTTCTACAGTGGTCTTGACAAATGTCCATTTGCAGACCAAGAGATTATTTTTTAAAGTTTACCACTAATGACTGGCTCGTGAGCCAGTCATTCCAGATCCAAAGATCCTTTGTTGTGGCTTTTCTGGCAGTAGTCATGGTCACTACCTAACCTTGGTGCCGCTACATTTCTAGTAACATAATAGTTATAATTCTATGACCATGGCTTTGCTGCCATCAAGTTCATGGTTTTATTTCATTTCCGATTCATTGTTTCAGATTCAGGGTTTTAATGCCTTTAAATTAATGGTTTTGCTGCCTTCAAATTAATGGGTTTTTCTGACTTAAAGTCATGGTTCTAATAGTTTCAGGTCAGAGTGACAGACCCTTAATTATTAGCTCACCTGGCCTGAAAGACCAAGTGAGCTTATGCCGTGACAACCATCCGTCGTCCATCAACCTTTTCTTTAAACGACTTCTTCTCGAGAACTGCTCGTTCGATTTCAATTATATTTGGCAGGAAGCATCCTTAGGGCATCAGGATCCAAGTTTGTTCAAATGAACCCGATCAGCCAATTTGGCCAGTGGCCATCTTGGATTTAGGCAGATTTTAGGAAACGTCTTTAAAAATCTTCTCCGAAACCGCTTAAAGGGATTGATGCAAATCTCATGAAATATGATCTAGGGAAAGAGCTGAACCAAGTTTGTTCAAGGAAACTTGATTGGTCAAATGGTTCGGCGGCCATCTTGGTTGACCTAGTTGTAGCGAAAATGACTTCTCCAGAACCGCTAAAGGGATCGGGCTGAAATTTGGCAGATATGATTATGGCTTAATGTCCATTAAAGTTTGTTCAAGAGAAGTTGATCCGTCAAAAGACATGACCGCCGTGGGCCAATCCAAATATGGCGTGTTTGGCGGCCATATAGGATTTTTTTATTTGATATATTTTGAAGCCGAAATTGGTTTTGTATGTGTTTTGCGGTATTCTGATAAAAAATTTACAATTTTCGAAACTGTCGGATAAATGGTTTGGCGGCCATCTTGGATCATTTTCGCGCCAAAAGCTCCCATACTAAAGCAATGGGAAATTTAAAATGTTTTCTCGAGAACTACTAGTCCGATTTCAATTATATGTCGCAGGAAGCATCCTTAAGGCATAGAGATTCAAGTTTGTTCAAACGAAGCTGATCGTCCAATTGGGCCAGTGGCCATCTTGGATTTTGGCTGATTTTTAGAAACGTCTTAAAAAAATCTCTGAAGCCGCTTATGGGATTGATGCATACCTGATGAAATATGATTTAGGGCAAGAGCTGAAGCAAGTTTGTTCAAGGGAACTTGATTGGTCAACTGGTTTGGTGGCCATCTTTGTTGACCTAGTTGTAGTGAAAATGACTTCTCCAGAACCGCTGAAGTGATCGGGCCGAAATTTGGCAGATATGATTAGGGACTAAGGGCCATTGAAGTTTGTTCAAGGGAAGTTGATCCGTCAAAAAACCTGGACACCATGGGTCAATCAAAATATTGCTTGTTTGGTGTCCATATTTGATCATTTTATTTGATGAATTTTGAGGCCGAAATTAGTTTTATATGTGTTTTTGTGTATTATAATCTCAAATTTGCAATTTTCGAAACTGTCGGATAAGTGGTTCGGTGGCCATCTTGTTGATAAAGTGCATTCTAGTTGAAATGCCTATGGTCCAGGTGAGCGATACAGGCCCCTTGGGCCTCTTGTTTAATTTTACTGATTTATTAACTCTAGGCCTAATGGTCAAGATTGGTTATGAAAATTGTGATTTTAACCACTGTTTCGGTTATCGCTATAGCAATGTGTCGGATGAACAAGAGTGATGCGCTACTGTTGGGACAAGTAGGAAAAATACAGGATATTATTTAGTTGTTTAATTATTTTTCTTGAACTCTGTGTTTCTGTTATTAAAATTTTTATAAAACTGTTTTCTATAAGCAGGAAGAGGAAAAGAAATCATCCAGCAGTCTTGGAATAGGGCACAAACTGGACTCTAAAACAGCCATGACGGCAGGGACAATGACAAGTTCAGCTGGCACATCACATCACACACGATCGCATTCAAGGTTAGCTCAATCAGCTCAAAGGTCTCAAGAGAAGGCCCCTCTATGGACAAAGACGAGCATTAGCATGGAGCAAAGCCAAGCGCCACCGCCGATAAGGTACATACACCAAGCATTAGCACACCTCAGTTCTATCATTGATAACTTGTTGTAATTACGGTGAATATTGTGAACGCAAGGTGCCTAATCTCGCTAGTATCTGTATTTGCCAAAGTTGCTTTCATGTCCACTACCAGACTTTGCCACTTTGTAACCCTTTAATGGTCAAGCCAGCCAAAAACTGGCCCCTGCAGTGGTCTTCAGAGAAGCCCATTTGCATGTCAAGCGAAGACTATTTTTGAAACTTACCACTGAAATGACTGGCTCAATAATCGAGCCAGTCATTCCCGTGGTAAATCTTTAAAAAAAATAGTCTTGGCATACAATTGAACATTTACTAAGCAAAATTTTCTTGAAATATTTTGACTATTAAAGCCTTAAATTCTGCTAGAGTATTGGAGAAAAATTATTGTTTGATTTCGCGTTCTGTCATAGGCTCGTCGACTTATAATTCAATTCACCTTTCCAGACTATCCATCCATCATCTGACCTCGTATGACGTCATAATCAGCCCAGCGAGTGCATGATGATGTCACAACCATTACATCACAAAGGGTTCCATATAGACCGCCATTAAATCTCAAATACTCCGACACGTTGTATGAATTGTATGTCTTTGTAATTCTTTGCTATTTAAGAAACATGCTGTTGAATATTTTGAAACTAATTTGACTGGGTGCTGTTGCTGCCTTAGGTAGCAACAGCACCCATTCAAATTAGTTACAAAATATTCTACAGATTGCTTGTGTAGTTTTTTGGAAATTGATAGTCATGGTGTTCAGAGATCGATCGATCCCAACATGAGTGAGGTGTGGGTGGAGTTTAGCTATCGATGGGCGGGGAATAGCTAAAACCGGAAAGGGACATTCCTATTGAAGAGGCAGCAGTGGAAGATCTCTTTATGATTCTCTCGGCACAAAATATTATACAGGAAAATAGGGTGACATTGCTCATTGTCAATAATTCTCAAAAATATTGCTCCTCTAAAAAATAACATACAGATACGTAGAAAACGTAATGAGAGCTGCAACAATATAAATGTTATAAATGTGTGTGCAATATTTTTAGCTCACCTAACCATCTCATCATCCATCAACTTGCTTTAATTCTTATCTCCTAAACCAACCAACCAACCGACCGACTTACTGCCTGCCTGTTTGCCTGCCTGCCTGCCTGCCTGCCTGCATGCCTGCCTGCCTGCCTGCCTGCCTGCCTGCCTGCCTGCCTGCCTGCCTGCCTAACTGACTGACTGACTGACTGACTGACTGACTGGCATGTCCGTTTATTGAGCTGATATTCGTGGCTAAAATTCTATAGGGCACTATATATCGAACATGGCCTTTCTACGTACATGAAATGCCAATGTTCCAGCTGAGCGATACAGGCCTCTTGATATTCTCGCTCTGATTATATAATTAATCAATTAATTGGTATTCCATCCCAGACACAGTGGCAAAGTAGCTTTGTTTTACCCAGACATAATCAGAGATTGGAGCGTTCCAGATTTATCTGGATTTCAAGATTTGTCATAGTCTTGACCACTCTCGCACACCATTTGACACCCTCTCCATGGTTTGAAATTAAGCCAAATGAGCCACTACATGAAGATACCTGGTCTTGTGTTCCAGAAGCTCTCGTTATGTTAGCGATATCATTACACCATACTAAACCAATGGGTGTAACGATATCGCTAGCTAACGATAGCTTCGGGAATATGGGCCCTGGACTAGTGATTACTAGATTCTACTATACCACTTCAAATTTTCATTGCAGACCAAGGGAACACTTTTTTAAATTTTAGCACTGGAATGACTGGCTCAATTATTGACTCAGTTATTCTAATGGTAAATTATAAAAAATCTCTCCTCTTGCCTTGCAAATTGACATACCTGAAAAGCACAGCAGAGACATTTTTTGGCCACCTTGACCATTATGGGTTGATAGATAAAATTGTTATCATCACGTTGGTCAGTTACAAATTGTACTAGCCCTGGTCAATTTCTACTATCCTCAGACTTATGTTAATTTTAACCCCTGACCTCACAGATCATTTACCCTTATGACATCCAGATTTTTCACAACAATCCACTCCAGTCTTCGCATAATTTAACAAATAACATGAATATGATATGGCACCCATTCTCCAATAAACTTTAAAATATTGAGTTGTAGAGAAATGAAAGGGGGAGTTAAATGATGTATAAATGTTCATTCAGATTTTTCCCAATCACCCTGGACTGTATGTACAGAAACACTCAGAAAATTATACGTTCTTTCACTAATTTTGAAGTATTGAAGTTTCTCACAAGTCCTCATTAGCTCACCTGGCCTGAAAGTCCAATTGAGCTTATGCCATGGCGACTGTCCATTGTGTGTCCATCCGTCAACTTTTCCTTTAAAATACTTCTTCTCAGGATCCACTGGACTGATTTGAATTATATTTGGTAGGAAGCATCCTTAGGCCATAGGGATCCAAGTTTGTTCAAACGAAGATGATCGGCCAGTTTAGAAACGTCTTTAAAAATCTTCTCTGAAACCACTTGAGGGATCGATTCAGAATGCATGAAATATCATCTAGGGCAAGAGCTGAACCTAGTTTGTTGAAGGGAACTTGATCGGCTAAATAATTTGGTGGCCATCTTGGATGACTGTTTTCGCGAAAACGACTTCTCCAGAACCGCTTTGGGGATTGATTTAAAACTCATGAAATATCATTTAGGTTAAGAGCTGAACCAAGTTTGTTCTAGGGGAACTTGATTGGCTAAATGATTCAATGGCCATCTTGGATGACCAAGTTTTATGGAAAATGACCTCCAGAACCGCTGAAGGGATCAGGCCTAAATTTGGGAGATATGATTAGAGACTAACAGCCATTAAAGTTTGTTCAAGGGCAGTTGATCCATAAAATTGTAGTGCCTTTGACTGCCATTTTTTATTTTTTTTATTTGATGGATTTTCAGGCCGAAATTGGTTTTATATAGTTTTTTTAGTATGATGATTTCAAATTTATCACTTTCGAAACTGTCGGATAAACGGTTTGTCGGCTATCTTGGATCATTTTCCCGCCAAAAGCCCAATTTTAAAATGTCTTCTCGCGAACCACTAGACCGATTTCAAGTATATTTGACATTATTATGGTATAGAGATCCATGTTTGTTCAAACAAAGCTGATCGGTCACTTTGGCCATTGGCCATCTTGGATTTTGGCCGATTTTTATAAACGTCTGAAAATGTTCTCAGAAACCATGTGAGGGATTGATTTCAAACTCATGAAATATCAGTTCGGCTAAGAGCTGATCCAAGTTTGTTCAAGTGAACTTGCTTGGCCAAATGGATCGGCGGCCATCTTTGATGACTTAGTTTTTGTGCAAACCACTTCTCCAGAAACGCTGGGCAGGTCGGGAAAGAATTTGGGAGATATGATTAAGGACTAAAGGTCATTAGGGTTTGTTCCATGGAGAGATGTCAAAACAACATGTCCGCCATGAATCAATCAAAATTTAGCTTTTTTGGTGGACATCTGGTATTTGCTGCTAAAGCTAAGCTTTCGTCACACAAATTTCTCCAGTAGTCATCTCATTTTGTTTGTTTGTGCCAGTGGACAATAATTGCAGGTGAGCGATACAGGCCCCCTGTGCCGCTTGTATTTGGCAAGAACCTGTCTGAGACACCAATTCAAATGGTTGAGAATTGTCTGTTGGCTGGTAACCACATTTCCATAAGGAAATTATAAAGGAGTCTGTGACATTGCTATGTATGAAATGCAATCAAAATTTAAATCTAACAGCATATTCTGTATTTGGACTGCATGAAGCCAGAATGTTAACTATTTAATGGTCAAGTTTGTTAAAACTCTCTGAAATGATCTGGAGGAATGGCCATTTACAGGCTAAGAGAAGAGGATTTTAGAGAATTTATCACGAATTTCTGCATTTAATAACCGAGCCAGTCATTTTAGTGTAAGATTTTCAAAAAAAATTTGTTCGCTTGGCCTGCAAATGGACATTTAATATGTAAATGTTTTGATTGTCTTGATTAGATTCAACCATTTATAGGTTAAATCGAGTCAAATGTTTACAGAGAAAATTAAAAATACCAACAATATACATCCATGATCCACCACTAACTAATTGGGTAAATTCTTGTTAATTTTATGGCAAACTTTACACACATCTTGATTTCAGTTGTTAACGTATCTTATTGTGAGGCAGGAATCAATAGTTTTGAGAAGCATGACTAATTTTAGCGGATTGAGAGAGTTAAACAGTAATTGTAATATTGACAAATCTCATAATAACAATGTGGACCATCCTGATTGGCTATCAATCAGACTTTTTGGATCTGACAAGTCAGACCAAGCATCAGGCAACATTAAAAGAATTTTAATTTAGTTATTACAGATATTGACCAACATGTTATGTTTTCGATTTTCGTGACATGGTAGCTTGTGAAAATATTACCATCCATTGGAATTAAACTTATGTACAAAATTATAAGTAATCCTGTGACAAATCCGCTAAAATCAGAGTTGTGAATCGTCAAAGCTTTACCAATTCTACTGTTACATGTAGAAGCTTCGATGTTAAATAAATGCTTTTTCCGATCTCAAACAATGTAGTGATCCATTCTGTCACCCAAGTATATGACATCATAATGAATTACATCACATGTTAGCTGAGGTCACAAGCATAATGTCATATAGCTATGTCACAAAAATCAAAAGGTCTGTCACGAGTGTACAAATTATGTCCTTGATGGATTTACAATTTGTTAAACTTTCTGTTGAATATTTTGAAACTAATTTGATTGGGAGTTGTTGCTGCAATAGGCAGCAACATCTCCCAGTCAAATAAGTTTCAAAAGATTCATCTGCTTACCTATATAATTACCCGGAACTTGCGATGCTGGAAATTCATGTTTCAAAGTATATACATCGATTCCAACACACTTAAAAAATAAATGGGTGATCCATAGCTAGAAAGTGTATTGTACCAGAAGCATTATGATATTCTATATAATATGTAAATGAGGATTTTCTATTGGCTGGTGAAATTCTTAGAACTTGGGTAATTCATGAATCCATTTCCTCACTCAATCATATGATGTCATAATCAACTACACGACGTGTATGCTGATGTCATAATCACGACGTCATGAATGATTCGATTAAGCCCGTCTTTAATGCTTAATAGTCCGATACGTACAAATTGTGTGTTTTTGCTATTTATGAAACATGCTGTTGAATATTTTGACACTAATTTGACTGGGCATTGTCGATCCAACACAAGCGTGGTTTGGGTGGAGCTTAGCTAGAGAAGGGCGGGGCAAAGCTAAAACTGGAATGGTTCATTCTCATGACTAATGAGCTTTAAGATTTAAAGCTACGCTATGAACTTAGCAAGAATATAGATCAGCAGCCAATTCGCCAATGGATGGATCTGATCTGTGACTCAAGTATCTGAAATCATAATCAAAATATGTCACTTGTCATTAAGCTGACGTCGCAATCAAATAATGTATGGCTGACAGGAATGGGCACATTCCTGACAGTAACTGTCAGAAATGTATGTCGTTAGTCAATTTACAATTTATTAAAGATTCTGTTGGATATTTTGAAACAAATTTGACCGGGAGCTGTTCCTGCCATAGATTAAATTAGTTTCAAAATATGAATCGGCGTACCTGTATAGTTAACTTGAAATTGTGATTCTGGGAATTCAGGGATCGAAGTGTTAAAATCGATTGAAACATGTGTACTATTGCTAGAACTGGATACCTCTATAGGTATGAACAACTAGGCAATATTGTTGGCACAGTTTTTCAAATTTTATGATAATTCTACGCTGTATTCTGTCAACATATTCCAATAAATTACCTGTCTGCATTGTGAAAAGCGTGCTACTGCAATGATAATACGTCAGTGACACGTCTCTTCATATTTGCTGCTTGTGACATTGGGTCCAGGTTGCCACACATGGGTACAACAAGGTGTTTCTGCAGACCACATGTCAAATATTCTTCCATTGCATCTTTGTATGAACTTTCTGTAGTGTGACCATGCTGTGTCCTGATAATACCTCTGATGTTCATAATGACTATGTTTTCTTTCCTGACAAACTTCTGATGTGCATAATGACTATTCTTTGCCCTGGAATTACATCTAATGTGTATAATGACTTTTTCATGACAATACCTCTGATTATATGATTTATATAATGTCAGTTTTCTGTCATGACAATGCCCCTGATGTGTATAATAATGCCTGTTTTCTGTCCTAACAATACCTCTGATGTGTATAATGTCTGTTTTCTGTCATGACAGTACCTCTGATGTGTATAATGTCTGTTTTCTGTCCTAACAATACCTGTGTATAATGCCTGTTTTCTGTCCTAACAATACCTCTGTGTATAATGCCTGTTTTCTGTCCTAACAATACCTCTGATGTGTATAATGCCTGTTTTCTGTCCTAACAATACTTCTGATGTGTATAATGCCTGTTTTCTGTCCTGACAATACCTCTGATGTGTGTAATACCTGTTGTTATTACACCACAAAAAACATCCATTACCGTTCAATCACTACTTGCTAAATCAATTATCTGCATTTAGCTACCAGAATAAGATTTTTATGCTTGCATACACTCCTCCCCATGCCTATTCCTATTAATATGGCCCCTCAACCAGGCTACTGGTTAGGTCCATCTCCAGTATACTGTCAGATATAGACTGGCACCAGTCTGTACTCACTCCATAGTGACGCCTGTCACTAAGCGCGCTTGCACATGCGCACTGGAGCCCAAATAGGAAACAAATTTACTTTTCAATTATTTTGCAGGCAGAATAACTGTTCAAATATTACTAGAGAGTTTTTATAGCTTTGCGCTGTATCAGTTATACTTTTGAAAGGACTTCCTATTGCTATAATGCCTGCTATGAAGTCTATCCTCCCTAAGTTATGTTTAGGAAGTATTTCGTGGTTATATTGAACTTTATAACTACCCAGGCCAAAAAAAGCTTGGATATTCAGGAATATCCAAGTTCTGTGGAGAATGAATAAACCAGCTAATCCAAGCTTTTGATAACTTGGAAAAGCTTGGATTAGCTTGCTGGTATTGGCCACATAAAATTCAAGATAATGCAAGAAAATCCAAGAAAGGCCTAGTTAAAGTAAAATCCAAGGAAATTCCAGATAGCTTGAACATTCAAGAAATTCTGAGCTAACTTGAACATTCAAGATAATCCAAGCTAGCTTGCCGGTATTGGCCACTTAAAATCCAAGAATATTCCAGCTAGCTTGAACATTCAAGAAAATCCCACTTAGCTTGGATTTTATTCCAGAAAGTCCCAGCTATCTAGAACTTCAAGAAAATCCCAGCTAATCCTAGCTTTTGATATAGGTTAGCCATTAACATGAATGTATGCATGTACACATAAATGCTGCCACACAGAGATTATATATAACTATGTATGCTTAAAAACCAAACTCACCTTCATGGGAGTTGAGTTATTCAATAACAAATACAATTTCAGCCAGACATTAGCAATGTATGAGTTTCTGACTGATTTGTCTGTTATTCTTATAGACATAGATTGTTAATGTGCCATATTATTTAGAAAGGCATCATCACTGCATTAATTACATAGAACTGAAAAAGCTATATCAAAACTGGTAATTCTGAATGAATCTCTGGAAATCAATAGAATACATACCTCAAAATACAGTTCTGTTTCCATTTAAGGTTACTGATGCTGAGCATTCTATCTAACAGTACTGTCAGTGTTTCCACACTATCATATTCTATATATCCATAGCTGGTAATGATCAATGCAATGAATGTACTGTTTGCTTTTTTGCAAAGACTTTAAATTTCCCACCAATTTACCAGGTCACGGTCACCTCTAGTCATGACTATACAGAACCTGTTCTTGTCTTAGTGCAAGCTATTTCAAGATAATCCAAGGTAGCGTAAGTGAGTCTACAAATTCAAGGATATCCAAGTAGCTTGAATTCTTTTATGTCTGACAAAACAAAGTCCTAGAAAATCCAAGCTAGCTTGAATTCTGTCAAATCAGAAAAGTCCAAGCAAAACCAAGAAGCTTGCACTTTTTCATGATGATATTAAAAAAGTCCTAGAAAATCCCAGCTAGCTTGAATTCTGAGAGGGGGGATTTTCAAGAAGTTCAAGCAACTATATAAAGTCCAAGCTAATTCAAGGTAATCCAAGCTGGTATGGGTTGAATAATTTTCCACTAGCTTGGATATTCAAGAAAATCCAAGCCAATCCAAGTTAACTTGAAATTTATTTCACACGGGTATGTATATAAATGTTACCGGTTTTCGTGCTGTAGTTAACGTTTTTGTGGTAACAATCTTAATATGCCTATATCATCATCATCTTAATTCTCTAGTGTACTCCAAGAGCCCTTTCTCACTTTTCAGTTTAGGTCATTATAAGGATTTACATTTATCCCTATGAAATATTATTTTCTTGTCGTTAGAGATTTTTTAAATTTGAACTTTCCCGCCTTTCTTAGAAATGTGTTTACATGTTTCTAGACTCTTTTTAGCGAAATACCAAGCTGTATGCTTTATTGTAACCTTTTTTCGTTTTTAGGAGTCTGTTAAATCGACCGATAAGATCAAATGCACGTCCTCCAAGTGTGATCGCTTTCACTCTGCGGAGTATGGAGGATATGTCTGTTCTAAATGCACTTCGTGTACCCCCTAAACAACCGCTGCCCTCTGGTCGATCTTCCCCTACCCCCGTTGCTGTAAAGACAAAAGCTGTCTTTTGCAAAAACTAATGTTTCTAATCCATCAGCAATGGAGGGGGGGGGGCCCTCTTCGGCGAATTCTGAAGCTGTTTTGGCTTTGTTTGCTAGGTTCGAATCCTTTGCTGCTGTATTGACGAAATTGCTAGACGAAGGAATTTCTTCTGCCATCCAGGAGGCCAAGAAACAGGAAGTTTCTTCAGAATCGGACGATAGCCTGAGGGCTACCACGCCCGTAAATGGGGGAAACCGATTCCTCTTACATCCAGACAAGAAATCAGGTCTCCAAAACAAAAAATTAGAGTGAAAAAGCTCGCGAAGGTGAACTCAAGCAGGTCACCGGGTCAAACCCACATTAGTCTTGAGGGTGAAAGGCATGACCCTCAAGCAGTGGTGGCGGCGGCGGAAGCCCCCATCCAAAAGCCTTATGCTAATGTCAAAGTTTCAGTCATTCCGGTCGTCAAGAATGTACATAGATCGCCTATAGCCAAAGGTCTTCAAGCAAGCGTTTCTAGTAGGTCCGGTTCAGTTGTAGTGGATTCGGGTTCTCAGTACACAGGTTTACTTCCGTTTTCCGGATCTTCTTCCGTTCCTTCCATATCCGGTCTGACTTCCGGTTTTACAGGACATCCGGGTCTTCAAGATCCGGTTCCTATTTCCGCTTCCAGTCTTAGCAGCGCTTCCGGTCATACCGGATATCCTGGGTCTTTGGACCCTTATTATTTTATCTCTTCCTGTAGGAGTGCTTCCGTTTCCGGTTTGGATTCCGGTTTGTACACTTCCGCTTCCGGTTCTAGGGGTGTACTTCCGGGTCATTTATATCCGGATAGACTTCCGACTTCCGCTTCCGGTTGGGACATAACTTCCGGTATAGCGAACAGTCATAGTCGGTTAGCCGTGACTAAGAATTTATCCGGGCGTCAACTTACGCTTCCATTTTCAGTTTCTTCTCTAGATGCGAAGAATCTTTCAGTGGATAGGCGTAATGAGTTTGATGATAGGAATTTTGTAGGCTTTGGTTCTGAATTTTCTCATAGTCTTTTTTCTCATGATTCTTTATTTTCTAATTATGGTTCTTCCCTTTCATCTCAGGTAGTTGATGTTGATTTGTCTTCTTCTTCTGCTCGTTCTTTTCGTGATGCTGTCTTGAGTTCCTCTGCCTCACGGCCTCCTTCTTTCTCTTCCTCCTCTCATCCTCCAGGTTTTACTTCTATTCCTTCTTCCTCTTCTGCTTCTTCTATTTCAGCTAAGGATTTTTCGTCCAGTCATGTGTCTAATTCATCATCTCTTTTTCAATCATCTATTCCTCCTCCTCCGGGATTCTCCCACCTTTCTTCATCTATTGATGCTTCTTAGGGATACTTAGATCCTTCTTCTTCTCTCTCTGTTCTTCCAATTTCTTCTCTTCCTCCTTCCTCTTCTGCCTCTCCTTCCTTTGATCATCTTGATCCGATTGTTTCTGTTGTTCTTTCTCCCGAGTTAGAATTTCAAATTGTTGATTCGGGTTTAGATTTCTCTCTGTTTTCTGTGGTTAGGGATCCTGCTCTCAATCGTTCTTTTGTTTCGGCTCATTTTTCGATCCTTGAGGTTTTCTGCCAGTTCTCTGGTTCATCCTTCCTTGTCTTCTAGTCAGGATCAGGGTATGGATTATTTTCCTTCCGACATCCTTTCCTGAGTTTTCTAGAAGACCCTGTTCTATTTCATCTAGAGCTGCTGAATCTTTAGTCTCAGGTGATTCCTTACTTATCATCTCTTCTTCCTCTCCTAATCCCTCTTCTCTTCCCCTCAGTTCCCAAGTCAGTCAGGGCCAGGGATCTGAAGAGGTTTTGTCCGGTCAGAGCCTCTTCGGAAGACTGGTCCATGGCTCACAGGTGGATCGCCTCTACTCTTTCCCTTGCTCTTAAGGAGGAGTTTTCTATTAACCCTCCTTCTTTCGAGTCTGCTCTTTCTACGTCTGATTCTTCTTCTTCTTCCCCTCGAGTTCTCCCTATTGATAACTTAGTCGTAGATATGCTGGATTTCTTCGTTAACGATGTTAACTGTAAGGAGTTTTCTCTTTCTTCTAAATTCGATGCGCCTGTTCAGTTTCCCAAAGAAGATTATTTGAAAGTTGCTACTCCTCAGTCTCTTTCTGGCCCCTCCTGTGATGTTCTTTCCTCATATTTAAAGGAGTCTTCCAAGATTGAGCATTCCACTGATCTTTTTAAATGGGAGTCTGTATGCAGGTCCCAGCTTAAGTCGGTCGATTTCCTTGCTCTGTTATCTGAAGCTGTTCTTAAGGCTCAAGAATGTGGTGATCAGGTTCCTTTATCAGTCTTTTGTTCCTTGGCGGATCTGTCTCGTGGTTCGCTCAGTTCAGTCTGCAGATCTTTGGGATTCATTACTTCTAGGAGAAGGTGGTCCAGGAAGCTCTCTGGGGTTCAAATTTCTAATACTTTGAAGAATAGTCTTATTTCAGCCCCCCCCCTTTGGTCAGGATATATTCGGACAGTTGGCTTCCAGTCTTATTCGTGCGGAATCTGAGTGCCTGAAGGCCTTTAGGGAGCTTCAGGCTCAGATTTCCTTTTCTAATCCTTTTTCTAAAAGAGATGTTTCTTCAGTAAAGAGTCCAAATTCATCTAGAAGAAAGAGCCTCAAACCAGACCAATTTGGGGATTATCCATCTAGGATTATTAATAATTCTAACCGATCATCTTCCAATCTTCAAGATAGATCCGCAGAGGAGGATCGTTTTGATTCCATGTCCTCTCACCGTTCTAGATCCCAAGGGAGGCAGTCTTTCTCTCCTTGGGCGAGAGGGGGTCAGTCCCTTTCCCTACGTCCTAGTTCCAGGTCCAGAAGTCGTTCTTCCTTTAGAGGTTATCAAGGAAAGAAGGTGTGGACTATTCCCGGGTAAGTCCAACTTTCTCTCTTCCTTTAATCAACCCTCCCCCTCTTGTGCCTTTGGATCAGTCGGTCCAGTGTCTTCTACCCAACATGCCAGTAGGAGGGTGCCTGTCTTTGTTTTGGGAGAATTGGCAGGCCCTCATTCAGGACTCCTGGCTAGTTTCTCGGATACATTGGGGTTATGCACTGTCTTGGATCCGTCATCCTCCTCTTCTATCTTTTCTTCCAAAATGGACACCAATTCCATCCAATCCAGAAAAATTAGTTGCCTTGGAAGAGGAGTTGGAATCCATGATTGTCAAGAGGGCAATAGAAGAAGTTCCCCATTGGAGAGTAGACCCGGGCTACTATTCAATCATCTTTTTTAGTTTCCAAGAAAACAGGAGGTTGGCGTCCTATCATAAATTTGAAGAAATTAAATCTCATGATTCTTACTCCCAAGTTCAAGATGGAGACCATCTCCCAGATAATTTCCAGTCTAGATCAGGGTATGTGGATGTCTTCCATCGACCTAAAGGACGCCTATTTTCATGTTCTTATTCACCCTTCCTTCAGAAAATTCCTGAGATTCGCTTACAAAGATCGAGTTTGGCAGTTTCGCGCCATGCCTTTTGGCCTGACCACAGATCCTTTTCTTTTTACTCACCTAGTCTCAGCCGTGGGCAGGAATTTTACACTGTCATTCTATCCATCTACATGTTTATATAGACGATTGGTTGGTAAAAGCAAAGTCTTCCTCAATTCTCTCAGGAATTCTTCCAGAGGTTTGCAGTCTGGCATGCAACCTAGGGTGGATTTTAAATCTAAAATCAAGCCTAGTTCGCTCTCAAATCTTCACGTTTCTAGGCGTTTCTTTCGATCTGCCCAAGGGTCTAGTCTTCCCCTCAGATCCAAGAATAGAGGCTTTATCAGTGGCAATGGAAATCCTGTCTTCTTCTTCCATGGTCAGAGCAAGATTTCTGCTAAGAGTGATAGGTTTGATGGTCAGCGTAGAGAATGTTATTCCATGGGCAGCGGTGATGAGAAGACCCTTCCAAATGTATTTAATGTCCCTTTGGAAGCAGTCGGTTCACTCTATTTACCGTCAGATTCCCATCAGAGAACACTTGATTCCTCATCAAGATTTTTGGAAAGATCGTTCTCTGCTTCTGATGGGTGTTCCACTGGTAAAGTCCTCCCCTCAGGTGATTATCTTCACAGACGCTTCTCAGGAGGGATGGGGAGCGGTCTGGGACTCCCTGTCGGTTTCCGGTCTTTGGTCCCTGGAGGAGTCGACAGCTCATATCAACATTCTGGAATGGTGGGCTTTCAAGAAGGCTCTCCTTTCATGGTCAGATCTTGTGATAGGTCTCAAAGTCTCGATTCGGTCGGACAATTCGACAGTGGTCTCTTATATCAATAGGCAGGGAGTTACAAGGTCATCCCTCCTTTGTCTAGAAGTGTGGAACCTTCTCTTATGGTGTCGCAAGAATCGGATTCTTCTAGTGTCTTCATGTCCCAGGCAGTCTGAATTTTCTTGTTACCAACTGTCACGTCCCAGCAAATTCGCCTACACAGAGTGGCAGTTAAAGAGGTCAGTTGTCAAAGCGATTTTCAGTCTTATGGATCATCCTCTAGTTCACCCAGGCCCTGGCGGTGGATGCCCTGTCTCAGTCCTGTTGAGGAATGTTCGCCTATGCGTTCCCTCCAAAGATTTTGATTCCGTTAGTGTTGAAGAAGGTCAAAGAACAAATCTGCGAGATTCTTTTAATAGCTCCTTTTTGGCCGAAGAGGATTTGGTTTGTAGACCTTCCAGATCTCCTGGCAGACTTCCCTCGTCTTCTTCCAGTCTTCCAGGATCTTCTGTCTCAAGGTCTCGAGCCCAATTCTGTTTCTATTCCCCAAGTATTAGACTTTTTAACATATCTCTAATTCCTTACATTTATCAGCTAATACGATTAGGGGGTATAGATTTTCACTGGCATCTTCTCTTCCTTGCCTTCTGAATGCTGATGTCAATGACATTAAGACTCTTAATAGTTTTATTAGAGGTCTGGACAATATTCGTCCTCCGATAGCTAAGCCTTTACCTTCATGGAACTTGGCTTTGGTTCTTCAAGTGCTGGCAAGCCGCCATTTTGAACCTCTTTCCTCTATTAGTATTAAACTTTTAACTTTTAAAGCTGTTTAGCTGTTTTTCTTTTGCTGCTGCCTCTGCTAGAAGGCGTTCAGAAATTCATGCTCTTTCTGCTGAAAGGGACAGATTTATAGTTTCAGGAGACGGTTTAGTTTTATACCCCAGAAGGGATTTTTTTATCTAAAACTCAGTCTAACTGGTTTCCTGCTAGTCTGATCATTTTAAAATCTGGAATCAAGTGGTGAACGAGCCGTAAACTGAGTTTTGGTGCTCTTGTTCTTCAGGTTCTTCTTGGTGGCGCTTCTGAAACAGTGCAAACTGGTTAGAAAAGATTTATTAATTTTAGAAAACAAGCGCTTTCTAGGAACAGCCAGTTCCAATGCTTCACCTTTAATTATTTCAGGAGATGATGCATTGGAGACTGACTGGTCCATGATAATCTTGTTAATCCTACTATCAATGGAAGAGTTAATTTTGCTCACCTGTTTATGAAGGCACTCCATTGATAACACAATTTTCTCTACAATAATAGATGAATCAGATTTGGCCTTGGTTTTGGCCTTTATATTAACCACTGACCTTAATGGAGAAGAATTTCCCATGGTTCCAGAGGTCGCCGGAGAACAAGGTTTAAAAAAGGACATTCTATTAGCTGGCGACCATGACCCGCAAATAAGGCAGGAAGACTCAAAGGTACATGACGTACACTTGGAACAAACATGCCCCACATAGTCCGATTTAATAAATCTCTGGCAGCTGCCATTAGAACATCATATAGCGTGATTGCTTTCATTTTTCTCTTTGACCTCTACGGAGAGACTCTCCCGGATCTGAATCATAAAAACAGTAAGATCCGATAGAGCAAGGCTCCGAATATTACTCAGAATTAGCCACGCTAATCCCAAGATTTACAAAAAGAGACCTTACATATCTCAAAATAAAAAAAATTATTTATAGTTAGTTTTTGAGAGAGAGTATCTTAGCGAGATCATAACAGGATTCATGCTCAATACCATACAAGCATGACAATACAGTAGCTATACAAGCCATTGTTAATAAAGAAGCACAAATAGACAACTCATATGTCTAAACACTCTAGACACAAAAAAACAAAACGGGTAACGCGTCTACCACGCAAATAGAAATGATCATTAAAATCATTCTTATATTACCAATAACCTACAACCACTTATCTTGGGAGCTTTCTTCCTTTTATCAGACATCTGATGATCCTTAATTATGATTTTCAAATCCACAGGCTGATTTAAGTAAGTGATTAAACTTAAAAATTAGCTGCACAAATTTTGTACACCTTCTCCTATCAAGAGTAGGAAAAGGAATGAAATCTTGGTTGCCACAACATGGTCATGTGATAGCTATCAGCCAATGAGGTTGTCATTGTGCTTAATGACCTACTCAGTGGCTATGGGTATTGGATTAACCCTCTTATTGCCTCTATCTGAGATATAGTATTCAAGCGAATTACTATGGATCTCATCATTAGAGAGAGTATGGAGCTTCCTGAAGAAGCCTTCAGTCACTCTGTAACTATAATACCCATCAGATATTGGCTGTAAAAATTCATCCTACTACACTTCCCTTCAGAGAAGGAAAGAGCTATGGTAATGCAAGGAGGTAGGTTGTAATGTAGCAATAACTGACATTACACGCATCGGAAGTATTGTTAGGACAGAAAAACCCCCACAGACCCCCCCTTGCAGGTTGGTCTGTTGTTTTATTAACCACTATAAAAACATACTTACCGTTCAATCACTACTTGCTAAATCAATTATTTGCATTTAGCTACCAGAATAAGATTTGTATGTTTGCATACACTCATCCCCATGCCTATTCCTATTAATATGGACCCTCAACCAGGCTACTGGTTATGTCCATCTCCAGTACATTGTCTGATATAGACTGGCACCAGTCTGTACTTACTCCATGGTGACGCCTGTCACTAAGCGCGCTTGCGCATGTGCACTGGAGCCCAAATAGGAAACAGATGCACTTTTCTGAATTTATGTGCCAAATATTATAGGCAAATTCTCAAATCAATTCCACGCGGAGTGGCTGAGGCCGGGTCGTAGTGATAGAACAGTAAGTATGTTTTTATAGTGCTTAATAAAACAACAGACCAACCCACAAGGGGGGTCTGTGGGGGGTTGTTATTACACCACAAAAACATCCATTACCGTTCAATCACTACTTGCTAAACCCATAGATTTGGTCAGTGCCCCACTTAACATTAGGTGGGAGGAGATTTGAGAATCCACAAACAAGGATAAAAATCAAACCAATCTTATCCAAATGTTAATAACATAACATAGTAGTGCATTTAAATCAATCACACCGTGATTTTCAAATAAGAAAAACTTGAACTTAAAGAAATAAATAAAAAACAAAATAAACTCTCACCGTTTCTTACAGAAGCAGTCTTAACAAAAATGGCGGGATGTGCTTGGTAAATGGTCTTCGGCTTTTTTGGTTAAAATCGTAATATTACGAAAGGAGGCTGCTGCACTCTGATCTTTTAGATAAAAGTTGTAAAAGTGGATTCAGATTTCCATCCTGCAACCTGCATGACTTCATCTAAAGACGAACTGGCAAAAAGCGCAAAAGAGGTAGCCATTCCTCTAACATCGTGAGCTTTAATATGGGAGAGATTAATTTGTTCCGGAGAAGCTATCTCGTAGCAAAGCTTAATCGTCTCACAAATCCATCTGGCAATCGTAAACTTTGAGACCGGTTTAGCTAACTCTTCCGCATAAGAAACCCATAAATGGGACGGATCAAATCTTTTAAAATCAGTTCGCTGTTTGTACATTCTTAATGCCGGACACCAGAATTTGTCGGATGGCCAGTCACGCCACCACAGATTTAGTCATCATCATCACTCAACATTCCGCTGCCTGCGCCCTTGCAGACCGATGAAGGTTTCGGGCCTATTCAGGTTGTAAGCCGGTCCGGAATATCTCCTGTCACATCTACATCGTCACTGGCTGGGCCAAAGAATTTTCCCACCAGAGTGGTCCAGGTCGTCACACATCCGCTGTCGTCTACTAAGCCAATCACATCTAATTATATTGTTTCTGCTATTACTCCGGCCAGACTTTCGGCCCCAGGTCCGGGTTTTTTCCCGGCCCCGGGTCTGGATGCTGACTGGCTTAGGTTACTGGTTCCATCGGGTGGTCAGGACCCAGCCCTTGGGCAGGGTCCAGCCTCCGGGGTGGCGCCGGGTTTAAAAGCTGTGCAGGCCCCGGCCCCGGGTTTTTTACCCGCCCCCCAGGGTGGGATGTCGGCTGGCTCA
Source organism: Chaetoderma sp. LZ-2023a (assembly GCA_034401795.1). Taxonomy (NCBI): domain Eukaryota; kingdom Metazoa; phylum Mollusca; class Caudofoveata; order Chaetodermatida; family Chaetodermatidae; genus Chaetoderma; species Chaetoderma sp. LZ-2023a. Next base: position 440,872 of record CM067372.1, on the reverse strand, counting down.
GGCGACTGATTTCATCCTTGGGTCCGGAGCCGGTTTCTACCCGGGTCTGGCTGCTAGGGATTCTTCGGATTCAGTGTTACTACGGCCCCGGCCCACCACCAGGTTTTTTCCCCGGGTCCGGGTCCTGGTTTCTTTGTGTTTTGTTTTTCTGCTAGCTGTTCCACCCCGGATCAGGCCCAGGCCCGGCTCAGGACCAATCATTCCGGCTTGTCAGAATCAGTTTTGAATTTGTCTCCCGGTTTCCCCGCCCCGGCTCTGGCATCGCCCAGAGTGGGGACTGGTTCTCCCGACGTATCAAAATCATTTTTTCATTTTTTAAATTTTTCTTCAGATTTTGTTCTTTCATCATGTCAATATTCTCATGTGTCCCCAGTCCCAAGGCCTAGTTGGGCTGCAGATCCGGGGTCTGCATTGAATTCTCCGGCTTCCTCTCTGTACTTATCCAAGGATTTTTCTGAACGGTCGGCAGGTCCTCTTTGGGATACTATTAGATATTCCAGAAGGGACCTGGGGCCTCATCCGGGGTTATCTGAGTTTAGAGGACCCGGGTCCATCTAGATCTCAGATTTCTCCCGGTAGGGTTAATTCTGTTTCTCAGTTTCCGGTTCATCTTTCTAATTCTAAGAATATTAAGCATATTTCAGTCATTAGTCAATCATTATCTGATCATTCTCGTTCAGATTTCCCTGTCCTTTCATCTGGTGATCATCTCTCATTACATCATTCTAGATCGTTAGCAGGTAGTTTTTCCAGTGGTCAGAACCCAATTCGATTATCACTGCCTTTAGGAGCTCTGTTGATTTCCTTCCATCTTTTGATTCTTCTATGGTTCCTAAGAGCATTCTGCGTCATTCTCGCTCTAAGGTTAAGTTTGCAAATTCATCTACATCATCATCATCCATTCATACTTCCTTAGTCTCTGATATTTTGTCTAGTGATGTTGAAGTGTCCCCCATTGTAGATGATTTTCAGGATTCTATCCCGTCTCAGGATTCAGTCTCTGTTTTACCTCATGATCCAACTTCAGGCAGACCATCTGATTCCAAATTTGTGCTGCTTAGAGCCGCTGAGGTTGATTGGTCTAATACTCATCAGTGGGTGGCAGATTCTCTTCATATTGATTTACAGCCGGAACGTACTAGTCATATTACATACGAATCTCCGTTAGTTCCCGAAGACAATATTTCCTTCAATAGAGTTAACCGATTAACAATCTTTCTGCTGATATTTTGGATCATTTCTCACAGCATGCATGTTTTCACTGCTTCCTCCTGATTTAGCTTCGTCTATTAGAGTTTCTCTTTCAGACTTCGATGCTACTATTAGACCTATGTCTTTATTTGGTGATGCTTGGGATCTCATCAAGGACACTGGTACGTCTGGACGTTCTGATTCGGCCAGGATTATATCCTTAGGACATTCCGCTAGACTAAGATTTAAGCTTTCTAACTTCTCGGCTCTTCTTTCTGAAGCTATTTTTAAGGTTTCCTCTAGGGGTGAATCCATTCCTCAATCAGCTTTGTCCTGTATGGCTGATATCTCTAGATTTAACCTTAATTTAGACGCTAGACTAGTGGGCTTTGTCAACAATTGTTGTCGGAAGAGAGCTCTCAGTTCATTAGCCATTTCTCAAAAACCTAAAGACACTTAACTCTACTTCATGCTTTGGTAAAGAACTGTTTGGTCCAAAATTCACCTCTTCTCATCAAGAAAGAGGTGGATAGATTAAAAAGTGTTCATGAGATTTTTTCCAAAGTTGGTATTCCTCAGGCCTGTAGAAAACGTTCTTTCACACCGGTTTGTTCATTCCCTTCATCATCTCCTCAGAAGTTTCCTCATTATGATAATCAATCCTCCTTTCCGTCTAGGACCTTTGTGAATTCCAATAGATCTTTCAATCGTTCTATATCTCCTTCTCCCTCTAAAGTTTCCTCTCGGGATAAGGCTCCTCATAAATCTCCTCCTCAACATAGGTCTCCTGGTCAGGATAAATACTCTGACGTAGTTTCCAATAGGTCCAGAGCACAGATTCCGTTTAGGAAACAGTCAAGAGGGTCTCGTAAATCAAGTGGTCATTTTCATCCTCGTTTTTGACGTCATAAGTTTAGGAGATGGCCCTTTTGTTTCTCTTCCAGCAGATTTAAACTTTCAGTCCCCTACTATTTCAGTTTCCAAATATCCCAGTAGGCAATCGTCTCTCCAGGTTCAGAGATTACTGGGATCTTCTTATTCAAGATCAGTAGGTACTAGAAACCATTTATCACGGCCATCATCCTTGTTGGAAAGGAAATCCTCCCTCTCTTTCTGTTGTTCCTCGTTGGACCCCTGTTCCTTCTTGCCAAGAGAAGCTCTTGGCCCTAGAATCATAGATTCTATCTCTAATATCAAAACATGCAGTAGAGGAGGTATTTGATTGGCAGGACAATCCAGGTTATTTCTCAACCATGTTTTTAGTTCAGAAGAAAACAGGGTTTTGGAGACCCATCATAAATCTGAAGTCCCTAAATCTTCAGATTGTGAGTCCATCCTTCAAGATGGAGACGCTTCTATCCATCATTCAATCTCTCCAGGTGGGGTTATGGACGATATCCATCGATCTCAAAGACGCATATTTCCATGTTCCTATTCATCCGGCATTCCGCAATTCCTTCGTTTTGCGTACAAAGGCAGAGGTTGGCAGTTCTGCAGCCTCCCTTTTGGGTTGACCACATCCCCTTACGTTTTCACATGAATAGTGTCGTCGGTAGCTGCTTGCCTTCGTCTTCAAGCAATATCAATTCATGTCTACATGGACGATTGGTTGTTCAAGGCTTCAGATCCTGTATCCCTCATTGTAGATGTATTAGATGCGATCCAGGTCTGTCTTCATTTAGGCTGGATCATCAATGTGGAACAGTAGCGTCTCACCCCAAGTCAAGTTTTTACCCACCTGGGCGTCACCTTCGACCTTGCTCAGGGGAGATTATTCCCCTCCCTCCCCAATGTCCAGACGTTAATGTCCACTGTTCAAGCTCTCAAGGTAGGCCAATTAATTTCAGCAAGATCCTTTCTCAGGATCATAGGACTCATGGTTTCAATGGAAAAGGTGATTCCGTTGACCCCTCTGATGAGGAGACCTTCCAGTTTTATCTTATGGCCCATTTGAATCAGTCTCTAGATTCTCTAGAGATCCCAATTCTTATCAAACTCTCTCTCATGGATCATTGCCAGTTTTGGAAAGACCATCAATCCCTTTTATTAGGGGTTCCTCTCCACCCTCCAATCCCTCAGGCTATTATCTTCACAGATGCATCCCTGGAGGGGTGGGGTGTCATTTGGGACTCCAGGAAGATCTCAGGAACCGGGTCCCTCAAAGAATCTTCTTACCATGTCAACCTGTTAGAACTGTGGGCTGTTTTCCATGCCCTAGTTCATTGGGAACACTTAATTCTAGACATGTCAATCCTTATCAGATCAGACAATTTCACAGTGGTCTCGTTCATCAATCATCAGGGGGGACCAGGTTGGTCTCTCTTTCGAGAGATCATAATCTTGCTTCACTGGTGCAGGTCCTGCAACATATTTCTTCGGGCATCTCACATCCCAGACAAGCTCAATTTTCTAGCCAACAAATTATCTTGCCCTTCCAGGATCCCAGAAACAGAATGGGAGTTGAAAGAGGCTGTTGTCCAGTGGATTTTCCTTCAATTCGGTCGTCCCCTTATAGATTTGTTTGCCACCCTCAAGAACAGAAAGATATCCACCTTCATATCTCCCTTTCCGGAACCTATGGCTCTTTCGGTGGATGCTCTAGCTCAGTCTTGGGACAACATGTTTGCGTACGCCTTTCCCCCGATGATCCTCATTCCTGTGGTCCTCAGAAAGATCAGACAACATCCTTGTGTAGTCCTACTGATAGCTCCATTTTGGCCAACAAAATTGTGGTTTCCAGATCTCCTGGCCCTTCTTGTAGATCTCACTCTGCTTCCTCCTGTCTCTCACAATCTATTGTCCTAGAACAGAGGCAGGATCACCCATCAGGATCCAGAAATCTTTCACCTGTCAGTCTGGAAGCTGTCGAGTTGCCACCTTCTTCGTCAGGATTTTCAGTCAGATCTCAGGAATTTTTGGAAAAATCCCTCAGATCATCAACTAGAAACATTTATAAAGCTTGATTTGAATTTTTCAAAAGATGGTGCTCAGACCATTCTATCTTGCCGTTTGAGGCCTCTGTAACTGAAGTCTCTGGTTTTCCTTTTTGATCAGAGGAATCTTTCAGTTAATACTATCAGATCTTATCATTTTGGTCTGAACTCTTGTTCAGTGTCTTTCTAATCCATCAGTTTAAGTTCAGAACACTTTCACGACCTTGTTAGAGGTATGGGTAAATCTAGACAACCCCCCCCCCCCTTTAAAAAAAACTCTCCCTTCTTGGAACCTGTCACTTGTTCTACAAGTTCTAGCAGGGAAACACTTTGAACCATTAGGTTTGGTTTGTTTGAAACACCTTACACTTAAGGCAGTATTTCGGTTAGCAGTAGCCTCTGCCAGCCGTCGTTCTGAAATTCATGCCCTTTCTGCGGAGCTTGATAGATTTCAAATTACTGGGAATAGTATCATTCTCTATCCTAGGGCAGAATTTCTATCCAAAACTCAGTCAGTTAAATTCTTAGATTCTTAACTTTCCTCCTTTTCCCCAGACGATTCTGTCTGGTGTCTAGTTAGGGTCCTTAATATGTATAAACTTCGCACTGAGTCTAAACGATCCGATAATAGACATCTTTGGGTCACATTTGCTGAAGGTGTGGATCGTCATGACTCTTTAACAACTATTTCTCGTTGGATAGTTGATACCATCAAAATTTGCCATGAATTGGCTTCTCCTGGGGACAATTCTATTGTGGGTGTTAAGGCCCATGATGTTAGGGGACTTGCCACCTCTTATGCCCTTTTTAATGGATCCTCTCTAGATGACATTATGCAAGCTGCTAATTGGAAATCAGCAAATTCTTTTATTAATTCTATCTTAAAGACTCTAGTCCTTCTTCTTTTTTCTATAAAAACATTCATAGAGTAGCTTCAGGGACCATGACTCATATTCCTTCATCATCATATTCTAAACGTCCTTCATCATCTTCATTCATATAAGCCTTAGTCTAGTGGTGAGTGTGAATTAATTTCTTCTCTTTCATGAATGTATTTCACCTTTGTCATTTCTTACTTTCATCACCATTATTTATTTATCTCCTTTTGCATGGTCTTTATGCTCCATATCTTCTTGGGATCAGATATGATCCCTCTTTGTATCTTCTCATATCTCTTCTATTACCTATGTTAAGATGCTTTCAGAGTAATTCTGAGGAATTACTATCTTTATAGTATCTTACTCGTCTTGTTATTACTAACTTCATACTCATCTTTATTTTTACATCAGTGTTGAGCAAAATTCGCCTCCCTCCGGGCTTTGTTCAATGTTAAAATCTGTATTTGAGCTATAGTAATGCAAGGAGGTAGGTTGTAATGTAGTAATAACAACCAGACGACCCGGAGGGTCTGGTCTTATGTTTTACCTCTGATGCGTGTAATGTCTGTTTTCTGTCCTGACAATGTCACTGATGTGTATAACATGTGTTTTTTTCCTGACAGTACCTATGACATTGTGTGCTTGGTTTGTCGTCCATGGCGTAAACCTGAAGGAGCATTAAATCGTCCAGTATTACTGATGATGTTGCGGGCTATTATGATGTACGTCATGTCCTGTCCGGGATGTACTCAGCCAGACATCGCAATAAAGTTTAACCCAATTCTACAACCTCAAGCTGTACTGGAACTTATAGAAGTACGTATAGTCTCACTAATTTCAAATAATGCCAAATATTTGATGAAATGAGCTTTTATGATTTTTCACCACTAAAATCCTTGTGAAATAATCTTGTTAAGTCTGACGTCATATGTGTGCTTCATGAGCCGGAAGAATTTGCTTATGTGTCTTTATGAGATTCATGTTGTTGATCAACAGCATTTTGTACTGGAGAGAGGAGCCGTATTAGTTTTGATAAGATAAAAAAACATTAGAGGTGGTACCTTTTGACCTGATGAAGCAAATAAATAAAGTTAGTCTACAAAATGTACCACCTCTAATCTTTTTGGCACATTTTTTTATAGTCCCCCCCCACCCCATATCGTCGACGGGGACGATAGAAACATCTGTCTGTGTGTCCATCCATTTTAGTTTCCGCTCAATAACTTCAGTTAGCCTGCATGGATTCATTTCAAATTTTCGAATGTCAACACCTTATGACAAGACCTCGGTGGGGATTGCATATCGGCGAAATGTGTCCAGATCCACTGGAGTTATCCCCCTTGATATCTTGAAAAATTGTAAAATATTTGGTTTCCGTTCGATAACTTCAGATAGTTTGAATGGATTCATTACAAATTGGGAATGCCAACTCCTTATGACAAGCCTTAAGAGGAAATTGCATATCGACGAAATGTGTCCAGATCCACGGGAGTTATCCCTCTTGATTTCTTGAAAAATCGTAAAATATTTGTTTTCCGTTCAATGAGTTCGGTTAGGCTGTATGGGTTCAGTTCACATTTCGGAAATATATCCCTCCACATGAGACCTTGACTGGGATTGCATTTGTTTTATATAATCTATATGTTGAGGATCCTCGTGATTCGCTTGAATTACTATCCCTCAATATAACAGACATATCCCAGAATATCACAAAATAATACTTGATATTCTTAACATATTCTTGTCATGCCGTGGAGATTGTATCCTGTATTTATGTAGTAGTGTGATACCAGTTATCCAATATTTCACTGTGGAATAATTAAAATCCCACTTAGAATAGCATTTATCTGTTAAGGATATAGTGAAATCATTACTCAAACTGTTTTTAAATCATTGTCCTTTCTGCATAAGATGATGTTGCTTTGCGATTTTCATGTTCATGATGTTACACAATCTGTTCGTATTTGGAAGAAGCGATCATAAGAAGCGTTCTCATTATTTTAATTGCTCGGTCGTTCAAACAATTTTTTACGCACGTCCTAGGGGGTGGATTACTAAATAGTGTTCCCATTTTGAAACTGTTAAGAAATCATTGGAGCACATATTTCATAGTTATGAGCTGGTCTTCTATTAGAGTATGGGCACAATATGCATATTAAGTAAATCATAGGCTTGGGTAAGGGGGGAATAGCTCCCCCAGGCTTTTCCTCTCCTATAGTGTATCCCATAGCACCCCTCCATAGGCTTGGGCGCCACTGATAGCTTATCTCCTCCCCTCCCCCCCCCATTTTGAAACTGTTAAGAAATCATTGGAGCACATATTTCATAGTTATGAGCTGGTCTTCTATTAGAGTATGGGCACAATATGCACATTAAGTAAATCATAGGCTTGGGTAAGGGGGGAATAGCTCCCCCAGGCTTTTCCTCTCCTATAGTGTATCCCATAGCACCCCTCCATAGGCTTGGGCGCCACTGATAGCTTATCTAGCACGATGTGGTCGGGCGTTGTCATCCATGAATAGGTGGGTTCCAGGTGCATGATTTACAAAATGAGGGACCACAACTCTATCCAGTATGGAATCTTGATATCTTTGTCCATTTAGTGTTCCAGGTACAGTCAACAGATCCAGCTTACAATCAAATGAGATGCACCCCCATATCATAACGGAACCTCCACCAAATGGAACTTCTTCCATGATGTTACGTTGGTCGTACGCCGTGCGTCTGGACCTCCATACACGAGTTCGACCATCTGTTGCATGAAGCAGGAACCGACTTTCATCGGACCAGTGTACCCGTCTCCAGGATCTCATGTTCCAGTGTCTTCTTTCGTTGCACCACCTCAGACGCTACTCTTTGTGGTGTGCAGTGAGGAGAGGACGTCTGACAGGTCTCCTAGCTTTCATGCCAGCAGCATACAGTCTCCTTTTGACGGTAGACATTGACACTCTATTGCGCGTTTCCCATTGCTGGCTGAGCACTCTGCTGTTGGTGAATGGAGATCTCCTAACAAGGCGTACTAGGGCTCGATCATCACGGGCAGTAGTCTTCTTCGGTCTTCCAGATCTAGGCCTGTCCTTCTAGGCCCCTCCTCGTTAGTTTGCCCATGTTTTGCAATCAAACGACTGATTACAGTATGGTTAATGTTCAGCTGTCTGCCAATCTCTCTGCATGACATACCAGTGGTATGCATGCCTATGATTTGCCATTTCACACGATCACTTAACCTTCGTCTTGCCATAGCGGTTCACAATCAAGAGCTAATTCTCTCTGTACAAATAAACCACGGTCATGAACACAAAATTCCTAATCTTGTCGCCTAAATCTGTATGTAATGTTCTACACCTCAAACTGGACTTTTACATAACTGAACACGTGTGCTGTTTCCCGCCACGCACGGACATCAAGCGGCGTGAAGTCATGCATGCATGTGCATTTCGTACTTGGAATTATGTCAGCTAACGCGGGGACAAAAAGTATGGCAGCCTAGTTGTACCATCATGTTTCTATGTTCTATTGTTTTTGCTGGTGCTTAACTTTTGCACAGGTGTATATTTAAATGTACATAAATCGTGAAATAAATAATACTGAACTTGATCCACGACATGTTATCGATCTGAAAATGACATGCATCGTTCTGGTATGTTATTTTCCCAGCACCATACAAGCTCGAACTGATCCAAATTAGGTGTGCTTTCAGTTAGCCTGCATGGATTCATCTCAGATTTCAGAAGTATATCCCTCCGCACGAGACCTTGACTAGGATTGCTTTTGATCGAAATCTGTATGTACTCATCAGAGTAATCCCCTTGATTTCCTGACAAATCAGACAATATTTGGATTTTAAAAATTGGCGTTGTACTAAAATGCTTGTGTCAGGGGACATGTGACCAGAACTGGTCTTGTATGTGGGGGTGTGGGTCTTCACAGGGGTGAGGTGCGGGGGTTTGGGCTGTGATTTGTAAAGTAAGGATCAGACTGACATGTACCTTTATTCAGACTTATAACATTTCATCCAACTAGAGATGCAATGGCCTGGAGAAATGTCCATTTAAGGCCAAGTAGAATATTTTTTATTATTTACCAGTGTACTAGCGGGATCCATTTCCAATCCAGTCATTCCAATGGTATATTCTTTTAAATAGTCTTCTTGGCCTTTGAATAGACATTCTGGAAGCAAAGATCATGTTTTTTTTTGCCAATCTTGACCGTTAAATGTTTAATTCTGCCTGTCTAGTGATCTGCCCTCTCAGACACGATCAAACGTATATGATTAAACTGTACAGTCAATCCTGTGATGAACAGCCCCCAGCAAAGGAACTAACAGAGCGATCCATTTCTAACTATACCCCACCCATTTCTAGCTAGGCTCTGCCCACACTTCGCTCGTGTTGGAATCAATCGAAACCTGAACTCCCAGAATTGCAATATCAAGGTAACTATACATGTTATACATTGAATATTTATATGATACGCAGATGTGCCTTTTGAAGGATTCACCTTTATAGGTCTAAGATTTTGGCTTTTTAATGCAAAAACATGCGATGTTTGTCAATGTTCTCGTAAACAGCATATCATACAGAATTGCTTAAAATAATTTGATGAAATTTGGCAGGTGACTGCTTTATGATGGGTAGATGTGCCGTTTGAAGGATTCACTTTTATAAGTCCAATATTTTGGTTGAAAATGAGCTTCTTAATACGAAAGCTCATGATTTTTCTCAATGTTCTTGTAACCACCAAATAATACAAAATCTCTTGAAATAATTGAATGAAACTTGGCAGGTGGCTTCTTTATGATGGGTAGATGTGTCTTTTATTGGTTGCTACATGTATGAAGATTCAGGATATGTTTCCAGTATTTGCCAAATAATGAGAGAACAGATACACAGCCAGTATCTACCTATGGTGAGGCAACACTTCTGAATACAAGCTTTACTTTCTCATAAATTTGTTTGCATTCATGTATTATTAAGGTCAACATTGTCAGTGCGGGGGCCCCCGGTTCTATCTATTAGAAACTGTCTTTTCAACTAGACCACCGATATAGCAGCTTCACAAATCACTGTCACTTTTACATGACAACAATTGTGCCCATTTTGGAAACAAAGTTGCTGTTAGTTGTTTATAACAGTTTCCAGCAACACAACTTGGCAGATTTATTCCTTCAATTCACGATCAAATTTTGAGCTGCGAGTGATAAGACAAGGCCATCATCTCCTTAGTCAGGGCATTCTGTGCCTACACACTGGTTGATTCTTTATCCCTTTAACACTAAAATTTGTTCAAGAAAATTTCAATGTTCTCAAAGAAAATGTCCATTTGCAGATCAAGAGAGGACTATTTTTGAAAACTCACCACTGGAATTCCTGGCTTGGTTATCGAGCCAGTCATTCCAGTGGTAAATTAAAACAAACTAGTCTTCTTGTCATGCAAATGGACACTTATCAACACCACTGCAGAACACTTATCAACACCACACACAGAAACCGTTTTTCATTGATATGAGTGTTACAAGGTGAATGCTCTAGTCTATCAAAATCAGCCTCTGCAGTCGTCTTGAGAAATGTTAATTGTAGCCTAAGAGAAGGATAATTTTGAGAATAATTACTTCTTGGCTTGCAAATGGACACGTACTAAGCAAACACATAGACTGTCTTCACCAAGCCTTCAAATTAAAGCAATAACCCTTTCAACAACAAATCCATGACAAAGTAAATTCTTTATGATATTTAACATATTCTGCTGACTAGTCTGAAACTAATATGACTGGAAGCCGTTACTTCCTAAAGCAGCAATGGCTTCCAGTCATATTCATTTCAAAAATATTCAACGTTTCCTGTTTGTTTGCCCCGAGATTGAGATACTGTGAATTTATCTGTGAAAGCATCGAGACAGGCACTTTCTTGCACATTATCTTTATCCTCAGAACTTCTGTATATGTTCTCTCATGCAGGTGAGATAGTATGTTTACTCTTTGATTAGCTTGTGAGTTAATTAATTAATTAATTAATTACCTGTATTGTGTTTAGATGTTGGAGGATTTAGGAGCCATTACAAGGACTGTCATACAGGTGGAACATAGGTCATCACTGTTCTCACGTCGTACTCTCTACGCAAATACTTCAGGTATGTGGAGTTATGAGAAACATTGGAATGCTCACCTATACAGCCTGTAACTCCTAAACCCACTTTTAACCCTATAATCCCTCTTGTGTCAACAGCGCTCAGAATGCTACTTATATCCATTAAGCCACTCTTGTGTCAACAGCGCTCAGAATGCTACTTATATCCATTAAGCCACTCTTGTGTCAACAGCGCTCAGAATGCTACTTATATCCATTAAGCCACTCTTGTGTCAACAGCGCTCAGAATGCTACTTATATCCATTAAGCCACTCTTGTGTCAACAGCGCTCAGAATGCTACTTATATCCATTAAGCCACTCTTGTGTCAACAGCGCTCAGAATGCTACTTATATCCATTAAGCCACTCTTGTGTCAACAGCGCTCAGAATGCTACTTATATCCATTAAGCCACTATTGTGTCAATAGCGCTCAGAATGCTACTTATATCCATTAAGCCACTCTTGTGTCAACAGCGCTCAGAATGCTACTTATATCCATTAAGCCACTCTTGTGTCAACAGCGCTCAGAATGCTACTTATATCCATTAAGCCACTCTTGTGTCAATAGCGCTCAGAATGCTACTTATATCCATTAAGCCACTCTTGTGTCAACAGCGCTCAGAATGCTACTTATATCCATTAAGCCACTCTTGTGTCAATAGCGCTCAGAATGCTACTTATATCCATTAAGCCACTATTGTGTCAATAGCGCTCAGAATGCTACTTATATCCATTAAGCCACTATTGTGTCAACAGCGCCCAGAATGCTACTTATATCCATTAAGCCACTCTTGTGTCAACAGCGCTCAGAATGCTACTTATATCCATTAAGCCACTCTTGTGTCAACAGCGCTCAGAATGCTACTTATATCCATTAAGCCACTCTTGTGTCAATAGCGCTCAGAATGCTACTTATATCCATTAAGCCACTCTTGTGTCAATAGTGCTCAGAATGCTACTTATATCCATTAAGCCACTCTTGTGTCAACAGCGCTCAGAATGCTACTTATATCCATTAAGCCACTCTTGTGTCAACAGCGCTCAGAATGCTACTTATATCCATTAAGCCACTATTGTGTCAATAGCGCTCAGAATGCTACTTATATCCATTAAGCCACTCTTGTGTCAACAGCGCTCAGAATGCTACTTATATCCATTAAGCCACTCTTGTGTCAACAGCGCTCAGAATGCTACTTATATCCATTAAGCCACTCTTGTGTCAACAGCGCTCAGAATGCTACTTATATCCATTAAGCCACTATTGTGTCAATAGCGCTCAGAATGCTACTTATATCCATTAAGCCACTATTGTGTCAATAGCGCTCAGAATGCTACTTATATACATTAAGCCACTATTGTGTCAATAGCGCTCAGAATGCTACTTATATACATTAAGCCACTCTTGTGTCAACAGCGCTCAGAATGCTACTTATATCCATTAAGCCACTCTTGTGTCAACAGCGCTCAGAATGCTACTTATATCCATTAAGCCACTCTTGTGTCAATAGCGCTCAGAATGCTACTTATATACATTAAGCCACTCTTGTGTCAACAGCGCTCAGAATGCTACTTATATCCATTAAGCCACTCTTGTGTCAACAGCGCTCAGAATGCTACTTATATCCATTAAGCCACTATTGTGTCAACAGCGCTCAGAATGCTACTTATATCCATTAAGCCACTATTGGCCAAGGCCAAGAGAAGACTATTTTTGTAAATATACCATTTGAATCTACAAATATTTACAAAAAATACCTTTCTGTTGTCCTGTAAATTAATATTTCTAGTGACCACTGCAGAGGTCGTGTTTGACCGGCTTGGGTTAGTGATCAAGAAAATATAAATGTTTGCTTAAACTGTGTCCATTTGTAGGGCAAAAGAAGACTATTTTTGAAACTTTAACACTGGAGTGACTGGCTCGGTTACAGAGCCAGTCATTCAAGTAGGAAATTTTCAAAAAAATGGTCTAATCCTAGCCTGCATATGGGCATTTCTCAAGACTACTACAATGGCCGGTTGTGGCATTTTGGCGAACTTGACCAATAAAGGGTTAAATTGTCACAACAGGGCTTAATGGTAAGATTTTGTGTGAAAAAATCCAAAGATTTGCTTATTGAATATCCATTTGCAGGGTAAGAGAAAACTATTTTTGAAAATTTACCACTGAAATGACTGGCTTGCGGTATTGAGCCAGTCATTAGTGTTAAATTTTCAAAAAAGTAGTCTTATCTTGGTCTGGAAATGGGCACTTCTTCAGACCACTGCAGAGTATGATTTTGGCCAGCTTGGTCATTAATGAATTAAAGGGATCTTTCCCTCATCTCTAATATAAACACGTTTGAGTGGCTATAGCTACTTTGATTTTGTGTGACTTGGAATAAAATTATAAAAGAGTTAAGGGCCTTGGAATGCTGTTTCTTTCCAAATATTAAAGAGTTGTTCCCCTTAATGGTTACAATAATGACCATGTGATGAAGAGGCTATTGCATTTGGTTGTTTCTCGGTGTGCGTGCGTGCGTGTGTGTGGGCGTGTGTGTGCACGTGTGCGTGCGTGCATGTGGAGTTGTATCTCAAAAACTACTGAACGGATTTCGTTCAAATTCGATAACACAATGAAGGATCTTGCCATACAAGAACATTACCAGGCCATGACCAAGATCTGGATAAAGAACCGGGATCCAGATCAGATCAAATTCTGGATCTATAGATAACTTGAAAACTCCTGGTCCTATTTGGCTCACATTTTAACACGCATTTATGTATGGTACTGACATTTTAAACCATCATAGAAACCGTAGAGGAATTGATGTGTCATGTTAAATCAGATTTGTTAAAATAAGAATGTCTCTATACCTAGTCTCAAAAATTTGATTTATTGAATGACATAGTGCGATATATAACATTGGGAATTTTATTTTTGAAATTGTGTCTTTGTGCATTCTGTCTTCATATGATTGTTGTTACAGATGATGTATGCAGAGAGGGCAATGTGGTGTCATTTGAGGCGAACATCGATTGTGTAATGCGAGTCGGACAGTTCTGTAGCACATTAGAATAAACTACAGAAACGCACACTATCTGGCAACACAATATGACAGTGATAAAGTATTATCTGGCACAAAGGGTACACACTGTTTTAAATGAGATATGTGATCAATATCTTAGTGAAGCTATAAATAAGAGACAAACCTGTTTAAACTGGCCACCTATAGAGGACCAACCTGTGGTTATTAGAGGTATACCATGATATTAGGAAGATTGTTGAACATGTTAAAAACCCTATGGCAGCAACAGATTCCAGTCAAATTAGTTTCAAAATATTAAATATCCTACCTTTATCGCTTCTTCAAATTTATACCCTGGAATTTCAGCAGTTATAGGGTTAATGGCCAAGACCGGCAAAATGGCTTCTACAGCGGTCTTAAGAAACGACCATTTGTACACCAAGATGAGTTTTAAAAAAAATGTACCAGTAGGACTCAGTTGATAACCCACTCTGCATTCGGCCACTTTCTATGAGATTATTGGGATTTTCTTGAGCAAATTTGATGATTAAATTGCTAAGCCAATTGGTCTCTATGGACTGTACTCACATGTATAATCACATTGTAGATTAATTCATTCTAACAATCATTTAGATTGTATAATACCTTTTTCCTTAATGTGTTGACGTCTTCATCATCATCACATAATCATCATCATCATCACCATCACATAATCATCATCATCATCACATTCTCAAATATCAACAGCATTCTTATCAAATAAATATAAAAATATTGTGGAGACAATCTTGCTTGTTTGTTTTTAAAGTTTGATGGTTCCCCTGGAAGATGAAACATCAAATACTTGGCACTTTCTGTATGCAAGATAGTGATTGAGAATCAATGCTTCAATTATGACGAGAGCAATCAATCAGAGATTGCAGACCCTCAATTCTTTACACTTGTTCAGAATATATACAATTTTTGTTGATATTTTAAGTCCTGAAAATCTGAATCCAAGTTTTTAAATCTCGATCATGATCAAAGACTGGAAAAGCTAGTGTACAACAACAATCTCTATTGTGTTAAATTTTTAGGCAAATCAGATTAGCGTTTTCGGAGATACAGCTGTGCGTGTGTGTAGAGACAGACAGACAGACAGACAGACAGACAGACAGACAGACAGACATACTATTGATCACTTAACTCTCTGCCTGCTGGATTTCTGCAGACCATTGTCCATGGGGTTTAACTCTGCATATCATTATGCTTAATATTTTGAAAACAATTTGACTGAAAGAGGTTAGCTAAGCCACCACAAATTTTAAGTCAAATTCTTTTCAAAATATTCAGCAAATCCAGAATTTGTTCCCATGGAAATAATTGTCTAGTAGTTTGAAGCCATCAAATTAGCCATGACATCAGTGGTACACTGACTAAGGCCCGCATTCCATGTACGCGTTTCTGCTTATAGTCATATCCATGTAAGCGTCTCCGCGCGCTGACTACACATGCGCTGACTACACGCGCGCTGACTATATAAAAGTTGATCGGAGAGCAAAATTTAAGCGCGCTTGTTTTTCAGCGCGTGTTGGTTTTGTGCGCATGCGTGTTCAGTGCCAGCCATACCTGCATGTCACAATGTGGACAAATAACCTCGCCTGCATGGAAATGCACATGCACGCTCGCCGAAACGCGCGCGGGAACACGCGAGCAGAAACGCGTAAATGGAATGCGGGCCTTGGTGTAAATGAAGGCCAAGGCTGTGTTCTCACTGGAGAGCGAATCGGGAATAACGCCATACCTCAGTATTGCGTTACGCGGGTTAAGTCTCTAGTGAGAACACAGCTTTAGACACAATATTGGTGAAAATTTTAAGGTTTTAGATTTCAGGGGCAGTATTCTGAAAGTGCCTAAGTTACGCACTCGCCTAACTGCCCGCGCCTATTTAGAAGACCTAACTATGTCATATTCACGAAGAGGTGGCTAAACATTCGTCTAATGTAGGTGAATACAGACTTGTCCGGGTTTTTTTTACATACACCAGATTTGCAGATTTTTTCGTGCTTAATTACCCTTCATGGATACGGCCCCAGATTATTTTGGCATAAAGGGAGTTACTTCTCTGATCTTCATCCTTGACCATGCAATGACAATGAGGTCATAATGAGGTAAATAAGCTTAGATCTGATCTGTTACTCAAGTATTTGATGTCATAATCAATGAAGCTTTCCAGTTTTAGCTATGCCACGCCCATCTCTAGCGAGACTCCACCCACACCACGCTCATGTTTGGATCGATCGATCCATGAACTCACTGAGTATCAATTTCCAGAAAACTATACAGGTAAGCTGTTGAATATGATGAGGTCAAATTAGTTTCAAAATATTCAACAGCATGTTTATTAAATAGATAAGACATACAATTCGTACGTGTCGGGCTATTAGCGTTTAAGACGGACTAAATTAAGTCATTCATGACATCATCCTACACGTCTCATAGTTGATTACGATGCTAAATGATGTCATATGAGGGATGTATAATGTGAAAAGGTCCTTTACATCCCATGTTAGTTGACATCACTATCAAAATGGCATTGCTCCGTCATGAAAGTTTAAGTCTATGAATGTGTATGAGATGTACTCATTGATTAGAAATGTGATTGTTATAGCAAGCTAGGCAATGACCATAATTATCCATTCTACAATTCCCGTCTTTATTGAACACATACTGGTGCTCCATGTCAGGTGGTCCTTATAGACAGATTATATTGGCAGGAAGTATTCCTAGAGCATAGAGATTCAAGTTTGTTCAAACAAAGCCGGTCGGCCAATTTGGGTAGTGGCCATCTTTGATTTTGGCAGATTTTTAGAAATGTGTTTAAATTGTCCGAAACCGCTTGGGAGATCGATTCAAACCTCATGAAATATCATCTAGGTTGAGAGCTAAGCCAAGTTTGTTCAAGGGAACTAGATTGGCTCAATAGTTTAGCGACCATCATGGATGACCTAGTTTTCGCGAAAATGACTTGTTCTCCAGAACGTCTGAATGGATTGGGCTGAAATTTGTGAGATATGATTAGGGACTAAGGACCATAAAATGGAAGTTGATATGTTAAACAACATGGTTGCCATAGACCAATCAAACTGTAGCATGTTTAGCAGCCATACTGGATTTTTTTATTTGATGGATCTTGAAGCTAAAATTGTTTTTTGGCTATTCTGGGGTCATATGTGCCATCTTCGAAACTGTTGGATAAACGGTTTGGTGGCCATCTTGGATCATTTTTCCTACCAAATGCTCCCATACTAAAGCAATAGAAAATTTTTAATGTCTTCTCCAGAACCACTCGGCCAATTCCAAGTATATTTGGCAGAAAGCATCCTTGTAGCATAGAGATCCAAGTTTGTTCAAACAAAGGTGATCGGCTAATATGTCCGGTTAGAAATATCTTAAAAAATATCTGAAATCACTTGGGGATCGATTAAAAATTCACGAAACCGCATCTAGAACGAAAGCTAAAGTTTGTTCATGGGAACTTGATTGGCCAAATGCTTTGCTGGCCATCTCCAGACTGGAGTTTGGGTCAGCAGGGTCTGATGTTAGCAGTTTGATAATTTTGAAGCACATTTCATTTCAGTGGTGCGAAATGTCCGGATATTGGTGTTCGTATCACTCGCTTTTCTGAAGGTTCATGATTGATCATAGGAGCTCTTGGATACGGATCTTGGATGTTCTTCGTCTCTTCACATATTGTTTTTGGCAAATCCTGCGTGTTAGAAAGTAGACGATGTTTGTTGTTTGGCAATTGCCTATTTATTTTGGCAGTGTAGGTCAGTCCTGTATGGGAACTTTTTGAAGAGCTGTTACATGTCAAACTCTTGGCAGATGATACAGTTGTTTGGGGTGCATGTGCTGCTCTGGGGCATATGAAACCCCCAACAGACCCCCCCCCCTTTAGTGGGTTGGTCTGTAGTTTTATTAACCACTATAAAAACATACTTACCGTTCAATCACTACTTGCTAAATCAAATATCTGCATTTAGCTATCAGAATAAAATTTTTATACTCGCTTACATACTCCCTAATGCCAATACCATCACCATGTAGACCCTCAACCAGGCTTCTGGTAGAGGGACCCCCTGCATTAGCCTTACAATAGACTGGCACCAGTCTGTACACACTCCTTGGTGACGCCTGTCACTAAGCACGCTCGCGCATGCGCAGTAGGTCCCAAATGTGAAAACTGATTCACTTTTCTAAATTTAAGTGCCATATATCCAGAATAGATTCTCAAATCAATACCCAGCGGGGTGGCTGAGGCCGGGTCGTAGTGATTGAACGGTAAGTATGTTTTTATAGTGGTTAATAAAACTACAGACCAACCCACTAAAGGGGGGGGGGGGTGTCTGTTGGGGGTTGTTATTACACCACAAAAACATCCATTACCATTCAATCACTACTTGCTAAACCCGTAGATTTGGTCAGTGCCCCACTACGAAACTTTGGTGGGAGGAGATTTGAGAATCCATAAGCAAGGATAAAAATCAAACAAAAGATAACCAAATGTTAATAACATAACATAATGGTGCATCTTAATCAATCACACAGTGATTATCAAACAAGGATTTCTTTAAACTTAAAGAAATAAATAAAAAGCAAAGAACAACTCACACCATTACATGCAGACGCACGGTCCTAACGAAAATGGTGGGATGTGCTTGGTAAATGGTCTTCAGCCTTTTTAGTTCAAATCATAAAGTTCCTAAACAAGGAAGCTGCTGTGCTCTGGTCTTTTTCAATAAAAAGTAGTAAAAGTAGACTCGGATTTCCATCCTGTAACTTGCATAACTTCATCTACAGAAGAGCCAGCAAAAATGGCAAAAGAGGAAGCCATCCCTCTAATGACATGCGCTTTAATGTGAATGGTCTCACAAATCCATCTGGGAATAGATGCCCTAGAGACTGGACTGGCCAACCCCTCATACGGAACCCAGAAAAGGGACAGATCGGATCTCTAAAAATCAGAACGACGCTTATAAACTTTTGGAGCTCTGACAGGACACCAAAATCTGTCAGCCGGAGAAAAGGAGGTTAAAGATTGTGAAATAATCGGCTTAGCTGGATAACGGCTTGATTGAGTCTTTGACAAAAATTCCCTTCAAGGATATAAGACCAAACCGTCCCCAGATTCGATAAACCTATCCTTTTCAGCGGAGAGAATATGGATTTCGGATCGTCTTCTAGCAGAAGCAGATGCAATTAGAAAAACGGTCTTAAAAGTTAAAAGATTCAAGCTAATCGTAGAGATAGGTTGGAAATGATGACCTGCCCAAGAACCTGAAGAACCAGAGCCAAGTTCCAGGAAGGCAAAGGTTTGACATCTGGAGGACGAATATTACCTAACCCTCTGATCAAAAGATTAAGAACCATAGTATCTTCAACTTCAGCGTTCAACAAACCAGGAAGAGAAGATGCAAAAGAAAATCTATATCCTCCTACAGTGTTAGCAGACAGATGTAAAGAGTCGAACAGATAAGATAAGGAGTCTAGCATCTGGGAAATAGAAACAGAATCAGGCACGAGACCTTGATCTGAACACCATTCTCCAAAAATCTTAAGCCGACCCTTGTAAACTCTTCGAGACGACTCCCTCCTGGCAGAATCGAAGATTTCCTGAGATCTTGTAGAAACTTTATTCTCAAGGATCGAGCACTCGATATACTCCAAATGCACAGACTTAAGATTCCTGGGTTTGGATGATGGTAGGTACTAGAAGATCGAGAAGGTCTACAAACCAGATCCTTATTGGCCAAAAGGGAACTATTAACAAGATCTCGCAGATCTGGTCCCTGACTTTCTTCAGAACCAAAAGAAATCAGGATTGTGGGAGGGAACGCATAAGCGAAGATTCCTGACCTGGACTGAGACAGGGCGTCCACAGCCCACGCCCGAGACAATTGGTCCTCAAGAAAACTCAGACAGCCTGGGACATGAGTGGACACTCGAAAATTATTATTTTTTATTTTTTTATTTATTCATGCGACACCACATGAGGAGGTTCCACACTTCCAAGTACAGGAGAGACAACTTTGTGCCCCCCTGCCTGTTGATATAAGACTGCTGTCAAATTGTCCGATCGAATCGAGAACTAGAGACCCTTAACCTGACTGTCCGAAAAAGGAGACATGAAAGATAAAATCTGGCCAATCAGACATGTCGCAAACAGATTGGATCTAGTGACATCCCAAGAAAGACTTGATCCTCCTAAAAATGAAAGAAAACCCCATGGCAATGACTGAACGAATCCAACCCAGAACAGAAGCCTGGATTTACTTTCCAAAGAAGAGCCTCTTCTTAGACTCCTTGACGAGCATAGAAGACAACAACCCCTCTAAAGCTAATAGCTTCTGATTAGAGGAACAGAAGACCATTTGGGAGGAGACTGCAGAGAAGGGTTCTAGATCCAAGAATATCTGGCCCTTTTGATAAGGGCCACCCTTAAAGATGTGGCAAGCTTACTATATGCTAAAGAGGACTGCTTATAGAACCACACATAGATTACATCTGCCATGATGCTCCAACCAAAATCCTGGGCTATATCCTTATTACTTAGCCCTCACTAAAGAGGTAACTCGTTTATTATGGATATTTTAATAGTACCACTTACTCTGAATGGAGAAAAGTCTCATATCAGTATAGCTTAACTTATTAAAAAGCTAAAGACTCTGCAAAAATTATAGATAATTTTATTTATAGAGATTTAACCAGATATCGTGGGAAATCAAAAAACCCATAGTAAACCTAAGGGAGTGCTTAGAGTCAAGATATAGCCAAATCCTGTACCTGAGATCTGCAATAATCCCGACTGGAATTCGAAAACCTCAAATTGTGACAGAATTTAGCAAGATAAAATGAAGAAAAGAAATTACGGTTTCCCAAACCACCACCATAGAACGCATGACAAGGTCCTGTTAAGAACTATGGCAAACATTTGACTATCTAATTTAAAAATCGTATAATAATGGAGCAGATTTAACAAGAAAATTGTTATTGAATACATCAATGGTTGCCTAGCCGCTCGGGCTTGACAGATCATCTTGTCAGCTTGTCAAATAATACTTGATCTACGCAAGTATTTCTTACAAATAGTGTTAATGTATGGAATCCTTTACCAACAGAAGCAATTAACGCGCCAACATAAAACACATACAAAAACGACCTAGACTCATTCTTCAAGTCACACGGTTTTATATATATATATATATACCTAAGGTCGACTAACTCCCAAGATTGCACTCACTTCTTCTACACTGAAGTATTAGACTGCAATCACTGGAAAATCATCAGCCTGAACGTGACAGGATACTATAATGATTGCAAAACTGTGTCCTATATTTAAATGAACGACATAGGAAAAACAAGCCAGCTTCAAGACTTGGCTTAGGCATACTGATCAATTAGATATCCTAAACCATTCGATATTTATGCCCAGAGGCAGAAAACTTAAAGGATTTTGTATATATTTATTGATTCTTATATTTATAGTCTTAGAATCAATAATTTCATCTTTGTAATAACAAATGACATTGTGTTAGAAATCCCGATAAAAGGAAAGATTGAACACTGATACTTTATATTAACTGTCTGGATACTGAATTTTGCAGACGACATATTACAACTGTAATATTTCTGGACCTGCAAAATATTTTGAAAACATTTTGACCGAAAATTGTTGGTGGCTGCTTAAATCCAAAGATTCTCAGCCATTCCTCCACCCTTCCAGCGCAACCCCCACCCCACTCCAACCGGCCCATCGCCAGCCCCCAGACAACAACTTCAACGAGCAAAAAACCCAAGACCCACCGAACAGTCCGGGAACAATCCGACCGAAAGTTGCCAGTGGCTTCACCGGTATCCAGTCAACTCAGCCCAAATACACCCCGGCCCACCCTCAACTCGGCCTAGTTCCAACTCGACCTATGTTTATGCCTAACATGTGCGAATATACCCTTGGGTCGAGTTGACCCTACAGTATCACCCATAACCACATACGAATGCACATATGCGCACACATGTATATACGTATAGGTGCACTATTAGGCCGAACCGACACTGCGCATTTAACTGTACATATGAACATAGCTATAGCAATATTATTGGGCTAACCAGTACGCTTAAATAGGATAAAGTTTATCGAGTGTAGCAGGCCTACCTAAACTTCTATGGTAGCTACTACACACGATAATCTGTATACCATGACATACACGGAAATCTCGGTAATATCTTAAGATCGCCATTGTCTTACAAAGATAGTGCTTTTAGGATTGTCTACGTCTTATGTAAAATAGTTGCGCGTTAGTGAAAATAATAGACACTAATAATTCTGACCGTCTTTTAATAAAGAGACGTAAACGCCAGTAAATATTATTAGATCCACCAACAGACGACTAATGCTGGTATAATACGACTGGTATAAGAGGGATCTCATATTTCCATATCATCAATTTTTGAAGAAAAATTCCGAAATCAAGGATATAGAAATATGAGATTCCCAATTATTCCATGCTTCCAGCCAGGTAAAAAGATTTCATCTTGAGAACGGCTCTCCAAGGGCGAAAAGAAGAAGAAAGAAGCCAGTTGAATGCATTCCTAGGCCTATTTGACCATTAAATCGGGCCGACATGACTTTTTATCCTAGGCCGATCCGACTAATTTAAGTAGGCCGGGTTGGCAATTGGACCGACTCGACTGGAATTCGCTTCACCAACAACCCTCAGCCAGACCGCCCCCAAACAAAACCAGCAAATCCCGAGTCCCGGCCCCCCAAAACCACCGTCCGGAGGCCTGCAGCAACCCAGTCAAAATAGAGCAAAAAAATTACGCTAGAAAAGGGAAAACAACCAAAAATCTGGAAAACATTAAAACAAGGCGAACTCACCGAAACTATGTCAACGCAGAAGAATTCGGCTTATATTCCTTCTTCCTGCCCCCTTATCCGCTTGATTATCTTTTCCAAGCGACTATTGTTCTTGTGGACATTAATCTTTTAGTCATACTGATCCCTATGAAACCTTTACTGAATCTAATTCTTTTCAGCGACTGACAAAACTAGACTACGATTTACGCCAGATCAGGGTTTTCCCTATACAAATTCACTCCCTTTGGTTAAAATAAATATGTCAACCTGCCGACATAAGAGGTAAAAGGAGCGTGAAAAAAGGCTGACTGGCCCGAAGACAACTGGCCATCTAAAGTTG
>CM067372.1:388000-417000 GCA_034401795.1 Chaetoderma sp. LZ-2023a | reverse complement strand
ACCTCTGTGTTATCATGCTGCTTCCAAACATGATAGGCAACCACATATTTAATTTTAGTTCCAATAGGATTAACCAATCCTGAAAGTGACTTGCTGAATGGAAAACTTAAGGTTGAAAACCAGAGGTCAAATAGCAGTATCAAAATGGCATTGAATTTTGACCTAGTGTCTTCCATGTCACCATCCTGTATCCTCTTGGTATAAGCAAAATGTACCCAAGTGGTGTTCCATTAAGGTTAAGCAATCATCAAATAACATGATAAGATTTGCTAAGCCTAAAAACTTAACACTGAAAAATGAGTTTTGCAGAGGTCAGAATGACCTTGACCTTTGATGTTGTGACTTCAGTGTCAACACGCTGCTTCCTAACATTATAGGTAACAATGTATCCAAGTTTAGTTGCAATAAGCTTAACCAATCCTGAAATATAAGCTGAAAAGTTTTGCTAAACGCAAAAACTTAATGCTGAAATAACAGATATCTGTATCAAGGTCACAGTGACCTTAACCGCTGACCTTGTGACACCAACATCATCATGCTGCATCCTAACATTATAGGTAACCATGTATCCAAGTTCAGTTGCAATAGGCCTAACCAATCCTTAAATATAAGCTGAAAAGTTTTGCTAAACGCAAAAACTTAATGTTGAAATAACAGATATCTGTATCACGGTCACAGTGACCGTAACCGTTGACCTTGTGACACCAATATCATCATGCTGCATCCTATCATTATAGGCAACCATGTATCCACATTTAGTTGCAATAGGTGTAACCAATCGTGAAATATAAGCTGAGAAGTTTTGCTAAATGCAGAACCTTAATATTAATGTCGCCGCCGGAAAAGTGATACCTGTCTCACTTTCTGCTTCGCAGGTGAGACAAAAGGTGGGGGTATCCAACCACTGTACATGCAGGTGTAAAGTGTTCATTCCTCATATGTAATCTGTAGTGCAATAAAAAGGAGGGGCGGGGGGAGAATATTCTATTAATATTATGCTTCGGAGCTGACGACAACTAACAAACTGTATTTCAATTACATTATTAAACATGTTAAAGGGCAGAAATGTTGTGCATCTAAATCATATGACCCTTTTGTTCCTTTAGTGAGCATTATAATAGAATTTTTAAATTTAGTTTTTGCCAATGGTGCTTGGTATAGTGGGATTAATACTACAAGAAGTGCTCTTTCTAGTATTATTTTAATGCATGGGAAAGATTCAATAGGAACAAAGCAGTTAATTTGTCGTTTCGTTAGAGGAGTTTCTAAACCGAGACCTTCACTCCCTAGATATTCATCCAATTTTAAGCCTCACAGCTGTAGAGCTGCATCTATGTCCGCCATGGCAGAATATAGAGCTCTGACTGGAGAGATTCTATCAGCCGCTGGATGGTCAATTGAACAGACATTTCAGTGGCTCTATTTGAAGCCAGTGAGAGAAGAGGATGATACAGCTTTTGGTATGAAGGTACTGGATTCTTCAAGGAGGAATTAAGGTAAACACGAAGATTATTTCTAATACTTTACATTGTATGTCCTGGGATGCTCCTCAAGTTCTAGCATCTGCTGCTTTATAGACCCGATTACATCATCCGGCCTCAGGGACATAATTAATAAATTGACTGAGCCTTATCTGTAACAGTGAGGTTCGAGTATAATTCAGTCAATGAGTCCGGCAGCAATCAGGGTCACATTCCTGTCCCTTTTGTTTGTGGGACAATTTAGCAATATATTTGAGAGTTGGTTGAAGTCTGGTTGACCTTTAAAAACTGACTTGAATTGCACTGCACTTCTCATGCGACCCCGATTGCATCCAGACCCAGGGACAGTTGTAATAGGACCACACCGTTACAGGTAAAACTCGGTCAATTTATTAATTCTCTAAAGAAGCCGATATAGAGTGATTACCTCGCTACTGTTAATTAATTGTTGATCCTTTTGAAAATATTATGTTTTGAAAGTCACCACTGTTTCTGGTGGAAGCAACGAGTTTCGATTAAAATGTTTTCAAAATACACTGCTAGTTTTACAGGGTACGATACCTATTGAATATTTTGAAATTTGTGTAACTGAACGTAGGTTCTGTTGCTGGAAACAATGGCTCTCAGTCAAATTGTTATAAAATTAAACAGTATTTTACCTGCAAGATGTAAGGCTAATCAACTTAACGCACGTATAGTCCGGGAGCCAATTTTCAAAAGGGGTCTAGAAGAATGGTTTCGTAGCACACCCAGTATTCAGAAGGTTTGTCTCTATATTATGCTAGACCGATGTCTTGGGTATATTCTGAGCCGTGTTGTACAAGAAAATTGTGGTATCACTAACCCGTGAGAAGCCCATTTACAATAGGTGTTGAATGTAGCTCTCAAACAATTTTCACAACGGTAAATTTTTCACAAACTTAAGCGCATGTTATATCAATACAATCTTAACCAAAATGGAAAGGAGTGATCGTATATCGCAGATTTATACATAATCAACCTCGTTTAAGACACCCGTATGTTGCTTTGTACATATTGGGGCACTTAGGTCTTCTTGTGACTAGCAATACCTTAGCTACAACAATGCCCATGTTTTCTACATTTTTCCTAATTAAACTTTTAACTGACATGCAGTGCATGTCTACACAAGCTGGCAGGACATATTTATCACGTGAGCAAATGAGAGAATGTTACTCATCCGTGTCAGAGTCATCTTCGACAATTGTATGCTGAACATTGTCACACATTTCACCTCCCATACAAAGGCATGCTTCAGTGCAGAGTAGATTGTTAGCCTTGCATTGACAGAGATCTGTTCTTTTGCAGGCAGACTTTTGACATCTACATGATGTGAGTTCAATTAATCCAAATGGAGCAGGATCCTTTGACATTAGAACAGGCTTGAGTAGACCATCCACTATACTCCAGCCATGTCCATTTGGAGATGGAAGATTCTGAACAGCTTGCAATGAACGTCTCCAAACAAGAGCTTGAAAATTGGCCCTTTCGGTGTGATGCTTTAGACTATTCGATGTAGGTGGAAGATTTTCATTTCTTTGTCTCTTTTGACAAAAGAGCCAATAACGGGTTTCATCAGCTGTCTTTCCCACATCCCTGGTGGTATACAACTCACAGACAAATTTCTCACATAGAATTGCAGTATTCGGTGATAAGTCAACATGTTCGCCGAGTTGGGCTAAGCTAAGCTGATGACATTCAGATGACTTTAAGAGATTGAATGCTTTTCTCTTAGCGACTCCAAATAATGCACTAGTGCTATCACAACCTGTAAGAGAATGAAACCCAGGCAAAGACAGACAGATAGCTGGGGCCAGCACTTGAGCAACTGTATGTATTGGTATGTATCGCAATTTGTCCTTTGTGCCCGTACGGAACCATAGTTCAGAACAGTGAAGCGAACGATATGTATATATACTAAGTACTGCCACGTCTGTATCAGGAGACTGTATAACAACACGCATGTGGTCTTTTGAAGCGTGTAGCGCGTGCAACATCATACGCGTATCTGCTTCCTCGTGATCTGATCGAAGTTCTTCCAAATACGACGAATTGTTCGCTGAAATGACAACAACATCCATTCCATTGTTAAAGCCACCAGCAAGAATGACGCATTTGTCGGCAGATAGCATATTTGGACCAGTATCACGCCACCGCTAGCTGAGAAATGCAACCAGGTTACTTTTGTTGCTTGGATTGCTGATGTACTTGGCCCATTGCTTTGGAACGGGAGTATTTTCTCCAGCAATCTTTACTTCCAATGCTGTTGATGACCCACGTTTTAGCCGCTCTTCCGCTTTGAGAGATTCCAGTCTATCATATCTGTCAAAAACTATATCTACTCTGTTGCAGTCTTCTTGATTCAGTGGAACTGTAAAGATGTGCCAGTATTTATCAGCCAATTCTCCAAATGTAGACGTACCTCCAGTTTTAACCATTTGCACAATTGCCATGCCATCTACTACATAAGCTGTTGCGCCTGTCTTGTCAACAGGTGGAAGCCGTCCATCAACATTTACTTCCTTTTCTAGTTTACTTAACAAAACACTTTTCACATTCTTTCTTAGAGTCCCATCCGTATGTGACAATGATAGTGGAACAGCAGACAGTTCATATGTCATCACTAGTTTTAAATCAACATTTCTGGACCTTGCGACAATAATTAATCGACCAAATAGTTCGCGGTCAGATCTCACATTGTGAATTTTTTCATCATTTGTTTTGAGTTTTTTCTTCTGTGCTAGGCTGGCAAATGTTTTAAGTTTTAAGTGTGGCAACGTGTCCCAAAAGCTTCTCGTGTTAGTGTCCAGCCGCTCCTGAACAAAATTGTCCATAATCTCCTTACCAATGTCACAGGCGGAAACAAGTCTCTTGGTGATTTCACTAGGCAATACCACGCCAGTTGCAATGTTTACAAGCGGAAGACACTCGCTGTCGTCGTTTTCCGCAATATTAAAGGGATTGGTAATGATATCTGATGAGAACATCGAAAGTATCTTCTGCACATCGGTTTCATCCCTGTTCATTCGATTAGTCCCCATTTCCTTATGTACTCCAAACATGTGACTATCTTGTAACCCACACATTTGCTTTGTGACCGTTGTTATGGCTGCCCTCTCGTGGCTAGTTAAAAACCACCTCTCCAGAGCTCCTGGCTTTTGTGTTATTCCAATAATACCACCTCGCTTTTTGGAATCCAAATTAATCGATTGCTCTAAGGCCATATCTGTCCACACTTGATTGAATGGATGGTCTGAGCGACTTACGGAATGATTTCCATTCAAGAATTGTTCATGTACATGGGGATGTGTACTTGGAAGCATCTTCATGTCCGCAAGATATATTGGCAGCCATCTTGCATAATTGGTTCTGTCCATGCTGTAGAAATATGGCGCCATAGCAGCAGTAGCAGATAGGTGTGCCTGCCAATCTCCAGTTCTCTCAACTCTTATGAATCCAAGCAGCAGCTCTACCATATGAATATATGAGTTCCAAAATGCGAACAGGTGTGATTTCGAGCTTGACTCAACTTTAAAGGATTTGAACAGCTGTTGCAATTTATTCACGTACATACACACCTCTTTTAAATTTTCTTGCAGTGCGTCTAAGTTCATTTTAATTTGTTTTTCCGCACCGATTACCACCACATCCATCTGTCTCATTCCAACCACCATTACCTGGGTGCTTTGTCAACAGTGGTACAGCTGGATATACAGATTCTATGATGGAGTTAGTATACATACATAAAATATAACCTTCACATTTCACCCTCGCCTTTGGTATATGCATGCAAAATGTATGTTTGATATATGTTAGGTCGATATCCGTCTAAATATCATATATGGTGAATCTAATACGATATTACTTTGAGTTATGACACGATCATGCTTATATCGTTGTGCACTGTGGATACAGCCAAAGCCTAGACCCCCTATGCAAAGAAATCAGGATAACTAATTAGTGCTACCACAATTTGTTTGTACAACAGGGCTTAAAATGTGTGGGACATGTCCCCCAAGCCACAGCAAGTGTCAGACCTTCCGAATACTGGGTGTGCTACGTCACGATTCTGACCTAGCTTTAGCTCCTGGACTAATATAACTGAGATTATATGACCAGCTTTAGAGGATTTTTTCTGCTCGGCATACATCAGAGCACAAAGGAGCATCACTAATTGGTTTACAGCGAGTGACATAAATGGTATTTAGCTGGGATTTTTCAAATTATTCAAATTTATTTGTTTTTTACTGGCGGCTATAGGTTAATTATTATATGTTATCATGCAACAGCATTTGTTAGTTCCTTGGTCCATTCCTTTAAGGGAGACTGCATTGGACAACAAAGTGTGGTCAGTAAAGACAGGTGGTCATTTAATACAACATATTTGTAAATAACCTTTGTTACAGTAATTTTTAGCATCAAATAATTGTGGTTCCTTAAGTCAGGTGGAGATTTGACGGCAAATCCATGTGTCCATTATATATATACTTGACTGGAACACATATTTATAGAACTTGAACCACCTTTCGAAATGAAAATGCAGTATTTTCTCCAGTTATCTTTAGCCTATAGAATAACCTGTCGACCTTCAGGTTAAGAGGAATTTCTCATTGGGATAAAACGGATACTTGTTTGTCTTCTGCATCCCATGGCCAAGGGCTTTATAATAATTCAGAAGCCACAACACTATCACCGACACACACACACACACACACACACACTGCTATCACCGACACACACTGCTCTTACTGCCCTCCAACACCGCTACCACTGACAAACTGCCTTCACCGACACACACTGTTATCACTGACACGTACACATGCACAAACATAGCCAGCTTTCACTGACACATACTGCTATCACTGACGCACACTGCCATCACTGCTTTTCCTGACACATACTGGCATGCACTGCTATCAGTGACACACACCGTTTTCACTGACACTCACTGCTATCACTGACACACATTGCTATCACTGACACACACACACACACTGCTTTTCCTGACACATACTGGCACACACTGCTATCAGTGACACACACCATTTTGACTGACACACCCTGCTATCACTGACACACACACTGCTATCATTGACACACATTGCTATCACTGACACACACTACTATCACTGACACCCACTGCTATCACTGGCACACACTGTTATCACTGACTGTCACAGACACACACAGCTATCCCTGACACAGTGTCACCAACACACACTACTAAGATGTCAGTCATGTTGGAATCTATTCATGGGTTCGCACATATAATATATATGTACTGTAAATCGACCAATTATAACCGCATCATTAATTGAAGTCGAATGCCAATTTTTTAGCTTGAGCCATATTAATTTCTTAGCAGTTTTAAAACAGCAAATGTATCTAAATATAAGTTGCATCCAAATTTCAGCAGTTTGTGCAAACAAAGGCTTTAGATTGTGAGTTAAATAACCTATAAACATCAAAAAAAGAAATTCAAGTTTATTTCACAACTTTTCGCCGAAATATCATCGAAATGAGGTCACTTCTTTGTATGAATCGACTCCTGTCAATGAAAAATAAGTTATCAAAATGTTTTATCCATTATGCAGATCGGAAAGAATGTACAATACTCAGTATCCATTCCGTAATGATAATATATATAGTAGTTTCTGTGTTCCAGAGTCCAGTATATTAGGTCCATAAAACACAGACAACTCTACCGAGTACCCGCTCTAAATATTGATACTG
Source organism: Chaetoderma sp. LZ-2023a (assembly GCA_034401795.1). Lineage (NCBI taxonomy): Eukaryota > Metazoa > Mollusca > Caudofoveata > Chaetodermatida > Chaetodermatidae > Chaetoderma > Chaetoderma sp. LZ-2023a. Next base: position 409,768 of record CM067372.1, on the reverse strand, counting down.
TTTAATTTGGTGAGTTTAGGCCGCCTCTCTCGTAACTACTTGGGTAGGTACTGGAGGCTACCCTCCTATTTACATGGGTTGCGAAAGTACCTAGCTTATAACTTGTATAAATTTTCTCTTCTTATATAGGAGAACCGTGAAACATGTGATAAAGGTCCTTAACTTACGTATCCTCTCATTGCCACCACAAAAGTGCTTATGCACGAGAATTTGTTATTCATACTGCCACAAAACATAACATCAGAACCACACCCAGGTCCGAACATTTGTTTTCGCGCTACTCATGAGAGTGATGACATAAACTCGTTCTTAGAAGATCATCACATGATTTATATATTTATGTGACACCATTTTATGTCAATTTTGGATTAATTTTGCTGTAATAACGCGGTTTATTAAAGGTTAAGCATACACAATATATAGGCAGTCCTATTTAATAATTTCATCCCTGCGTTGATGGATATGAGATATACATTAAGCAGTTGGAAGATGGAAAGTTTGTACCAGTAAATTGCATTCAATTTTCGTGTTATTGTCTATTAGTTTTTAGCAATTTTAGAGAATCGATTTCAACTTTTTTTGAAAGAAAGTTGGCCCCCTTTCTCACAGATTTGGATTTAAACAATTTACAGCCCTTGTCCTACAAGAAGCCACAGTTACAAATAGGCAATTTAAAAGTACATCCAAACTTCTAGTCCATGCATAATGGCGTGCTATCAGGACTTAGCGTTTCTCGCATTACCAAGCCAATGAATAACGATAGCCTAGATGGAATGGGCCTAGACGCGTCATCCATCCCATGACTGAGGTGGGATTACAGACAGATACTACAGGGTTAACAGTTGATATTAAACCGATCTGGACCATGGCCCAGTGAAAGATTCTGCGTCATACCACACAAAGTCTGCAGATTCACCACACACTCTTATTACTGATGCATACACCTTTTCTCATAATTATTTCTCCACAACCACTTTCATGTATTCCCGATACACATTGCTATTCCAGACATTCTTGAGACACACACAGTTATCACTGACACACACTGCTATTCCTGATACACAATTTGTGGAGTATCTAAAAAATGTTAAAATCATTTTCATTATGATTGAGACTGGATGTAATGATGGTACAGAACAAACGTGTAATGTTTTGTTAAGTTTGGATATGGCTTCGATGAATTAAATGTCCCTTAAATAAGTCTCATTCTTCTAATTCTTGGTGAACGCCGAATGCCATGTGGATCACTATATTGAGCCATGCTTCGCTTCACATAGGGCTTGACAAGTACCTTTATTCTTAGCATTTGTTTTCTCCTTGAAGGACTAACAGCTGGTGCTCACTAAGTACAAGCTAATGGGCTGTTCTTATTTCTAAGTTAGTTTTCTGTTTTTAGTGTCTATTTTGGGGAACTTGTGATGACGATTGCAAATTGATTGAGATCAAACATTGTCTCATCTAGTGTGTGATCAATATAGCAGTATATCCTTCTACAATATTGACTACTGGTTGATTAGAGTTACTTTAGATGTGTATCCATCAGTTTTTATGATGTGCTAACATGTCCATACAATGGTCTGAGTTCATTCACCTTACTGCACAATAACTTAATTGCATCTGAATGGAGACTACCTTAGGGAAATCATCACGTATCAATATTTATCAAGGTACGTTTCCCAGAGGGTAGAATGTTTCATACGTTTGAGTCAAATGTCCCGTGGCTGCCTATTTAATACTATCCCCGCCTGAGTTCTCCAGTAGTGGATTATGTCATTGTGTCATTTCACCATACCATGAACTAATATTACATTGATATTTACCAGCACCTCTGCGATGGCATGAGAGAGGTGAAGGTGGGATGGAATTAGGTACTAGTGTCTGTATCATATATCATATCTCTCTACGGATGATTATCAGAAAATATTGGTTTGATTGGGGTCTTGACATACCTGGATCCAGATTAAATTCTGAACCTATTTCCTTCTAAAGAAACTAGGTATTTATTGGATCTGTCTTAAATTATAATGTGTGCGCAAGGCTATTCAAATGGATTAAAACTGTCCATATTTCATAATCTACTGAAGATACTTCTATTTTAACGAGCAGCTCACATGCATTAGAGCCCTGTGCATGACAGATATGGTCCAAGGGCCATAATGGTCACAGGGACTAAACTGACATTTAGAATTCTCAAAACCTTTTAATGGTCAATCCGAACAAAAACATGTAGGTGGTCCCAGGTATGAATTTCACCCTTATCATGGTGTGCATTGGTATACATTAACAAGCATTTTGTAAGTATTGCTTTGCAATACATGTCCCCTACCTGGTGATATAAATCTTCAGAGATTGACAGTCAAAAGATTCATTAAAAATTGACAGAAGCAGCTGAAACTCGAACTTGATCTGTAACTTCTCATAACAAAGCAATAAACCAAGTTTCAGTTATATAAGATGAAGGAGAACGAAAAAGTCTTGAAAGCTGATATGTTTGTATTTCATAAGTCGAAAGGGGACATAACTCCATAAAAAATGTATGCAAATTACTAAAACTCAAACTTGCTCTGTAATTTCTCATAACAAACCAATGTACCAATTCACAGTTGAACACATGTACCGTGAAGGGATGCGAAAAAAGTGTGGAAAACTAATATTTTTTTGTATTTCATAAGTCAAAAAGGGGCATAACTCCATGGAAAATTTATGAAAATGACTGAAACTTGAAATCCCTATAATAAAGCAACCTAACTATTCTCAGTTGACTCTCGTGAAGGAGTGCAGAAAAAATTGTAGGTCGAAAGGGGGCATAACCGACCAGAGGGGCCCCCCCCTTGTGGAGAGTCTGTTGGGGGTTGTTATTACACCACAAATATCCATTACCGTTCAATCACTACTTGCTAAACCCGTAGAACTGGTCAGTGCCCCACTTAATAATCCTTGGTGGGTGGAGATTTTAGAATCATAAACAAGGATAAAAATTAAACAACTGATATCCAAATGGTAATAAATTAACATAATAGTGCATCCATAACAAATCACACAGTGATTATAAAACAAGGAAAGTTGTCAACTCAATGAAAGAACAAAACAAGAGAACATTCTCACCTTTTCTGACAGACATACAGACTAGCGAAATTGGTGAGATGTGGTTGGTAAATGGTCTTTGGCTTGTTTTGTTAAAATCGTTAAATTTCTAAAAAAGGAGGCCGCTGGGCTCTGATCCTTTAAATAGAAAGAGGTAAAAGACAATTCAGATTTCCAACCTGCAACTTACATGACGTCGTCCAATGATGAGCCGACGAAAAGAGCGAAGGAAATAGCCATATTACGAAAATCGTGCACCTTGACATGAGCTAAATTGATCTCACCAGGGGAGGCAATCTCATAGCATAATTTAATGGTCTCACAGATCCATCTGGCAACCGAGGCCTTAGAAACTGGTCTAGCTACCTCGTCCGCGTACGGGACCCATAAGTGCGAAGAATCGGATCTTTTAAAATTGGTACAACATTTATAGACTTTTAAGGCCCAGACAGGATACCAGAACTTGTCGGACGGCGAAAAAGATGATAAGGATTTAAGAATAATCGGCTTGGCTGGGTAATGGTTAGACTGGGTCTTCGATGAAAAAACCCCTTCTGGGATATAAATCTAGACTGTCCCCGGATTCGATAAAGCTGTCTTTTTCTGCGAAAAGAGCATGAATTTTGGATCTTCTCCTAGCTGAAGCGGTGGCAACAAGGAAAAACAGCCTTAAGAGTCAATAGTTTGAGACTGATAGATCCAATTGGTTCAAAATGGAGACCTGCCAATACTAGAAGAATCAAGGCCAAATTCCATGGAGGCTTAGCTACTGGAGGACGAATATTGGCCAAACCTCTAATAAAACCATTGAGAATCTTCAAATCCTTGATATCGCTAAAGAGACAAGGAAGGGAAGAAGCCATGGAAAATCTAACAAGCTAACACCGGAAGTCGACTAGAATCATGCAGACCTGATTGATCAGCAAAACTAGAAGTCAAAACCGGAAGCGGAACTACGAAAACCAGAAAGACCAAGCGGAAGCTGACCAGGATCATGAAGACCCGGAAGAGCAGCAAAAACCGGATGTCGTATATGAAACGGAAGAGAGGGAACCGGAAACGGAAACCGACAGTTGACTGAGGTCCTGCAGATCTGGGACAACTGAATTACTGGAAATAGATGGACCAGAAATACGTGGACCAGAAGAAACATTCAAATTATCCTCAAAAATAGCAGGAATCGAATCAGGCGACCTACTAACGTTGCACATAACTGGAACCACGGTGACTTTGATATTGGCACTGGACACATCCGGCACCACTACTTGTGGGTCTTGCTTAGCCCCAAGAATTATGTGGGTTTGAGAAATTGGTGGCCTGCACAAGCCCACCTTTCTCTTCTTGTCATCCTTCTTCCAGGCCTTCGGTGAACTTGCCACCTGTCTCGTAGTGAAGGACACGGGTTTCCCCTACTTACGGACGTGGCCTTTAGGATTCTGACTGGCTCCTCTTTGACGACGAACATTTCACATTTTCTGCCGATTTAAGTCTTATAAACGAAAAAATAGAAAAAGATGAAGCATACAGCTTCTGATAATTGCTAGCCATCTTTAACAACCGCCTAACAAAGGCAGAGAAAGCACATGTTAGAAAAGGCAGGAAAACAAAGATTAAGATTCAGAGTTTGTTTTAGAAAATTACAGAAATAAACTTTGAACTCTTCAGAATAAAGAGTAAGAGAAGCTTAGATTGGTAGAACTCCTACTTAGCAGGTCTAATGAGTGTATAAATGGTTAGGCATAGTTGACCACCACGAAAACCGGTAACAAAGTTACAATAGTACAAGTAAAACTTATAAAACAATAAAGTTACTCTACCACATAACTTAGATAATAGGGACTTCATATTAGGCATGTTTATAAGAAGTAATCCTGTTAAAAGATAGCTGTAACACAGTTGGCAAGCACAAAAAGCTTAGACAGCGCAAACAAACCTTTCTGTTAGCAGAAAAATTTGAAAGTGATTCTATGTTACTCTTAGTCTCCTCTGCGCATGCACTTTGACCTAGGTCTTAGAGGAGTGAGTGTAGACTGGTACCAGTCTAATGCAGGCTGTATGGTGAGAGTGTACTCTGCCAGAAGCCTGGTTGAGGGTGCGATGAGTTGGTATAGGCATATGGGGGCATGAAAGCAAGCATAAAAATCTTTTTCTGGTGCTAAATGCAGATGGTTTGATTTAGCAAGTAGTGATTGAATGGTAATGGATGTTTGTGGTGTAATTACAACTACATAAAAAATTGATGTAAACACCTGAAACTCGAACGTGTTCTGTAACTCCTCATAACAGAGAAATGTACAAATACTCTGTTGAATACCTTGAAGGACGGCGGAAAAAGTGCGGTAAACCGACTGCGACCGACGGACATACATCCAGGCAGACAGACGGAGTGCAAAGCTATAGTCTCCCAGACAAACCCCTATTCCCCACCCCATGGTTTTACCAGCAGGGGACTAATGACCATAAGTTTGTAGGCCAAAAGGAAACTACTTTTTTAAATTTACTACTGGAATGACTGGCTCGATAACAGCCAGTCATTTCAGTGGTAACTTTTTAACATGAGGCCCAGGGCCTGTGATGCTCACCTGTACCTAGCACTTGAATAGACATCATGGATAATTTTTGGAAAATCAAAGATGGACAGCAAAGAAAATTTACCAATCAAGATTCTCGTTTGATAGGTCGAAGCATATTATCATAGCATCGTTCCACCCAAGTTCTGTTGAAAGCAGGCCGTTGATTAAGGGGTACTACTTTTAAATGGTGGCAGACATTTTTCAGAAAATCAAAGATCGCTGCCAAAACATCGACCTATTAAAATTCTGAATAGATTTACTATAGGCTACCACTATAGGATCCTTCCAGCGAAATCTGGTTGAAATTGCATTAGGGGTTAATGAGTAGCATTTTAAACGAATTGCCAATTTTCGGAAAATACAAGATGGCTGCGAACAACCACTTGACGACTCAAAATTCTGTATACAAGCTCTGAAGCACACCAATCTAGGGTAAATCAAGCTAAGTTTGCTTGAAATCGTTCAAGCGGTTAATGAAGAGTAACCTTTTAATTGATTTCTGCAAATTTAAAAGAAATCCAAGATGGGCACTGAACAAATTGGCCAATCAAAATACTCCATACAAGGTCTGAAACCTACCAGCCTAGTATTCTTCCAGGCAAGTCTGGATGAAATTGTACAAGCAGTTAGTGAGTAGCGTTTTAAACAATTTCCTGCCATTTTTCGGAACATTCAAGATGGTCACCCAACAAACTGACCAGTCAAAATACTGTATAAATGATCTGAAACATACCACTCTAGGGTTCTTCCAACTGAGTTTGCTTGAAATCGGCCAAGTAGTTAATGAAGAGTAAGCCTTTAACTGATTTTTAGAAATTTTCAGAAAATCTAAGATGGCAGCCAAAAATATTGAGCATTCACAATTCTGTATAGATGATCAGAAATCTACTAGCCTAGTATTCTTGCCACCAAATCTGGTTGAAATTGGCCAAGCAATGGGCGGCGAAAAAACAGACTAAAAATTATGTATACATGTTCTGAAGCATACCACGCTAGGGTCTTTCCACCTGAATTTGCTTGAAATCGGCCAAGTGGTTAATGAGGAGTAGGATCTTAACCGATTTCACAAAATTTACAGAAAATCCAAGATGGGTGACGGAAGAATTGGCCAATCAAAATTTTGTAGACAAGTTCTGAAGACTACCTTCATAGGGTCCTTACAGCCATAGTAGGTTGAAATCTGTCAAGCAATTAATGAGGAGTAGCGCTTTAAAGCAAAAATTAATGGACAGACAGACGACGGACGGTCACCATGGCATAAGCTCACTTGGTCATTCTGGCCAGGTGAGCTAAAAATAGTCTTTTCTCTTAGTCTGTAAATGAACATTCACAAAGCAGAAATTGTAATTTTCTTGAACAATTCTGATCATTAAAGGGTTAATGAAATGAATCAACACAGATGTGAATTCATGAATCCAGTTTCTCAGTCAATCATATGATGTCATAATAAACTACGTGACGTGTAGGCTGACATTATAATCAATTACGCCATGAATGACTCGATTTTGTCTTCTTAAATGCTTAATAGTCTGTTGGGTTGTACAAATTGTATGTCTACTATTTAATAAACCTGCTTTTGAATATTTTGAAACTAATATGACTGGGCGAATCAAGATTCAGAGAGTGCAGGGATCGATCGATCCCAACACGGGCAAAGTGTGGGTGGAGCTTAGCTAGAGATGGGTGCGGAATAGCTAAAACTTGATTCCTCCATTAAAATGCACATTTTGGAGACTTAGATATTCTATCTTTCTAATACACACACCACCGTGCAACTAATGATTTGCACATAACATGCCCCGAAATGGCATTTCCCTACTCTTGCCTCATTCTCAGCCAAAGGTTACAGGTCTCACAAACCTGCATTGCTTAGATCCACCCGCACCTCCCACATCATTGGCATGTGCATCAGTAAAACCTCAACATTCTCACTAATCAAGCAATAGAGAAATTTTACAACCCAGTAAAGATAGGGCTTTGCTACAATGCACATTTTGCTTCCTATTGTCTGTGTAACATTTTATGTTTCATCTCACTGGCTGGGCAATTACTCATTATTACATTCAGACTTGAAAATAATTGATCGACTTTACAGGACAAACTAATGGTTGTTCCTGGACGTTTAGAGGTAGACTGCGTTTTAGAAAATGGAATTGTCAAATTGTTAGGACATCAGATAACATTATGTCATAATGAGTGATAGCCCCAAAAAGCATACATCAACTCAAAGAAAAACAACACAGATCTCATCTGTGAATTGCAATGTCAATAACATGTCTCGCCCCTCATCATTAACCCTTTAATGGTCAAGATTGGTTAAGTAAAGAAGAAGTTTCACTTAGCCAAAGTCCATATGCATGACAATATAACATTACTTTTGAAAATTTACCACTGGAATGACTGGCTCGGTAACTGAACCAGTCATTCTAGTGGTAAATTTTACAAAAAGGTCTTAGGCAATGTCCATTTACAGGCCAAAAGCCCATTTTTTGAAAATTTATCACTAGAATGACTGGCTAAATTACTGCTGCACAGGCTGATTTTGGCGGGCTTGAATGTTAAATGGTTAATTCATAAGGATGACAAATTGACAATAAGAATTTAGACTGAAGGATGTAGATTAGATCACTACACTGCATATAATGCACTCAGTTAAGTTTAATTGAAATTTGAAGAGACAATGTTCAATAAGAACCAACTTGACCAAAAAGTCCAACACAGTGTAAAAATAAGAAAGATTCCAACAAATTTTTGCCTAGAATAGCGAACATTGCATATCTGCACTGCATACAACAACAGTTAAGTTTAATTAAAATCGGAAGCGACCTTGTAGAATAAAAAGGTCAATGAAAGATTTTAACCAAATATGTTATAAATATTCAAGTCTAAAACCGTGGAAAAAATTTCCTAAAATTCTGTATATTTTAGAGAACACATCTGTTAACCCTTTAAACACTCAAATTAAAAAAAAAATTAAATTTTCTCATTGAAAATGCCCATTTGCAGACCAAGATAAACCTATTTTTGAAAACTTACCACTGGAATGTCAGTCATTTCGGTGGTAAATTTTCAAAAATATCCGTCTGCAAATGGACATTTCTCAAGACCACATCAGAAGCTGTTTTTGGCTGATATGAGTGCTAAAAGGTTCTTTTAAATCAGGCTTTTTCATTGCTTCGTCTTCAGCCAGTTAATGGCCACCATCAACGTTCTGCCATTTGGGTGCGCATAGCATTAAGACAGGATTAAAAACCGTTTACAAACTGAGTGTCAATTTAATTTTGTGATGCCACATGGGCCTTGAAGGCTTCAAGAGTCGTGACTGACACTATCCCAGGTGGCAGAGCATTCCACTCCCGGATGGTGCGAGGGAAGGATTCTTTCCTGTAGTCATTCGAGCATGGTGGAATCTGGTAGCTCTTTTCGTGCCTGTTACGACTCAGGCATCTAGGTGGAGTAAGGCGTCCCTCTTTGATTATTGCTACCTTATCATTGACAATTTTATACAGTAGGGCTAGTCGTACGTCACTCCTCATTTCGAGGGATCTCCAGTGCAGGTGGTCCAGCATGTTGTCAATACTTGACATATTTCAATGTCTGTTACATCTTACTTATATGGGTAATGACAAATTTTAACCAATGTTTTAAATATTGAAATGTTTCAAATGTAGTGTGAAAAAAAGGAATATTCCCCAAATTTATACTGTGACTGATGTAGACAGCATCTCTGCATGGCATAAAACACGACTATCAAGCTTCGTTGAAAATGGAACCCCCAACAGACACCCCCTTTGTGGGATAGTCTGTAGTTTTATTAACCACTATAAAACATACTTACCATTCAATCACTACTTACTAAATCACCTACTCTGCATTTAGCCACTAGAATAAGATTTTTATACTTGCTCATATGCCTCCATATGACTATACTTCATCACACCCTCAACCAGGCTCCTAGTAGAGTACACTCCCAGCATATGGCCTATCAGAGACTGGCACCAGTCTATACACACTCCTAGCTGACACCTGTCACCTGCACATGTACGCGCATGTGCAAAGGAGCCTAACTAGGAAACAGATTTACTTTTCCACATATTTGCGATACACAATAAACTGATTCTCAAATCATTCCCACGTGGGGTTGCTGAGGCTGGGTCGTAGTGATTGAACGGTAAGTATGTTTTATAGTGGTTAATAAAACTACAGACCATCTACCGTTAAATTCTGTGTATATTTCGCACTTTTTTGCTCAAATTACATGTTATAAAAAGCTACTGCGCACTATATACAAGGATAAATATTTGTCACATTTTTCCCCCAGAATTTTTCATCAGAATCGCAAAATTCAGGGCTGAAATATGATTTTATGGATCGGGAATCAGTCGGGAATAACGATTGCATTCTAACATGTCTATAATGGTACTATCTCAACTAGATCGTTAAAATGTCTTACTACTGTCTAAATATTGTGTTATACCTTTATTAAATACCATAAAGTGTTGTAAAATGATCAAATAAACCATCATTTAACTTTTTTACAACGCCATTATTTCCTGTAATTTGTTCTAATTTATTTCTATAAAGGGATGTTACTCCTGTCTTCCCAAGTTGAACATAGAGATGTTTAAAATCCATAGATTGCTACACAGATACGGACATAAATGTGTTAAAAAAAGAATGCTAGAGCCGATGTTTTTCAAGGTGATCTAGCATTCACATAGATATAGAAAGGAATGTTTTATATGTACTAAACGGCACAATGTTTTGACCAATCGGCGGGCAGGATGATTATGATTGACAGGTTAAGGTTAAAGGTCACAGCCGTTAACGTATGATGAAGTAACTGTAGAAACGAAAGGATGAGAATAGAAAATCATTTCAAATTGAAGATAATTCAATTTATTTAATAAACAATGCATGGAATAAACCAGATTATAGCACTAGATTATAATATATTATAATGATGATATACTATAATATATTATATAAACCCCACCCCCACTCAAACAATACCCACAATTGATCACTGTTGATTTTGCAAAACCAGCAGGCGGTCAGCTCTATCACCTTTGTTTATTGTACTTCTGACCTCGTTAATCCACCCACCCCGCCCCACCACCTGACTACACTGCCTGTGAACTGAGTCTTGAAACCACTCATCTACTGCGTATATGATTGAACAAAATCTCATGGGCTCGCCTTTGATATAGTTATCAAAGTAATTACCGGCACTGTTAGAGTGAGCCAAAATGGATTTGAGGTTTTTTTATATTAAAATCGATTTTATTCTCAAGTATCAGCGCACAAAACTCATATTTTATGAATTGAAACAAAATAAATATCCGATTTTTTATGTTCTAACGACCATTTATGTTAATGAGCTCTGCTCAAATCAAATTCGGATTCTAACCTGTTCTGCTGGAAATTATATTTGTATTTTTATATCATTCAATAAAGTTTAATACAAAATATTTGCTAAAAGTGTAGGCGAATGATATTCCCATGATTAAACAACAGAGTAACGCACGCCACAAACGAGATTTTATAAGGAAAGTGTATTCAACACGCAGTAAGTCATTGATTTTTTGTTACCAGTTTTCGTTCACATGTCTCTCAATCTTACTGCACACTATACATGAAAACAATGTTTTTTCCGGCCGATCTTGGTTAAATTTAGGGGTGCGCACTATGCACAATAGCGCAATATACACGGGATTTAACGGTATACCGTTCAATCACTACTTGCTAAACGTGTAGAATTGGTCAATGCCCCACTTAATAACCCATGGTGGGTGGAGATTTTAGAATCATAAAACAAAGATAAGAATTAAACAAATCCTATCCAAATGTTAGTAAAATAACATAATAGAGCATCCATAACATTCACACAGTGATTATCAAACAAGGGAAATTGTCAACTCAAGGAAATAAACAAAACAAGAGAAAATTATCACCACTTCTGGCAGACATTCAGTCTAGCGAAATTGGCGGGATGTGCTTGGTAAATGGACTTTGGCTTGTTTTGTTATATTTCTAAAAAAGGAGACCGCTGGGCTCTGATCCTTTAAATAGAAAAAAGTAGAGTCAATTCAGATTTCCAACCTGCGACTTGCATGACGTCGTCCAATGAGCCGGCGAAAAGAGTGAAGGAGATAGCCGTACCACGAAGGTCGAGAGCCTTGACATGGGCTAAAGTGGTGAGGCAGTTTCGTAACATAATTTTATGCTTTCACAGATCCATCTGGCAACTGTGGCCTTAGAAACTGGTCTAGCCACCTCCTCTGCATACAGAACCCATAAGTGCGAAGAATCGGATCTTTTAAAATTGCTACAATGTTTATAGACTTTTAAGGCCCTGATAGGACACAAGAATCTGTCGGACGGCGAAAAAGACGATAAAGATTTAAGACTAATAGGTTTGGCTGAGTAACGGTTAAACTGGGTCTTCGATAAAAAATCCCTTCTGGGATATAAAACTAGACCATCCCCAGATTCGATAAATCTGCCTTTTTCTGCGAAAAGAGCATGAATTTCGGATCTTCTCCTAGTTGAAGTGGCAGCAACAAGGAAAACAGCCGTAAGAGTCAATAGTTTGAGACTGATAGATCCAATTGGTTCAAAATGGTGACCTGCCAAAACTTGAAGAATCAAGGCCAAATTTCAGGAAGACAAAGGCTTAGCCACTGGAGGACGAATATTGCCCAATCCTCTAATAAAACCATTGAGAATCTTCAAATCCTTGATATCAGCATTCAGAAGACAAGGAAGAGAAGAAGCCAAAGAAATCTATAACCCCTAACGGTGATAGCTGATACATGAAATGAATCGAATAGATACGATTAAAATTCTAAGCCCTAGGAAATAGAAATGGAATCAGGCAAGAATCCATGTTTTAAACACCATTCTCCAAAGATTTAATAGTACACATTTGTACAAATTCGACAGGTCGACTCCCTCCTGGAAGAGATAATGATTTCCTGAGATCTTGAAAAAAAGTTGATCTCAGAGACCGGACACTCGAAAATTCAGGATGAAGAATTCTGGATTCGATGAAGAAGCCCCTTATTTGAGCGAGATCTGATGACACTGGGAGAAGGCTAGAAAACTCTTACCAGAAGATCGAGAAAGGCTACCAATCAGATCTTCTTTGACCAAAAGGGAGCTGCTAGAAGAAATTCTTTAAACTGGTCCATGACTATCTTCAGAACCATTAGAATCAGGAATATTGGAAGGAACATGAAATCAAACAATCCTGCCCAGAACTGAGATAGTGCGATCAACGCCCAAACCTGACTGTCCGAAAAGGGAGATATGAAAGATGAGATCTGGGCAATCAGACATGTCGCAAAAAGATCTACATGGGGAAGACCCAGAAGCTTGGAAACGCTTTTGGCAACCAACCTCTTAAACTGCCACTCGGTGAGTGAGAACTTGCTAGGACTGAACTACTGGTTCTCAAGAAATATTCCGTCTGTCTGGAACATGACTGGGAACTAGAAAGATTTGGATCTAGTGACATCCCAAGAAAAGGATCCAAAATCCCCATATAAAGAAGGAAAGACCTTGTTCCTCCATCTGAAAATGAAAGAAAACCCCGTGGCATTGACTAATCAAATCGAGATCTTGATGCCTATCACTCGATTCGACCAAAAGTGGAGAGGCTTCTTGACAAGTCACAACTCCACTAAATTGACGTGAGAAAATGACGCCTCCAGGGACCAAAGCCTGGCAAAATCAGGGAGTTCCAAACTGCTCCCCACCCCTACTGTGAAAAAAAACACCCAAAAACATGAAATGATTACCTGAGAGGAGGTCTTGACTAATGGAACACCCATCAGAGGGAACTAGAATGTACTGACAGCTTCTAGACGATCAGGAATATTAGAGTCTTCTCATCAATGTCACCCTGGGAATGACATTCTTGACGCTGATCATCAAGCCCAGAATCCTAAGAAATAATCTTGCCCTGACATAGAAAGAGGATGTCAGGGTGACCACTGTCAACAAGATTGCCTCTACCCTTGTCTCCGAAGGAAAAAAACATGACCCTGGAAACAGCTCAAGGATGATGCCGAGATGGGAGAAACTTGAGAAGGAACTAGGCTTGACTTATTGAAAACTAAAATTCAACCTAGGCTGCAAGGCAAACCTTTGGAATAAATCTCGAAAGAATTGAAAGACCTAGCTTTTATTAACCGATCGTCTATAAAGACTAAGAAGAATAAGACGATGGCGCAAGACACCTGCCACGGCTGAGACCAGATGTATGAAAAGAAAAGCGCCAAGGTCAGATCAAAGGGCATGGCTCAAACTGCCATACCCTATTCTTGAAAGCAAAACTCATGTACCTTCGGAAGGAAAGGTAAAAAAAAAAAGGCACATGAAATAGGCATCCTAACGATCGATAGAAAAGGATCACATGCCTGAAAAATAGACTTGCAATAGGGGAGGACTCCACCCTGAACTTAGGAGATAAAGAAAGAAGATATAACTTCTTCACGAAGATAAAAGGACGCCAGCCTTCTAAGAATTGGAGACTATGAAGATCATTGAACAGAAGCCTGGGTCTACTTTCCAAGGTAGAGCCTCTTCTATAGTCTCGTTGACAATCATAGAAAATCAGCACCCCCTAACAGAAGACCATTTGGGAGAAGAGACTGCAGAGAATGGTCCTAGATCCAAGAAGAACGTCTGACCCTTTTGATAATGGCCGCCCTTAAAGTTGGGGCAAGCTTACTATATGCTAAAGAGGACTGCTCATAGTAACACAGTTTACATATGCCATGAAGCTAATGGAGAAAAAATTATAGCCACACTTATTCAAAAGCTGAAGACCCTGAAAACATTATAGATAATTTTAATTATAGTGATTTAACCAGATTTTGTGGCAAACCGAAAACCCATAGTAAGCCCATGGGAGGGGTTAGAATTAGGATATAGCCAAATCCTGTACCTGAGAATCTGCGATAATTCCGCCTGGAATTAAAAAACATCAAATCGTAACTGAATTTAGCATGATAGTAAGGAAAATGTAAATAGGGTTTGCCAAACCACTGCTCGAAATGTTAAATTAGTCCCTCCAGAAATGGCATCGTTCCAGGGAACTAAGGGAAATTTAATTGTGATGACGTCATCACGCCTCTATGAATTGAATGCATGATATGGGCCTGTTAAGTGAACTATGCCAATTCTTTGACTGTCTTGGAGTCTGGCATAACCAGGGTTCAAAATATAAACAAAGCTTTGCCATTGAAAATTATCTTCATTTTGAAAAGAATTTCACAAGATGCAGGAACTTTTACAAAACTCAGGATAAGTGCACACACCTTACAAATTGAGGAAGATAGGCACAAAACACCACTAATACCTGCTCATCTACGATTCTGTAAGCTTTGCAACCAGAACCTAATCGAGGATGAAAAACACTTTATAATGGAATGTCCACATTACGAGCAGGAGAGACAAACGCTCTTTAAAAAGCTTAATGAGTTTACTAATTTTGTCTCGCTTGATAGGTGTAGCCAATTAAAATTTTTAATGTCATATAATAATGGAGATAGTGATCTAATAAAAATTGTTATTGATTACATCAACGTTTGCCTAGCTGCTCGGGCTTGTACTTTAAATCCTATGCAATGACACAATTCATCAGATTGTCATCCTGTATATGAGGCAGGTTCATGATTGTATAACTGTGTCCTATATTTTAATCAACGTCCATATCAATTTCATTGGGAAACTAGCCAACTTCATGAGTCCTGGTAAATTCACCATAACTCACTGTATTTGATATATTGTTTAATTAGATATCCCAAACAATCTGATATATATGCCTAGTGGCAGTAAACTAAAATCATAGCCCTACACATTAAACATGTACATTTTTTATTTATTTATTTATTTTTTATATTTATTGTCTTAGAACCTATATTTTCATCTTTG
This sequence comes from Chaetoderma sp. LZ-2023a, assembly GCA_034401795.1. Lineage (NCBI taxonomy): Eukaryota > Metazoa > Mollusca > Caudofoveata > Chaetodermatida > Chaetodermatidae > Chaetoderma > Chaetoderma sp. LZ-2023a. The sequence continues at coordinate 394,169 of CM067372.1, read as the reverse complement.
TAGTTAAATGTTTGTACCATGGTGTATGCCATTGTGTTTGATATGCCAATAAAACGATTGATTGATTGAATGATAATGAATCTCCAGGATCAGCTCGAATGTTAAATACACAAAACACTGATTTTTTATTAACAACAAATGAAGACGTCATAAATACGCATTTATGATGAAATAAAGCGAAATACACACTTCTGTGTTGAATCGCACGCAGAGATGTCATACCTAATCATGCCCATAGAATGAAATTCAACTGCCAAATTGAAATAAAAACTGAGATCTAGAGTAAAAATTACGCTAGAAAAAAGGAAAAAAAAGAAGAATCAAACTGACGGATAAGACGACGATCGACAGCTACTGGCAGTAGGAAAACAAACAAATTAACAAAATTTACTAGCCGATAGAACTGACGCCGAGATGTAAGGAAAGAACAAGCTTTGAAGTAAAAGGATAAAACTAGAAGCCAGCCAAAAAGATGAAAAATAATAGAGAAAAAGTAAGAAAAATGCTGAAAAGACAGGCGATATGAAACCATGGCGAAATGACTTGCCGAAACCATGACGACAGAGAAGAAAACTCGGCTTTTATTCCTTCTCCTTTTTCCTTTTTGGGTTATTTCTCCTCTCTTAGTGTCTTTTTATTCTTGTGGTCATTAGTCTTGGTGCCATTCTCTTCCCTATGTATCCTCTTCTGATTCTATTTCCTTTCAGCGACTATCAGATTTAGAATAAGAATTACGCTAGAATCAAGGCAACAAATTAATTCCCTTTAGTTAAAATAAATATATCAACTTGCCGACATAAGAGGAAAAAAGAGCTAAAGAAAAGGCTGAATGGCCCGAAGACAACTGGCCATCTAAAGTTGGATGAAAGGACAAATTACATATCTGGAGATAATGCATAGAATAGACTGACTTATCGGCTGAGTGAGACTATTCAAAATTAAGCGATGATATGTGCATATGAAATAAGCTGCAACAAAAAACCCATACAACAACCAGTCAGAAGTCTTTAATTACGTTGAAATATTGTCACTGATAAAAAAATAAATGCTGAATATTTATATAATTTCAAGAGAGTCTTCAAGACTGGCAATGTCTCGGTATGAAGATCTTCAGCCATTAAACATAACAATTTTTTAAAACAATTACGGAAATAAGACTAAGACTAACTCTTAGGCAAGATGATGACTAGATCCTAGGAAAGGGAACATGTAAACCGGACCTGAAGAACAAACCTGTAACCCCAGGAAGTTCTCTATCACCAGAAATCCAAAACAGGAAGACCGGACAAGAAGTTAATCCTGGAACACCAGAAATGATGCCCTACTAGGCAAACTAAAAAAGAGAATTGCCCCTATAATACTAAAGTAATAAAGATCAGACTAAATTACAATCGCGCCAAAATATTGTATTCAGATACAGCCTTGCATGATGAAGAATAGAACCTTAAAAATGTGAGTAATGGAATGAAATGTAATATCAGCAACACACACACACACACACACACCCCCCCCCCCCTCACACCCCCAACTTTGAAGGGGGAGAACTAAAAGGGAAGCACCGCTATGAGATCAATTAAAATTAAGAGGAAAGAAAATGTAAAAATAATTCAAGGAACCTACTAATCAGACAAGAAAAAAATAAAATAAGAGACTTAAGGCTATTAAGAAGATATTAAACTTACACAACGGGAAAACCTGATCTCACACAACAGCCCCCACAAGATAGAAACCAAGGTACAGAAAAAACAACTGAAAACCATCTACAGAGAACGACAAGAAGGAAGTGACTAATACAGAAAGGCCTATAGAAAAAATAAAGCTATAAAATAAACATGTATAAAGACAACTTCAAGGAACAGCACAATAAACTCTGATCTAGGAGAAAAAACCAGAAAACTACAAAAAGATAGAAAGATATTATGAAAGGAATTAAAGCGGAAAATGAAAACAGGGAAAAGAAAAATCAAACTGACAGATAAGATGATGATTGACAGCTACCGGAAGTAGAAGGAAAAGAAAAAAAAAATGTAAATTTACTAGCTGAGAAAAACTGACACCGAGAAGTAAGGAAAGAAAAGCTTTTAAGTAAAAGGATAAAACTAGTGGCAAGACAAAATTTGAAAATAATAGCGAAAAGTGGGAAAAAGCCCACTAAAATGACAGAGGCGACATGAAACCAGGGCAAAATGACTCGCCGTAAGCATGACGCCAGAGAAGAAAGCTGACAGTCACTGAAAAGGAATAGAATTAAGAGAGGGAACCCCAAGAAGAAAATGGAAACAAGAATAACATCCACAAGAATAAAGACACTAAGAAAGGAGAAATAACCCATAAATGGAAAAGAAGGAATAAAAGCCGAGATATGCTAGAATAAGCGCAACAAATATAACTCCCTTAGGTTAAAATAGATATGTCAACATGCCAACATAAGCGGAGAAAGGAGTGAGAGAAAAGGCTGAACGGCCCGAAGACAACTGGCCATCTAAAGGCAGATAAAAGAAAAATTATGTGTCTAGAAATGATGCGTATAAACTTAGGCAGAAAGATAAATAAATCAATAAAATATACTAACTAAGAAGAAAATATTAAATAACGATGCATGAGGATGTTAAGACTAAGTGAAAATACACGCTTGACAGAAGAATAAAACTGCCTTATCGGCTGAGTGTTCTATTTAAAACCTACGATAGGTGCATATGAATAAAGCTAAACCAAAAATTCCATACGGGAACCAGTTGGAAGTCTTTAATTATGTTGAAATACTGTTACTGCTAAAGAATAAATGCTAAATTTCTGTATAAATTCAAGACTAAAAGACTGGCAATGTCTTGGAATGAACCGGAAATATATGCGAACCAGAAGTAGAATACGAAACCTAAATGAGCAAACCGGAAGTATAAAACTGGAAACTGAACAGGATCATACATACCCAGGAAGTACAGTAAAACCGGAAGTAGAAGAGGACCTGGAAATACGAGAACCGGAACTAGAATAGGAAACGGAAATGAGAAAATCGGAAGTATAAAACCGGAACCTGAACAGGACCATACACTCCTGGAAGTATTGTAAAACCGGAAGTAGAAGAGGAACCGGAAATACGAGAACCGGAAGTAGAATAGGAAACAGAAATGAGCAAACCGGAAGTAGAAAAATGGAAACTTGGCAAATCTGAACCAGAAGAGCACAAAGCGGAAGTTGGTGCTGAGAAAAGGCCGTAACAGGATCCTGCAGACCCTGATAATTGACCAAACCAGAAGTCGCAGATAAACCGGAAGCGGAAACCGGATGCTTAGTCGGATCTTGAAGACCCAGAGGAGCACCCCACAAACCGGAACAGCTAACACCGGAATGGAAATGGAAGAAGTGGAGAAAAATGTCTCCCGGAAATCGGAAAATTAACATGGTCCTGAGGACCTGGATATCCGACCAAACCAGAAGCCATACCAGAAACGGAAGCGGGAGGACCAGAAACGGAAACCGAAAGTAGAACAGGGTATTGCAGAAATGAATCTACCAAGTACCTACTGGAAGTGCTTGCCAAACCGGAAGCTACCAAGCTTCCTAACGGATGTAGGTTAAGGACTGGCGATCTCTGGACGTTCCTGGCTATTGGTATGACGGAAAATTGAACCTTGGCATAATGAGCTGAATCAGGGACTTCTGTCGCTGACACCACAGCTTGAGGGTAATGCCCTTCCTCAAGACTTAGGCGGATTTGCCCGGTGACATACACGAAGACACCTTGTGGGCTTCTTCTTAGATCTTTCGAGATGAGCACAAACCTGAAGTGCTAGCTAGACCGGAAGTTACCGATTTAAAAAAAAAGAAAAAGGAATGACGGAAAAATGAGCCTTGGCATATGGAGATGAATTGGGGACTTCCGTCGCCGAGACCACAGCTTGAGGGTAATGCCCTTCCTCAAGACTTAGGTGGGTTTTGCCCGGTGACTTACACGAAGACATGTAACAAAGTTACATAAGAACAATAAATCATCAGAAAACCATAAAACATTCAACAAACGTAACTTTGTCAACAGAGACTTCATATTAGGCATGCTCTTTCCATTATTAGTCCTTCAACTCAGTTACTGACACAGTAAAGAAGTACAAAAAACTTAGACCGGATTTCAAGCTATCTGCTTGCAGAATATTTGAAAAATGACTCTGTTTCCTAGTTGGGCTCCTTTGCGCATGCACGTACACGTACAGGTCACAGATGTCACCGAGGAGTGTGCATAGACTGGTGCCAGTCTCTGATAGGCCATATGCTGGGAGTGTACTCTACCAGCAGCCTGGTCGAGGGTGTGATGAAGTGATATAGTCATATGGAGGCATGTGAGCAAGTATAAAAATCTTATTCTGGTGGCTAAATGCAGAGTAATTGATTTAGCAAGTAGTGATTGAACGGTATAGATGTTTTTGTGGTATAATAACAACAGGCATTGTTGAATAACTAGAGGCCATGACAGGCAAGTCAAGCTTTCAGACATTTAAAAAAAAAATTTAATATTCTAATTATTGGTGCAAAATAAAAATATGGGGGAAACTTGAAAATCATTTTCATTACCATAGAGATTAGATAAAATGATGGTATAGAATAAATCGACCAGACGACCCGGAGGGTCTGGTCTTATGTTTTACTAATTACATATACCTACCTCCTTGCATTACTATTGCTCTTTTCTTCTCTGAAGGGAAGCGAAGTATGATGAATTTTTTACAGCCAATGTGTGCTGGGTATTGTGGTTACAGAGTGACTGAAAGCTTCTTCAGGAGTCTCCATACTCTCTCTAATGATGAGATCCATAGTAATTCGCTTGAATGCTATATCTCAGAATGAGGCAAGAAGAGGGTTAATCCAATACCCAGAGCCACCGAGTAGGTCATTAGGCACAATGACAACCTCATTGGCTGATAGCTATCACATGACCTTGATGGTAGCAAGCAAGACTTCATTCTTTTGACGAATCCAGTCATATCGTCCAGCTTTATGCAGATCCATGAAGAGGCAGATGATCTTATCACTACTCGACTCTGAATATCTGACTAAAGCTGAAATTAAAATTAACCTAAATACTCTACATTATATGAAGGGAAATTTCTTTCAGAAATACCCAAATATGTCAAAAACTGACATATCCGGGCATACCCAAAGGCTGAAGAATATAATGAATATCTTATGCTGAATATAACTATTCTAACAAGACATGACCATTAAAATGAAGCCTCAAGACCCTCACCCCCCAAAAAATTGGACAGAGGGGAGGCTTGAGTTGGGCCGTAATGCAAGAATATGTAAATATATATATATACGTATATGTAAATAGTAAAACATAAGACCAGACCCTCCGGGTCGTCTGGTCGTTATTACTACATTACAACCTACCTCCTTGCATTACTATTGCTCAAATACAGATAACAACATTGCACAAAGGCCGCAGGGAGGCAATTTTTGCGCAAAATTGATGTCAAAAATAGAAAGAATGAATACGAAGTTAGCAAAAACATGTAGAGTAAGATACTACAAATGATGGTAATTCCTCAGAATTACTCTCATAAATAACCCTAATAGAAAAGGTGCAGAAGAAAGGAGAGCAGAAAGGAGGACATTAAATGACTCCAAGAATACAAGAGAAGAGATGGTCATGCAAGAATGAAATGAATAAAAGTAACGTGTGATAAAAGAGATGATATGAAAGAGGTGAAATACCCACATGAGAAAGAAGTAATGAACTCACACTCATCTCAAATAAAATATCTTATACGAATGAAGATTATGAAGGAAGAGAAGATGATGATGAATAAATAAGAGTCATGATCCCTGAAGATACCTTCTGAATATTTTTTATAGAAGGAAGAAGCACCAGAATCTTAAGATAGAAATTAATAAAGACTTATCTGATTTCCAGATAGCAACTTGAATGAAATCATCAAGAGAGATCCATAAAAAATGGCACAAGAGGTGGCAAGGCCCCTAACATCATGGGCCTTAACACCAACTAATGAATTGTCCCCGGGAGAAGCTAATTCATGGCAAATTTTAATAGTATCAACGAACCAATGCAAAATAGTGGTTAAAGAGGCAGGACTATCAAAGCCTACTGCAAACGTAACTCAAAGATGACTATCCTCGGATCATTTGCAAGTTGAACAGAATTTGTAAATATAGA